>CM053791.1:392373312-392973312 GCA_028749045.1 Cupressus sempervirens | reverse complement strand
GCAATTTACATTCAACCTTTGAAGTACTATTGTCCTCAATAAAGTAACCACTAGTAGACATGAATCTTCATAAGAGAAATAGAAAACACCTCACAACCTTGCTATTGTAGAAAATTCTTCCTGCTATGTTGAATCTCTTTTCATATTCTCAAGGTTTGTCTATTAGAGAGATTCAATACATTCCCCAGTAGAGCTGTCATTCTCTTGGATCACGAATTAATAGCTTTTCAATAACCCAATGATAGGAGCAAAATGTTCAATTTTTTGGATTTCTTAAAATTATTTGTCGTCTAACAAAGGTCATTTTGCATATTTGTGATATTTTGAGCTAACCATTTTGATGGACTAACACATTTTTTTTGTAGGATTACTTTAAACTTACTTTCAAAAGTTGTTATAAAAGAGTGCATGTCAAAGATATTATGTTAAAACACTACTAACTCTTGTTTTTAGGGCTTCCTAAAAAGAAAAATAAAAACAACCAAGTGTGCTTGAATTTTGTTTATTTTATGTGCAATTGTTATACTAGTTGCTTCTTTCATTAGCCACATAAAATTTGTGAGTTGAGTCTTTTGGTGATAGAAGAGTATGCTCTTCACCCTTGAGGTGAATTAGAAATCTTGACTCACCCTTAGATCTCAAAAATGAGTGGCACACTCTTCTTTTTAGAAATTTTAATTAACTTTCTTGGTGTATTTGGGAGAAGCAATTGGAATAGCAGAGTATGTTCTTCAACCTTAAAATGAACCAGAAATCTTGACCTCCAAGAGTGGATCTATTTTGTTGTTATCTCCTAAAGAGATATTACATCTAGAGGGCCTACTATTGGTGAAAAGATACCAATAGGAATGACCCAAAGTGGGAACAAGAAAAACCTAGCTAACCCAACCAACTATAATCACAAACCCCTTGACAAAGGCCAAATCCTTGGGGGGTGTAGCACTTGTCATTGCTTAGTAGAAGTACTTATGGGATTGGGACCATGAGGAAAAATGCTAAGAAAGAATTCTTAAGCTACTCTTGTGGTCACAAGGTTTGTTTACTATCATAAGGTAGGGTAACCTATTCATAGGTGCAAGAGGAGTGTTGCGAACAAGACCCTTTCTAAACACCATAAGAATATAAGCTACCTTATTTATCTTCTCAACATCTTGGTGCAAGGACCAATCCTAGTGGACTACCTGAATCACCCCAAGATTTTACACTCACCATTGGTATTCCTTTGGTTGTGCCAATGGAACCTCAATGACAAATCCAACATCTATAATGGGAAACCACTTTCTATGTGGCAAAGGGGCATCATGTGTAGGCCAAGGTGTTGAGTAATAAATTGTGACCTTAGGTGGTTTTTCTTGAGGTATTTTCAAATGTGACAAGACTTGTGTGAACATTCTCAAACATCAAACATGGTGTTAACATTTGTAGGATTTTTCTTTTGATATCCCAATTGCTTGTGTTGACAAAGTTTCTTTGTCCCTTGTTTAACATTTTGAGACATGTTCATTTCCCCTACTATTTTCAAACCATGGTGTTCACTGCTACAAACTGAAGTTCTATTTTGTCACTACTGCATTATGATCTAAAATATCTAAAAAGTTGAATAGAAACATAGTTGTTTTAGGCATTAAATTGTATTTTACACAATTCATTGGCCCTTTATCACACGACCTGCTCAAAAATATCATGTGATACTTCACACTTGAGAAAGTACCACAAACTACTTATAGGTTTTTTCATACCCTTTGTCTAAAAGTATTGCATGAACAAAAAGTATCACTTGACTGTATAAAGGTGTTGGTGTACATAAGTATTTACTTATTACACTTACTTAAGTTTACTTAGGTTAATGCAAAATAATTAAATAATGCATTAACCTAAGTAAACTTAAGTAAGTGTAATAAGTAAATACTTATCATGGGTTTTTAAAAGTCATGCCCACATAAACCATGGACAGCTCAGCAGTAAGTACGTCTGACTCCTTCCTAGTCAGCACACGGGATAGTTTCCCTCCACGTTGAGTCCAGCACACGTCATTTGACACGTAGGATGACTGCCACATCCGGTTTCATAATTGACACATCATTCTGGACTACCACATCACCTGTGGAATCGGGAGTACTGCCATGTCAGCCACATGATTATTGCCACGTGCTAATCTGTACAGTACAAAAATTTGAGTCAGCATCCAATCATCTGCCATGTCACCCCAGTGGGTGGATTTTTTGCTGACGTGATCTTTTATTGAGGTTAAAATTGATGGCCATTTGACCATCATTCCTAGGCATTTTAAAACTACAATGATGACCATTTGACCGTCAAATTTAGACTCGCAGTTTTCCTTCCAAACCCCTCTCTAGATTGCTTTTTAGTTTGGCAGCCTAACTTTCCAAGCCCATTTCTCGGACATTTGGACTCCGATTTAGGTGCAATTTTTTTTGAAATTGGGTAAAATTTCCTAAATTTTCTAATGGTGGTGTTGTTTTCTAGTTTTGGTGCACATATTTTGTATAAATTGCATTTTTTGTTGACTATACCTGCATAATGCTGCATTTTGCAACTTCAAAAGCTCCATGTGCATCTATTCACTTTTTCAGGTTCTATTTTTTTTGAAAGTGCATTTTTTTGTCTACTTTTTAGATCTGAAGTCAAATTTTAGGGTTGTGTGGACATTTCTCACTTTCAGAATTAGGCCTTTTTAGGCATTGTAAAGCTTTGATTCTTTTTTCAGAATTGTTGTAAAACTAAGCTACAGTGCTTAAGTGACAGATTTTAGCCTCATAAGGCAGTTGTAAAAGTAAAATCAGAAAGTCCACTTTGTTCATTTTGACAAGTGGCCCATTGTAAAAGCACTACTTATAAAGTACCAACAACATCTTTTTTGAGGGGGTTTTGATTGAGTGAAAAGGGGGGGGGGGGAGGGGGGGCGGTGTACTGTGTTTTTTGTGTCTCTATTTTGTGCTCTTTCATTTCTGCATCATGGGTTTTAAATGTCCTCCTTTAACTTCATGCAACTATTCTACATGGAAAGATATTGCATGGAGTAGATTAATGGAAAAAGGATATAGTATTTATGTTGATGGTACAATTACCAAACCTATTGATGTTAAAGAACTCATTGATTGGCAGAAACAAGACCAACAAGCTTTAGGTGTTATCAAGAGTTGTGTACATGGGGATCTTCTCTTCCATATTAAAAATTGTTCAGAATCTAAAGAATCTTTGGATAAACTTGAACAGTTGTATGGTAAAGTGGATGAAGAAAAGGGATTTCAGATTGAGGATGATCTACTTCTCTTGGATCCTAAGAATTATGGCACAATTAAGGATTACATCATCAAAGTCAATGAGTATAGAGCACTTCTAAAAGATTGTGTAAAACCCATGAAGGATGATAGGTTGATTCATCACATCCTGAAGAGGCTACCTTCTAAGTACGCCAACTTTGTTTCAAGTTTTAATACTCACAGGTTAACCATGGGATCTACTTACTAGAAGCCTTCCTTTGATGGATTTGCAGACATGTTGATTGTTGAACAGTCTCACTTGGTGGATTTTGGACTTCTCAAGTTATCAAAGACCAACGCCTTGGTGGCTAGTGATGATCACAAATCAAGTCAAGGGGGAAAAAGAAACAATAACAAGAAGTAGTGGAAGCAAAAAACATAATCTAAGACATAACAATCCTCCTCTCAACAAGGTGGTTCTTCTTCAAACAAGAAGGGAAGTAATGAAAAGAAGGAAAAACTCTTTTGTGCATACTGCAAAAAGCCAAATCATGACGAGCATCATTGCAAAACAAAAAGAATTGATGAGTTAGAAAATCTACTCAAGAAGAACAAGATTCAAGTGCCAAGTACTTCCAAGGATTCAACTCCAACCTCTTCGAAGGGTAAAGGTCAAGCACTTATGGCAAACACAAGCTCTTCAAAATGGATACTTGACTTAGGTGCCTCTTACCACATGGGTTCTTCAAAGGAAGACTTTTCTTCATTGAAGCAGTCAAAGGTACCACACATCTTTGTGGCAGATGAGACTAAGATGGAAGTTGAAGGGAAAGGACATGTAGAAATGGAAAATGGGGAATTCAAAGATGTTCTCTACGTTCCAAATCTAAGCTCCAATCTCCTATCATTTTACCAAATCACTTAGCTTGGAGATGGTCACAAAGTTGAGTTCCTTCCTGATTCAGTGATGGTGCAAAGTCTCAAAGATGATTCATTAATAGTAGTGGGGAAAGTCAATAATGAAAAAAGGCTATATTCCTTCTCCCACTTTGTGCCTAAGAGTCCTTCCCAAGCCTTGTTAACTCACTCTACTTCACAAATCAACTTATGGCATGAGTGGTTTGGTCACCTTGACTTTCTCTCTCTTCAACAAATTTTCTCTAAACATATGGTCAAAGGTCTACCTAATATCAGCTTTTCTAAGGGACAATGTTCATCTTTTTAAGTGGATATGAATCTCAAGGAGAAGTATGATAAAGGGAAGTCTTCTTGAGCTCTAGTTGTTCTTTAGCTAGTTCACATGGTATTAGTAGGTTCCTTTGTAGTGACTTCAGTCAGCCAAGGCCGCTACATACTCACATTTGTTGATGACTTTTCAAGATTCACTTGGGTCTTCTTCCTTCATCATAAGAATGAAGTGGTTCATAAGCTTCAAGACTTCAAGACTCATGTTGAACACAGGTCAAGGAAAGCCATCAAAGTATTAAGAGTGGACAATGAGAATAGATATGTTGATAGAAGACTTAAGAAATTTTGCAGAATTGAGGGGATTGATCTTCAGAACTCACCCACATTCAGTTCGCACAAGACAGATGTTGTAGCTATAAGGATTAGGACTCTCAAGACCATGGAAATTTGCATGATTAAAGCCAAGTCTATTGATCCTACCTTAGAATTCAAAGCCATTAGTAGTGCTACTTACATACTTAATAGATCTCCTCATCCAGCCTTTGATGGCAAGACTCCTTTTGAGGCATGGTGTGGTAGAAAACTAGTTGTGAGTCACCTTAGAGTCTTCAATTTTCCAACATAGGCAGACCTATCTTCCATGAATTGAAAGGCACCGGCACCTAGGCCTTGTACTTTCATCGATTATGAAGACAATGTGAAGGCTTACAGATTGATGGATCCAGAGACACATGAGATCTTTGTGGAGAAGGATGTTCACTTTGAGGAAAGTTCTCCTAGCTTTTCCTCTACTCCTCTCCACACTTCATACACAGTAGAAACTGATAGTAACACCAACGATAGTGCTTCAACAGGTTCAGACATGTGAGGTTCTATTGAAAGTTGTAGTGAGAGGTCACATAAGTCTACTCCACATGCTTATATTGCCACAGTGAAAGGTCCATCACAACATGGTACATCTCGTCTTCCACCTACAGCTTTAGTTGACTTGGGAGATAGACTTGAGAACATACATCTTCTCATTGATGAAGTTGATTCTTCTATAGTTTTTTTGAGGGCTCACTCTTACCCTCATGTCCATTCTCTACATGATCAATCTGAACAACTTGGTGTGATTGTGGATCCTTATGAACAACAATTAGTGGAGGTCTCTTTGTCAGTTGAGGAGATAGATGGTTTAGTGGAATAGTTTTAACAGACATCCTTGACAGATCTACATTCATTCTTTTCATCACAGTTGGAAGGGGTGAACTTCAACATCACTACAGGGATACTTGAGCAGGTTTCAGGGCCACCATACATCTTCAAGAGTATACCCTTTCCTTTGTTTCTTCCTAAGGGGAGGAACACCATTCTGCATTCTTGGACCAGCTTCTTCATCCGAGCAGCTTCCACTTGGCATTCTTCTTCTTCTTTTTTGGGGGGGGGGGGGAGCCTATTCTATCTCTCTTCCTTCTCTCCTTCTCTTATGTATATATTGGATGTATGTCGTAATGGGGGGGTCTTAATTACTCCATCCATCAATGCATCCTTCTCTATCTCTCTTTTTGGGGGAGGGTTTTTCCCATGAGGTTTTCCCTCTTTCCCCACTTTATGAGAGATTTTCATTTTCATTATGTACATGGGTACCTAATATGGCCTAGTAGCCGAGACCCATTTTGCATCTTCATCCTAGTTTTGTAAGCTTAAGGGCATTCCCCTAAGTTGCACTTAAGGGGGGGTGTTGGTGTACATAAGTATTTACTTATTACACTTACTTAAGTTTACTTAGGATAATGCATTATTTAATTATTTTGCATTATTTTATTATTTTTATTTGTGAGACACTTAGGAGTTTGCACACCTTTTGAGTTGTCATGTAGACAACACAGGAGTATGCAACTCTATTTAAGCACATGGTATCTAAAACATTTTTTTGCGTGTCACACCATTGTAAGCTTATCCTCTCATCTCTGCACTTACTTCCGTGTTTAATGGAGGATAACCCATATCTGCTGGACATGTGCTTGGTTGTATGACACATCATGTAGCTTATTACGAGGCATTCCAAATGTATCTCAAAGGCCTTTATATATAGGCATTCCTAGTGTACTTGTATATTTTATTAATGATAACATATTGAATACATTGTCATTCTGATTACACTCTCACTCTTTGGTCTACTGTGTGCTTGTGTTTGAGTTCTTAATTCCTAGGTGAATTTTGATCTTAGGCAAATTCTTACAAAAGGATTATTGTACAATAATTATTATTGATCTTATATCGCCTGGCTTATTAAGAACTATCGCCCAACCTCTGTTCCTTGTAGAATTGAGTCAAAATTGTATTATAGCTGATTTAGGGGTGTCATCAGTTCATCCTACCCAAGTTTGGTTTAAAATCTTCATATTTGATATTGTCCTAAGTTGAAAAGATGGATCTAGTTTGTTGGATGTGAGCTAAGATGTCACTAATCACTTGTCAAAATCTGGCTACCTTACAATTCTAGCTACTTTCTATCGAGCTTCTTGCCCAATTTCTTGGCTCTAGTTGTTAGTGTTGTAAATTCTTGAGCACCTTTGATAAGGCACTCGCTTATTTTATCTTTGAAAAGTGATCATTTTGATCATATAAACACTAAATATAAAAATATTTTATCTCATCTCATTAAACAAAGATATACCCTTACATGTCGGTTGTGACTAGGCTCTAGGTCAGTCAAGAAAGTCATCCCTCATTCACTTTTGAACAATTGGAAACTCCAACTAGAGATCATTATAGGCAAGTCAATGAGGAAGAACCCATCTATGAAAAAAAGAAGAGGCTAACACTTGTAACAATTCACTCTATATCTTTGAGAACCTTTTTGATACTCCCTTTGACACCACTATGGTGACAGATAGTGTTTCACTCACCATGCATCATGGAGAAAGGAATCGCTACCTAGAGCAACTCTTTGCACAAAAAGAAGAATAAACACACTTAGATAAATAAAGACTACAAGAGGTTATATGCATGGCCACTAGAGAAAGGTCTTGGTGTGGTTTCACAATGTATGCCCCATTTCTCCTAGAAATGGGGACCCCCTACTTTATTTTTCAGCATTCTGGATCCCTAGTCTAGGGTCTGAGTCTTTTCTAGGGTTTTGCCTAGTGTTTTTGGTCAAATTCAAGTCCTAGCTTGAAAACTCAAATTTAAAAAGTCAAAATTCTAGGGGGATAAGTTCATTCTTTTGCATGAAAGTGCACACTAGTGCACCTTGTCTTATTGAAGAAGCATTTCCTCTTTGAAATGTGTAGTAGCATAGCTGTGCAGCTATGCACCTCCAAGAGGTGCACTAAATCATGAGTCTATAAAATAGGGGACCCCCCTCCCCTTCTCACCTTCATTTTTTTTCCTTTGAGTTTCCTTGTTGCAACACTATACCTATTGAGGTGCATATCTCCATCTATCCTTCCTCACACCTAAACAACAAACACCTGGTTAAAGGTGTGCAATTGCACACCTTTTACAATGCAAAAAATCTTAAAACATTAAAACTTTGAAACAACTTTAAAAGGCTAACATCTAGAAAGGTGTGTAGTTGCACACCTTTATACTCATCCATTTTAAATGATAAATGAGGGTGTGCACCAAGTGCAACCCTTGAGGTGTGCTAGTGCAAATTCTCATATATTAAAGTTTGACAAGGAAAATGGTGCACCTGGCACACTTATGCCCTTTTTTGCATTTCAAGGATAAATTTTAGTGTTTTAGATTTTTTTAACACTTAGGGTTTTTGGGTTTTTTCTATTTCATTATTAGGGTTGGTATTAATTTATTTTTTTCTCAACTTTAGACTAATAGACTTTGTTTTTGTGTAGATTCAATGGCTTCTTCATCATCCTCCCTTGCTGTAAAGATGGTCCCAAAACTAGTGGTGTTCAAGTTTCAAGGTGTTCCTGCAAAATCACACTTTCAAGATGATTATTCAAAGATCTAAGACACTAAACTTGGTCATACTAACTGGAATACATTCTTTGTATTATACAACAAGCCTACAGAGAGGTCCCCATTGATATCTACTTTGATTCAATTAGGACTAGTCAATGCAGTGTCACATCCAATATCGGTACAATCTTCATAATTGATCATGGCACTAGTAGAAAACTGTCTCTGAAGAAAGGGTCATGAAGAGTATAATTGGACAGATCATACTAGATCTCTAACCTAAGAACATAGAGAAGGTGTTCCATCTTCTAAGAGTGGATCACTTCATTAGATTAACCTATTACCAAGTGGAACAATGGTATTGAGAACACGTAGAGGAAGCATCCAAAATCATTTAGTCCTCATACCTCATTGAGAAGACTCCTCTAGGGCATAAAGTAGGCAATTTGGACATGATGAGAGGTTACATGAAAGAAAATATTGGATATTCTATAATACTTTTGAGTAGAGTCATGGGGTTGCCAGCATCAAGACACCTGAATATATGCATGGTGCACTTTATTGAGACTATCAAGATAGCAAATATGCCAATTTATTGGGCCTTCATTCTTAGTGAGAACTTGGATGAACAACTAGTGACAGTTAGGAATAATTGTATGTTTTACATGACATCATATTTGGTGCACTTGCTAGCTACAAGGGTGATGAATTATTTGGGACTCTTCAAAAAGGGTAGCATGCAAGATGCAAACACATGGCCCTATATAGTATATCACAACTAGTGAAGAAAAAGCTTCCAGAGCATAGAAAGGAATAAATGATAGTGAATGATGCATTTATATTTGTAATTATCTAGTTTATTGAAGGGGATTATGTGAAGAGGATGTCAAAAGAGGCAACGAAAAAGATTTCAAAAGTTGGAGCCTACTACATCTAGTATTAAGCATTCACCTAGTTGAGGGTAGCGAGTATGACTATGAATCCCAAGAAGCTCCCTAGATATCCAAATGATAGACTTATAATATTGGAGATTGCTTGACAACACTTGTCTAACTACGACAGAGTAAGGAAGCAACAAAAAATAACTTGGGTGTGGCTCATTACTA
This sequence comes from Cupressus sempervirens, assembly GCA_028749045.1. Taxonomy (NCBI): domain Eukaryota; kingdom Viridiplantae; phylum Streptophyta; class Pinopsida; order Cupressales; family Cupressaceae; genus Cupressus; species Cupressus sempervirens. Next base: position 392,963,885 of record CM053791.1, on the reverse strand, counting down.
TTGGATCATTGAATGTGGTCCAGAGACAAGATATTCCATCTTATGAGCTTGAATGGGATCAGTATCCCTTAGAAGAATATAACTCTCCTTGTCCTTATTTTGATAACATTGGAAGGGTGCAGTTGTTGGCTGGCAAGACATTCCAACATGAGGATGAAATTGAGGACCACTAGATGAGCATAGTAGATGACTACGATGTCTGTATAAGGGAATATTATAGGATGAATTTTTATCTTGCTATGAGTGCCTTAAAGATAAAGATTCCTTTGAAGGTTACACAATAGGATACTGAGGATGTCCTTGATCCATTGTTCAATAGGGACAAGATTGGTGATCGACCTATTATGAATGATGAGACTGATAAGGAAGAAAACTTAGACATTAATCTTAAGGCTAGGCATCTTATCAAACTAACAAAGGATTGGATTAAGAGACCTTTCAAATTGGATCCAATTCCTCAAGTGGTAGTCTTCCACGTTATAGCTCACTCAATAAGAGTTTGAGGAGCTAACGTAACAATGCCCACTTTTATAGCTCAATCCCTGGTGAGGCTGGAAATAGTGCACCAACTTGATGGAGAAGTTCGATATTATAGGGTTCAAAAGGATAAAGGCAAGAGGAAGAGAATTCTCCCCAAGCCAAAAGAGGAACCAACTCAAGAACCTCCACAACCTAGGGAAAAAAATGTACAAGGGCCAAAAAATGTTGAAGCTACACAAACCTAGGACAATCCTTAAGTGCCACCAATTGAACAAGGAAAAGGAGAAGATGAAATAGAAGTGCAAGAAGTGTCTCCACTATAGCAAGAAGTACAAGCTTCCCCATCTGATCCTAAGAGGAGAAAGATCAAGACTCGGATCAAGAAGAGACAAAAGGTGATTAGGAGAGTTATTCCTTTCTCATCAATCCTGGAAGTTATCTTAGAAGAAAAGGAAAAAGAGGATGATGAGGATGAAGAAGATAACCTTCCTTTAAATTAGAGGACCCGTCTTGCCAAAGCCATAGAGTTAGAATGGAGAAGAAGCTCCACAATTACACCACCATCCATTCTTGAGGAGCCTATTCAGTCTACTACATCACAAGATGAGTTGTAGCAATGGATTGATGAGTAGGAGGGCGAAGGCACTAATGTCTTTCAAATGTTAGATTTTGATTTCATGCCTATTGGCACTGAATTGGTGGGAAACAAAATAAGATATACTCCAACTAATTGATATCAACAAGAGGAATAGAGTCAGTTGACACCTAAGCCATAAGAACGCAAAGTAGTTCCACCATCACCAATTTAGGTTATATTTTGCATGGATAAAGGTTCTACTACTCCTCTCCCTCCAAGCAATGAAGAAGAACAAGTTCAAGTAGAATATGAGAAAGAGCCACAAAAAATGGTCGTTGATGAAGTTTCAAAGGAAGGACAAATATGTGAGTAACCTTAGCAGACTTCCCAAGACATAGAGTTGAGAACTATGGACTCCACAAATACAGAGAGTCTCGGTGTGGATCTCTCACAAAAGGAGAAGGCTTCAGAGAGGAGTGATAAGGGGAAGAGCATAGTAGAGAAAAATCCATCTTCAAAAGGAAAATCTTCGATGGAGCATACCCCAAGATGGCTAAGGAAAGAGGTGATAAGAAAAAAAAGACAATGATATGATACTAAGGAGGAAGGAATAAGAGAATTTATTGAAGTTCTTAGGAAACATGAGCCACCACCAAAAGATGCACAGGCATTAGCCTTCATTATGAGTGATCAAAATCAAGATTTATTTGCTCACATTGATATCCCTCCTCTACATACAAATGTTGAAGAATTGAATCCAAAGGATTATCAAATCAGGGAGGTTATGCTTGGGGAACCCACATTGGACACTGCTAAGTTGATGGTGACAATTGGGATTAAAGAAGTATTTAGGCACTTGAAACAAGATGAGGTAGAATTGGTAACACTTCATAATTAGAATGAGATCCCAAAAGGATATCTAAACAAAGTTGTTGGTCCCTTAGATCCAGAAAATCGTGAGGGAACTTTGAATGTAGCATTGGAGAAAAGGGATAGGGAGATAGTCCAACTTGATCCATTTTTGAGAGCTTGTCAGAAATGGCGAGAAAGTTTTGAAGAGAAAGGTGTGCATATTATAAAGGGCAATCTTAAGTTGCTACACCATATGTAGGATAATGCGGATAAGCTAGTGGCCAATTTGATTAGGATTTTGGTTTGATGGACAAAGTACATACCTAGGGCAAGGATTAGCATGCATTACAATCAATCAAAGGCCAAAGGTATCAAAGGTTGATGGAGGTATATACAATGGAAGAGTTAGATAAAATCGGTGATTGGATAGAGAGGATTACGTATGGAAATAAAGTAATGGTGATATTACATGCAAAAATTCATAAGCTCAAGGATCAAACCTAAGAGAAAATTTTGAACGCAGAGAAACATTATAGTGATTTGTGCTTAGATATTTTTGAAGATGATTCAAGGAAAAAATTGATAATTGTAGAAATAGTTGTTGAGAAGTTCTGGAAAACTTTTGAAGAAGCTTCTAATGATGATGATATCTGACAAGCATTCAAAATGGAAGAAGTATTACTAGACTTAGATGTGAAACTAGGGGACTTTGCAGAGACTCGCATCAAGGTGGGTAACTATAGTTAGAAAGTGAAGGATAAGTATGAAGCCTTAGATTTTCTAGATGTAGCTCAAGTCACTGAGATTATCAAGAAATTCAAGAGAAAATACCCAGACATAGCTCTAGTATGAAGGGGAACAAAACCCAAAAGCTAGAATTTTAGTTTTGAAACTTGATGAAATTTTGCATTTTTTGAACCTACTTCTGAGGTGCGCAAGTGTGCTACTTTCAAGGTGCACTTTTTCAAAGGTGGATCAAAAGTTTTTGAAGAAGTTAGAGGTGCACCGATAGTTAACTATCAGTTATAAATTTAGAGCTTTCCATGAATCAGAAACACATTTTGACAGCAGTTTAACTCCTACAACCACCTAGTGAAGATAGAGCTTCTATTTTTGGCACTTCCAGACACTCCTACATCATCTAATGGCTTTTTTCTTCTTATTTTCTCATGCTTTATTTTTTTTAAGACATGTAAAGGCTCATGCATCCATTTAATGATATAAATATGGATGGACACAAGTTAGATAGTTTGTTTGTACACAATTAGATTTGTTTTATTAGTTTAGAAGCATATGTTTGCATAAAGATACCTCTCACTCTCAACACAAATTGAGAAGAATATTTCTTATAAATTGAGGAATGTAATATGTATTCTTGGCTACTATTATTTTGATGCAATAATATATGCTATTGGTGCTTGCATTTGGAGTGTAGTGATTCTTGCTTAAGTGTGTTATATTTTGTGGATTTATGTTTATGGAATGTAATTGAGCTAATAGTCTTATTGCATTGTTCTGGTTGTGCAATCTTTAATTTTTTATGTTTGTTATGGGTCTACAAATTTTACTAATGTACTTAGTTTGAGAAGAGATCACCATATTTTTCCTACATAGATTTTCATCTCGCATGAGTGCACTTTCCATGGCCTTGTGATTTGATGAAAAGTGAAACATCTTACAGTTACTAAACTCTCATCGATAATTGCATTAGTGGAACTAAAGAAGCGTTGCTCCTATTTTCATTGGTTACCCACTGATCTTTTCAAAGGCTTAACTCGCAGACACATTGTTTCCATGGTTTATGTCCGTTAGGATTTTATTTTCATGTTATTTTCTTAAACTTCCTGTTACCCTATCATCGCTATTTTTTTTTAGAAACACTTGGTTAATTTAGGAATTCATATAGTTGCATTGTTAGATTGCATTCATTAAAAAATGGAAAAGACAAAAAAAAAAACTTTTTATGTGTTTTATTCTTTGAAATAGCAAGCAGGCTCTACATCTTATCCGAATTGTTCAAACTAGAAAAGGCCTCCCTATGAACAAATACATTTATCTTCAACTAAGTATATTCTAGTAGGTTGCAAGTGTAGACACCTATATTTGGTTACACCACTTTGGTAATCCTATTTAGTTATCTCTAAAGACATCATTAATTAAATTCCTATTTAATTAAATCCTTTGCCATCCCCTAGCTGTTTAATTTAATTAATCATCTATAGTCCTAATGATAAATCAAATAACCTATTATTTATCAATTAAATCCTATTCTTCTATCTAATTCTAAAATCCCCATTTATCAAATAAATCTATTTGATAAATAAAACCCTCAAATCTAATAACCCCTAACCTATCCCTAACCCCCTTTTTAGCCTAATCCACCCCATCCACCTATACTAACCTAGCTTAGCCACTAACTCACCCAACCTCATTAATGTCGTCCACTTGCAAATCTCTAACAAGCTTAGTCTAATCCTAAATCACTTCTAATCCCCCCCCCCCCAACCTTGTCACATTCCCTAAGTAAGCTTAAGACTTTCCTAAGCTAAGAAAAGTCAATAATCTCAACTCCCTCCAAAATATCCCAACCACCCAACAATGAATGCTCTTACAAAGGCCATAAAGACTCTTACAAGCCCATTCATTGCCCTTACAAGCCATTATGAAGGGTCTTTATGAAGATATTATCCCTTGAGCCTCTTTTTTTGACTCATCCATCCCCTTTCCTCCATCCACTCACCCTGTGACATGTGTCACTCCCTGGTTGGTGCTAAACAAGCACAATCCATGTGCTCCCCTTTGAGTGCATCCTAGCCCTCCTTAAGCTTTCATCTCTCCTTGCATCTTAACCCTCCATCCCTCAAGCCCTTAGCCTATAAATAGAATCCCCTCCCAAGCCATTTCATCACAACTTTTGAGCTAAAGTTATAATGCCATTTTAAGACCAAGTTTTATACCAATCTCATACATCCACAACAAAAATCCCAAAAATCTCCATTGAAGCTAGTTTGAAGCTTGAGCATACATCCCATAATCCTACCAAACTAATCCATTAGACTCATCCATACATCAACAGAATAATCTCATTGAGAGAGCCATTCCATGGCTCATATTCTCATTTGAGGGTTTCTCTTTTTGGTCTCTCTTATATGTTATGGTTTTTATGCTAGTTAATGCTTTTATTTTTGAATAGATTAGTATTAGTTGCTAACATATTTCTCATATATAGCAAGATCACCCAGAACCTTGGAGTTGATCCCAGATTAACTTTTCAATAGAGGATTTCGAAAGGATTCTTGTCATTAAGCATCACGCAAAATGATAGCTCAACAGGTCTTACCATAAAGTTGAGACTAACACTCATGCACATGACTTTGAGAATAGACATGCATGTGGTTACTACAGCAATCCTTTCGAGAGAATCCCCCTTGGTGGCAATGATGGAAACAGCATGCCACCTAGGTCTCCAAGAATACGCATAGAAGCATGCCCATCACTCAAGACCCTCACAATTACATCATGAAAGTGAGGTAAATGATGAAATCACTAGTGAGGATCTTATGTGATTCCAACAAGATGAGGTTCCCCAAAGGTTGATGCTAAAAGCCTTAGAAGAAAATGTTAATCAATACATCCAATATATAACTTCTAGGGGATATAAACTCCCTCATGACTTTGATGTATGAAGGATCATCCAAAATAGAGAACCCACTAAGGCCGAAATCTTGAGGAAAGAGATGAAAGAACTCAAAAACCAACTTTCCTAATTGCAAGTAGCCAAAGAACAACCTAAGACTTCTTTTTTTGAATCTATATGTGCTCTTCCATTTGATAGGAGTCTCTAATGGTCCCATTTCGTGGGGATATAGAGGTTCCCAATATGATAAATTTAATGAAAATGGTGATCCCCATGATCATGTACGACACTTTCATGCTCTTAGCATGGATTTTATGCACAAGGATGCTTATCTCAAGAGGTTGTTTCCTAGAAAGTTGAGAGGATAAGCTATGGAATGGTTCACTAAGTTGTCACCCCCTCCCTCAAGTCATTTGATGAGCTTTCACAATGATTCATCTAGCAATATTCAACATTATAACACTATGTTGCACTTGTGCAAAATCAAACAAAAATAGGGTGAACCCTTTGCTACATACCTATAATGTTGGAGATCATTGCACTCTAGATACCCTCAGAAAATTCCTAAAACTAAGAAAATTGACATCTTTGTCAACACACTTGTACATGAGCTGAATTATATTAGAAAATAATGTTTCACCTCCTTTAATGAGATGATTGAGAATTATTACCATATTGAGGATGTTGCTACCAATAAGGGTGACATTTTGCTCAACAAATACAAGAGTGGAAATGGAAATGAAAAGGATAAAGGCAAACCTTGGAACAAGAATAACTATGTAGTTCATGATGGATTCATAGATGCTCCTAAGACAAAAGAGCCAACCTTCCATTTGTCTAATGTTATTGATGTTGCTAAACAACAAGAGACTTCAAAGTCTCAATATTTTTACAAGGCTAAGAAGTCTTATAAGCCAAAATGTGTCTACACATCAATGGTTGAATCATATGGGGTAGTCCTAATGACCTTTCTTGCTAACAAGCTTATCATGCTACCTGATAATTCCCAACCTATGACCCACCCACAACACCTACTTAATGGAGAGATGATCACTTTTACAACTATCATAGGAGTAAGGGACACAAGATTGATAATAGTTATAAGATTAAGGATGTCATCTAAGATTTCATTGATGGAAGCAAGGATGTTGTAGATGGCTTAGTCAAAAATTATGATAAAAAAGCCTTTAAGAAACCATTACCCCAATATTAAAAAGGGGAATCATCTCATGCTAACAAGAAGAATCATGATGCTAAGATCAATTATACTTACACTGATATTGACAATGTCATCAACATTTTGGAACCCGTTAAAATCATCTACATGATGGTACTAAATTTCACAAGGAACTAAACTATGATACTAATGATGAAAATCCTAAAGTAGTCTTGAAAGCATGTAACTCTTAGCAAAACTATAGAGACACTAGGCCTAAGGTAACTGTTAAGGTGGTGGAACCTTCCTCTTCACATGGTGAGATGCTAAACATTGTCACTAGGTGGCAATCTAAGGTTGTCCTCAAAGTAGAAAATTATCCCAAGAATGTCTCTTCCTCCAAATAGGTAATTGAGGTTACAAACTTATCAGTTAGTTACAACAAACCCCCACACAGATTTCCATCTTTGAGTTGCTAGAGTTGTCTCATTTGCACAAGATCCTTGAAAAGGCTTTATGAATAGCCAATGTTCCCACATATATTGATGTTGAGAGGTTCCAAGCTATGGTCAATCATATCTCCTCACCTCATTATCTCACTTTTTTTTGAAGAAGATGACCTTGTCTCTTAGTCATCCACACAACCTAGCCCTCCATATTGTAAGTCCAAATATTTTGCACTCAAGTTCACCGAATCCTAATAGATAATGGTGTTGGGCTAAATATTATTCTCTCAATGTAATCCAACAACTTGGAATGTCTAAATTTGTCATTAATCCTAGACAAAAAATCTCTATCAAGGCATACAATAGAATTGAACGGTCATCTAAAGGACTAATTGTGTTACCTATCTATGTAGGTCATGTATAGAAGGATGTGGTTTTTCAAGACCTAGATAACTTGCTTGCATACAACATATTTCTAGGAAGACCATGGATCCACAAAATGCAAGTTGTGCCATCGACATACCATCAATGCATAAAATTATCGCTCAATGGTTATAGATTGTCATCCCAAGGGACAACTCCATGTCCATTAACAAACTTACTATTGTAGAAATGCTAATACCACACAATCGTTCTTCTTCTAAGATCAAGCCATCCCTTATAAAATGTGAACAAAAGCTAAAAATAATGAGCGTTGGTATGGGAGAATACACATCAATTCTATTGTTGCATTGTCAATTTATCCACATATGATCTTATGGGAAAAATTTTTGAGAAAATGAAGCCCTCAGCTTCTGCCATGACTATCTTTGGACATTTGTCCAAGCATCCATCCCTTTAGAAGTAGAGAAGGAAGACAAATCTATAAGGGACTGAATCTATAGAGAAGAATAAGATGTTGAATAATTCATTGTTACCACTCATATTTCTCCCAAATGATATGGGAAAGGCTATAAGTTTTTGAAGAAAATGGCCTATCGTGGTCAACAATCTCTAAATGGTGATAAAAGGCTCTTGTGAATCCCTAAGTTACACTAAGGGGCAAAATAAACAAGGATATTGTTGGTCTAGGCTTTGGGGTAGATGGTGAATTGCCAAGGTTCAATAGGAAGGCCCCTGCAACTAGTGAATCAGAAGATGATGATCAACCCTTTGTTACCTCCACTACACAGGAAGAAGACTTCATGACCCCTACTTTCCTTCTTTGGGAAGAAAAACTAATGATTACCAATAATTATGTTGAAGCCTATACATCTACACAACATGAATCTGATGAATCTGACAATGAAGATCCTAATAGAGGTAGAATAAGAAAAAATATTACTCAACTACTAGCCCAAAATCAAAGTACCAATTCTCATGGATATGAATGGGAGTCTCTTTCAGATGCTTCTTATGAATTAGGAGTGGATATAATACATGCCCATGTCACCCAACCCAACATAGTTGATGAGTCTAGTGTAAGGTCTGATGAGTTTGGCTCGCAATTTGCTTTAGTGGATCACACTAATCTCTTTAGGTCTTCTCTTAATTTAGATTCCTTTGGAGCTTTGTCTATAGGCTCAACTTCTCTTGTCACTAGAGATTATTCCTTTCATGTCAACAATCTTGAAGTGTCCACCTCTCTTTCACTCATAGACCTCAATCTCATAGATTGGTATGTTCAACATCAAAGACTAGAGCTACCATCCTTCCAAAATAACTATGAGATCAGGTGTTATCTAAATATTATTGAACTCGTGGTTTCTTCCACCAGAAAACCAGCAACTAATATGATAGAGATAGATATCAAGTACCTCAGTCACAAAACAAAGAGAAAATAAGTATTCAAATGGCGAAAACTACTTTATGGTGGTATCAAAACCTAAAAATAGTAAAAATAAAGACATATCCAAGGGTGAAAACCTCTTGGAGTTGCCCAGGGATGAGGTTCTTGGTAGTATCCCAAGCTATTTTGAAGGCAAGTCATCAATTTTGATAGAACTCATGTGGCCAATCAATCTAGGTACCAAGGAGTCTCCTAAAATAATACATGTGGATCAACCCCTATCAACAAAAGAGAAGGAACAATTTACAAAGATCTTTAAGGAAAAAAAATCAATTTTGCATGAAATTATGATGATATGCCTAGTCTAGATGTAGAACTAATTATGCACCATCTCTCCATAGCTTCTAGTGTCAAACCAGTCAAAAAAAGCTGAGAAAAATGCACCCTTATGTGGCATTTTTAGTTAAAGTTGAGCTCAAAAAACTATTAAGTGCCAATTTCAACCAAGCTATTGACTATGTGGAATGGATTTCCGATATTGTGTCTATTTCAAAACATGACAAATCCATCTATGTATGTACTAATTTTAGGGATCTTAATAAAGCATACCCATAGGATGACTTTCTGCTACCTAACATTGACATGATAGTGGACATGATTATGGGTTACAAAATGTATTCCCTAATGGATGCTTTCTTTGGTTATAATCAAATTAAGATAACTTTAGAAGACAAGGAGAAAATAGCTTTTACTTATGCATGGGGAACCTTCTACTAGAATGTAATGCCATTTGGGCTTTAAAATGTTAGCACTACCTATCAAAGAGCTATGACCACTATCTTTCATGATATGATGCACAAGAACATTGAAGATTATGTTGATGACACTATGGAAAAATCTAAACAAAGAAGCACTCACATGTCATACTTGAGTTTGATACTAGACCATATGGAACAATTTTATCTTAGGCTCAATCCAAAGTAATGTGTTTTTGGTGTCACACCGGGAAAATTGCTAGGGTACATCATCTCAACTGAGGGTGTAGAGGTAGATCCAAAAAAGGTACAAGATATCATGGGCATGTCATCTCCAAGAAAGATTAGTCAACTAAGGAGTCTACAAGTACACCTTTAGCTAATCTAGAGGTTCATCTCTCAACTTGTTGATAGGTCACAACCTTTCAATAAGAATCTACATAAGGGTGTTTCTTGCACATGGAATGAAGAATGTGATAAAATTTTGCCTCAAATAAAGAAATATCTAGCAAAGTCTCCTATTCTCATGCCTCTAATTCAAGGGAACCCTTTGATCCTCTATATCTCAGCTACAACAAACTCACTAGGAGCTTTATTGGCACAACAAGATGAAAATGGGAAAGAAAGAGTCATTTACTATATCAGCCACACCTTGGTGGCCTATGAGCTTAATTATAACAATTTTAAAAAGGCTTTCCTAGCAGCAGTGTTTGTATCCCAAAAACTCGAATATTACATGCTTGTGCATACTACACAACTAGTTGCAAAGATAGATCCTTTAAAATACCTCTTAAGAAAAGTTGCACTTATAGGTTAACTTGCCAAATGGATGACAATTCTTTCAGAGTTTGACATTTAGTATGTTGAACGTAAAGCTATTAAAAGACAAGCAATTTTTGATCAATTAGCTGAATTCCCAATTATAGATAGTGCTCCAATGCAAATTGACTTTCCAAATGCCTTTATTATGTATGTCACTGAGAGAGCATGGAAGATGTTCTTTGATGGCTCACAGTACAAAATGGAGCTAGTGCTAGGGTTTTGTTTGTCAGAACCCGTGGCTACACAATCCCCAAGTCTTACAAACTATTGTTTCCATGCACTAACAACATAGCTGAGTATGAGGCTTTGACTAATGGGATTAAAATGGCTCTTGAATAGAGAATCATAGAATTGCATATCTATGGAGACTCCCAACTTGTCATTAATCAAGTCAACAATGAATACCAAACTAAGGATGACAAGTTAGTACCTTATAAGAAGTTTATTGATGCTCTGAGGAATTATTTCACATTCATGACATTCCAATAGATTCCTAGGACCAAAAATAAGGTTGCAGATGCTATGGTCACTTTAGCATCTATATTACAACCGTAAGAACACAAGTCTCTCTTTGAGTTCCTACTGGAAGAATTATGTGACACCTTGCCTATGACTCCCCTGGAAACCATGTAATTTGCATTGTTGTTGACCATTACTCTTCCTTCTATTCTACCATCTTTGCCTACTTGCACAACCAAATTATTTTTGAAAATCTCATGCACAATCAAAAATGGCAACTCATTTGCAATGCCTCACATTACACCCTTGTCTCTGGTGACTTGTATATGAAGGGTCTAGACGAAACACTTCTTAGGTTCCTAGAGATAGAAGAGTCTGAAAAGGCATTAGCCAAAGTCCATGATGGAATTTGTAGGGCACACTCTAATGGCCTTGCACTTGCTCTAAAATTGCTTAGGACAGGTTTCTATTGGCCAACTATGCAAGTTGATGCTATCTAGGTTGCCCATTCATGCAAGAAGTGTCAATTACACTATAACTTGTTTCATGCTCCTAGGCATGAACTTATTCCTTCTATCACATATTAGCCTTTTCAGCAATGGGCCTTCGATCTAGTTCATAAAATTCACCCAAGCTCATCTAGTGGACATAAGTTTATCGTCACAATGACTAAGTACTTCACAAAATTGGTTAAAGTTGTTTTGCTATTTGTTTCTATAGGAAAACATGTTGCCTTGTTCATACTCAACCATATCATATGTCGCCATGGTATTCCATCCTCTATTGTCACTGATAATGGAGGGTAGTTCAAAAATAAGGACCTCAAGCAATTATGCAAGAAATTCAAGATTAAGAAACATTGGTCCTCTATATACTACCCTCAAGGGAATGGCCAAGTTGAGGCCTCCATCAAAACATTGCTAAAAATCCTACATAGAATAGTTCACAAATTAGGAAGGGATTGGCATCTACAAATCAATCCAACACTATGGGCTTACAGAACTACTATACATGCTCCTACTGGGGCTACACCCTTTTCATTGGTCTATGGTTCTAAAGTTATCCTCCCTCTAGAAGTCAAGATTCCCTCTTTGTGAGCCTCTCTACATGGTTTAATTACTAATGAGGACCGTAGAGACATGAGGATTCATGAGCTAGAAACCTTAAATGAGCGTTGTGGGGCTGCTTTTCATCACATTAGGGCCTATTAGGAGAGGATGTCCACTAGCTATAATAAAAAACTCAATCCTCATGAGTTCCAAGTGGGAGAACTCATTCTTCGAGAAAACCCAAAGAATTAACATAATAAGGAACAGAAAGGAAAATTTGAGCTTAATTTGTTGGGTCCTTACATCATCACAACATCATTTCAATCTGGGCTATAAGCTTTCTACACCTAAGGGGGAATAGCTCCCTGAGCCCATCAATATCCTACATTTGAAGAATTTATATGCTTAAGGCTCTCATAGCTCAGTTATTTGTACATAACTTATGATGCTTAAAAAATCCTCAAAAATAAAAAATATCCTAAAAATTTATCATCGTAGTGAAAACCTAGCAATAGGCACTTTGATGTATCACCAAAAAAATCAAAAAATACAAAAAAAATTACAAAAAGTCCTTAAAAAATCTACCAAGTGATGAAAACCTGGAAATAGATACTACTTGATACCCTTGAACCTATGTCTATCAGTCTCACTCACACTTATTCATTTCAAATTACATTTTCCAGCTTGGAATTGACTATTCTCCTCGTCTAGGGCACATCTGCTTAACTTATCAGGGTCTTCTTGTATGTTGTGGCTTCTTTGGAAAATTGTCTAAAACAATGTTTCTCAACACTTTCCCCATTTACATTGAATATTTCTCAACACTTTTGGATATCTTACCTACAATTTAGGATGCTACGATATTTCTCACTAGAAGATTTGAGTCCTAAAGAAATGGCCATGTGACTTACACACACACTTAACATTAAACTTGTTGAGACGTGATGAAATTCATCTTCTTTGTGTATAGTCTATGACAATTTCTTTGTTGAGTATTCCCTCCCTAATAGTCTTTTAAGGATGTCATGGACTAGAAGATTAGGGGCATGGGGCATGTTTTACTTATTTTCTTCTTGTAGATATACTTTGTTAGTCTAAGGTGTTGAGAGCCTTTGTGTTTGTCCTACTTGACACTTTGGGCCTACACTGTATCATTTTTGTATGTTTTCACAAGACTACACTCGGGGGTCAATCTAGCACTTATACCTTGATATAGGTGTAATCTTGTTATACTAGAACTTAGGGGATATAACCATATTAATCATCTTGACTTACATGTCTTTGATACTTAGGTTGGATTCCCACATACCTATCCAATATAAAACATATTCATATCCTCATAGTTATACTAGTGAGCATTGTATGATCTTTTGATGTCCCTATAATGCTCAATGATGAAATTAGAGTCTAAAAGCTGTGTCCCTTGCAAGTAAACCACCTTGCATATTAGTTTACATTGTAAGATCATCCTAGCTTAGTCTTTCATTTTTCAAATGGAGAGCACTCTCTCTTACTCTTTCATGGACACATCAGCTAACTGCATTCATTTCTTCTCATCCTTACCCTTTTTCATGTCTTTCATTACTTGTTAATCATGTCCACTATCTTGCTTCTTCTTTACATGTCATCACAAGGGGTTAATCTCATCATCAAATCTAATATATCCAAGTATCACATTTTCAAAACATGAGTCTACATCATAAACATAAGAGCTAAAGCATATATGAGAGATACATCCATGAGCATATAAACATGAGCACATAAACATGAGTATAAGAAAGAACACATATGAGCAATATCGCATGGAAATATAAACACAAGTGTTGAAACATCCATATAAATCCATCACATGAGCATAAAATGAGACAAGTACACAATGAAACTAATTGAATCCAATACCTCATATATTATATAAATTAATCAAGAGTACATGTATATGTGAAATCCAAAATCTAGATAATTACTTCAAAATACATATATACATCAAAAATGTGTCACAAAGACCACAGCCTAGACCTAGCCCTGCCCCTAGGACTGACTCCTACCCTCCAAGGTCAACAATGGTCATGGTAGAGGAGCATGTCTCCTATCTAGCGGTTGTATTTGTTAGAAATGGAAAAAGAAATCTGTAAATAAGCAATACCAAGAAAGAATCTAAGTGAGTAAATGCATAAAAAGATATTACCATAAAATAGGAGAGAGAAAGCTTCAAGCTCCAACACCATGAGACAAGATATTTGGAAAGGGGAAAGAAAAGAAAACCCCTTGTGACATTATGAATGAGGCATGAAAAGCCTAAGAAGGAAGAGAGATAGAGATAGAGAGCAATGCTCATACAATATTTGAGAAGAGGAAGAAACCTCATGTTTGTTGAATGAGAGAGGAGGGTCATCTCTTAAATAGAGATGAGAGAGAGGAGTTAGAATGTAACTCCCATGTCTATGAATGCCACCATTCATATGTGTGTGAGGCCAAGTGTGAGATTCCTCTTAAGGAGGAATAATCTAAAATTAGAAATTACAATATATATTTGTCCTCACATATTCCACTAGATGACAAAATAAGATGTAGTGGAAAAAGGACAAAAAAGAAATATATTAGGATACCTTGGCTTATATCCTAATATATTACAACAATAAAGAAAGGAGTTCTAACCTTGGTTTATAAATACACCAAGGAAAGATTACAACTTCTAACACCCCCCTTTAATCTTTACTTGGGGTAATTACATCAAAGGGTATTAAACCCATAATTTACAAAAATCTGCAACTTAATCTTCAATATGAAGTAATTTGATTGTCTTCAAGCCATATGGAACATTTGTAGATCCAAGAGAAGTACATGAGTCCTTTGAATGTGATCAAGTGGAAGCATAGACACATCTTCAAATGTGCAAAACCAAGAAGGTTCCTTGATGGATCACCTGAAAAAAAACAAAAAGACAAATATCCACAAGTAGAATGCCATAATATATGCAAATTCAAAATCCTTGTGAATAAGGATAATAAAATTCTCATAGAGAAACAATGAGTAAAATATGTTACCACAAAACAATGGAGATAACCTGATATCAAGATAAAGTATATGCTCAAGAAATTGTCAACAAGGACAAATTGAGTAAAAAGTTTGATCAATGCTCTCATGAAAATAATATTATACTAATGCACAAACGACCACAGACAAGGCCAACTAATGATACTTGCATCAATCTTGCATCAATCACGTGGATATAGACAGTCCACTTAATGAATCATCCCACTGCAAGCTAATGGGGGCGTCCCTCCATAACATGCATGACTCATGATCTAAGCAATAATGTATGTAGATCATTATCACATTAATATATGAAAATAACATAAAGGAGAGACATGCTGATCAAAGTAGAATTATCATGATTTTTGTTAAGATAATCAAAAGAATGGATTATGAGGATATAACAACATATTGCCTTCAAATTGGATCAAATTATCTGAATTTGGAGGGAAAACTCCAATAATAGCATCCTCTTCATTGAGGAGCAAAAATGGAACAACATGGAGGGAAACTCCATAAATATCAATCTTGCAAAATGGAACCAATAGAACCAAATGGAGGGAAACTCCATAAAAATATTATCCTATCAAAATGGAACAGATAGGATCAAATGGAGGGAAACTCCATATAAAATGAGTGCATACCAATATAGGATGGAGGGATACTCCATGGGCCAGATAAGGAAACTATGTATCAGTTATACTGAGGGGACCTACATAGTTAACCTTGAAAAAATTGGCTCCCTATGCAACTCAAAATATTAATTAAATCA
Source organism: Cupressus sempervirens (assembly GCA_028749045.1). Classification (NCBI taxonomy): domain Eukaryota; kingdom Viridiplantae; phylum Streptophyta; class Pinopsida; order Cupressales; family Cupressaceae; genus Cupressus; species Cupressus sempervirens. The sequence continues at coordinate 392,948,079 of CM053791.1, read as the reverse complement.
TGTAGATCAATGGTATAAAACCATAAAGTGCCAACATGGGCATAGAATGATGCTATAAAAGCATAAAAGTGCAACTATGGGCACATCAAAATATCAAAATGAAGGCAAATGTGTAAGATTACTCATAATCCAATTAAGTAAAATTATTTAAGGAAGATCAACTAAATATAGATATCAGGTATAAAACTCCATTGAGGGTAAACATGAGTATTTAATTCATTTTGCAAAGGTATATATTAATTTTTGAATCATTATAGTCATAAATTATATATTTATCTGGGCATATATGTGGGCCCCCATATATACTCAAATAAATATACGAAAATAGATTGGTTAAAGAAAATAATCACCTTTCCATACTTAATATTTTGGAAAGTCACAATTTATAAAAAGTCATAATATTTACCTTGGTTCAAAAATATAACCTCAAAGTAATAAGAACATAAAGTCATGGGGCAAGAAAAGATCTCCCCATTTTTCTCATACTATGCCTTCAAGATTGGAAGAGATTCAAAAAGAATTTTTTTGAAATAAAACATTAAGAAAGATATAACTAAAAAAAATTAGTAATTAATGATAGAGGTCAGATCTGGCAGATAAGAATATACTAAAAAAAGTTTAAAAACTTTTCTAAAAAAAGTTTGAATAAAAGCTTGTAATGTGTAAGAGAATATTGCACTTGTCTGACAATGACTGATTACATGCCAAAAATAGGTTGGCAAAAGGCAATAATAAAAGTAAATAATGCTTCTGTCAAGAACTTAAAAAAGAAAAAAAAGCCTTGCATGAAAAGACCAGAAAAGTTACCTCTGAATCTAAATATAGAGAGATTAATCTGAATCCCCCATTGCAATTGGGGCAAACCATGTCCTGCCTGCCATCCAGGTGAACGATGGCATGGCACTGGTGGCACCAATACGCAATTGACATCTCCGATCAAGCGAATCTCTGAATGATTTCAGAGGGCAGAGGGGGAAATGAGTCCCAAATCTGGCATAAACAATGGGCTCAAATCCTCTGCGCTACCTAAACGAGAAGAATCCATAAATTCCCAAATAGAAAATTAGCAAAATTGGGTAGGTGCCATTACGCGTACTTCCAAGGGCAATAGAAGTTAACGCGTACCAAAATCTCTAGCTTGAACAGTTGTACATGGATAACCATGAGCGTCGGCATCGGCACTGGTCAAACATTGTAAATACTCCCCCATTCTACCGCCGGCGAATTGGATTATTCGGGAAACTGGGGGTTTTGATAATATTATTCTCACATCCATATTATTATTACAAGGATTCGGATAATCAAAGCAAACATATCTACCTCCTTGCAGGGTTTCAAACCTCTCGGTGCCAAAAGCTCTATGACGCCTACTTGAAAAGGGTTTGGAGATTGCAGGTTTCAGGTTGGACATCATATTTAGACAAGCATCGACAATGGCATCTTGCAAAGGGTTTCTTGCGCCTCTATTGCTGCTTGTTCTCTCATGTTCGCCTTTCATCTTTGCAGATGATACATCAGCTACCTGTGTTTACACAGTATATGTCCGCACAGGCAGCATATGGAAGGGTGGAACAGATTCGAACATCAGAGCTGCGCAGTAAGCAATAAAACCCTAGCCCCGTCCTGCTTTGCCCTCACAATCTTTGCCTCCACACTTGCGAAGCCCCCCGGATTGGCACTAGTGATTTGTCACTAGAGAAATGGTGAAGCGCTGTGGTGCGCAGAATGTCTGTTTGGCCGGCCATTCGCTCGGCCATGATGCAGTAGGGGTTCCAAGTATTCCAGGACAACCATATTGATGCACCCTGATTTGACAAAATTGGAATGACAGATCTTTCAATTGTCGGCCAAGCAAAAGCAATGCTCGAATGGCATGATCAAGTTCAATAATGTGGGAACCATATGTGCAAAAGGAGAATGCAAAGGAAAAAAAAATCTGAATATTGTTTAGAATGAAACGTTGTAACCCATCAAAATTTCAAAATGATTTCAAAAAAAAATTCTTAGAGAGAGGTCCAAATGACTCAAACTGAAAAATGAACAAACTGAACAATTTCTTTGAGTTATAGAGGCACAAAGAAATGTTTTGATCTGATTAAAAAAAATGATATCTAGATAGGAATTTGAAAAAGATAGGAAAACCCTTTGGCGGCAAGCCTTCCAAAGGGGGTTAGATAAAAAATAATAGAAAATAAGAAGTAACCTGCACAAATTAGAGCAAACAGAAGTTAATCAAGTTTGGCGGTAAACCAGCCAAACCCAAAAAAAATTCAATTTCTTCCATCTTAAAAGGATTAAAGAAGAAATTAGTGAAATCTCTATCAAGAGTCTTCTTCGAATTGTACCTTCATGCAAACACTCAAAACAAAGATTAAACTGCTCTGATACCATGTTAGAAATGGAAAAAGAAATCTGTAAATAAGCAATACCAGGAAAGAATCTAAGTGAGTAAATGCATGAAAAGATATTACCATAAAATAGGAGAGAGAAAGCTTCAAGCTCCAACACCATGAGACAAGATATTTGGAAAGGGGAAAGCAAAGAAAACCCCTTGTGACATTATGAATGAGGCATGAAAAGCCTAAGAAGGAAGAGAGAGAGAGAGAGAGAGAGAGAGAGAGAGAGCAATGCTCATACAATATTTGAGAAGAGGAAGAAACCTCATTGTTGTTTAATGAGAGAGGAGGGTCATCTCTTAAATAGAGATGAGAGAGAGGAGTTAGAATGTAACTCCCATGTCTATGAATGCCACCATTCATATGTGTGTGAGGCCAAGTGTGAGATTCCTCTTAAGGAGGAATAATCTAAAATTAGAAATTACAATATATATTTGTCCTCACATATTCCACTAGATGACAAAATAAGATGTAGTGGAAAAAGGACAAAAAAGAAATATATTAGGATACCTTGGCTTATATCCTAATATATTACAACAATAAAGAAAGGAGTTCTAACCTTGGTTTATAAATACACCAAGGAAAGATTACAACTTCTAACAATATCACACCCTCTAATCTCCTTGCTCACTATGAATAATTAGGAATCCCCTGACCTAGCGGTACTACACCCCTCTATGTGGAATAATAGTAAGCCACCCGCGAATCAGGATGCACTACCTCTCACCTAGTTATGTTACTCTCCCTATAGAACTCCTCATCGTGTGTATGCTCGTCAATGAGTTTTTGATCCTGCACAGCGATGGTAATCTGTGCATGTTGCAGCTCCACCTCTAGTGTTCAAATCTGAACATCCCTAAGATCCTCCCCATCTCCTCCTGTAGGTTGCTTCCCCAAACTCTACCCTCTCCATCCTCTAACACCTAAATAACAACCCTTATTTTTTCTACCTATAAGATAACCTAAATAGTGAAAGAGAGCCATTAATTCATATCTGATGATCCCCAAGTCAAGTACAAAAAAATTCATTCAAATCCATAATATAACATGAAATATAAAATATTTTGATTAAATTTTTTGCTAATGTACAACCTTTTTATGTCCATTTAAATAACATTGTGAGGAGTGCTTTATCCTTTGGGCTCCAATTTATAAACCAACACTACAACCTATGATCTATTCCCTTACCTTGTAAGGAAAATCAATATACCATCAACATCCCATACTTATCACAATCTATTTGAAAAACCCTATGATTCTCTCAGACCATGACAAGAAATTACTTAATCCATCAAATTAACAGTGGACCCTTAGATGGCATATAATTCAAAATGAACTATAACTAAAATTCACATATACTTGATACTAAATCCAAAGAATCAAGGAACAAAACAAAGAGAGATGAGATTTAGATTGTATAACTTCGTTCTAGTTTCCAATTGTATTATTCTTGCTTGAAAATTATAAATCAGCATCTCATCTATAACTTAGAAAATCCAAATACTTAGACTATTTCTATTTGATTTCTTTCATTTTTCAACTAAAGACAAAAATGGGTACACAAAGAAAATTGACTGACTCAATGTGAAAAAACATTTCTCAGATCAAAATTTGGACCCCTCCTCAAGTCTTGGGATCTCATTTATATAGATGAGTTGCAACAAGCTTTAGACTTGGTGGGAAAAGACACATGACACATTTTTATTTGTTAGCAATTACTTGTTACATAAAATACAAAGTGTCAACATCAACCTTTGCAAATAAGGAGAGAAAGATAGATAGAATATTATAGATGGCATTCTGGGTTTTCGAGACCATTCGCTCATTTGTCATGAAGACGTATCCAAAGCAAGTGAATTGCAAAACTAAGATACCCTATTCAAATTTATCTTCCCTCTTTTCATATTTCACGATCAATTCCAACATGATGTCTAACTATCTCTAGTTGATGGTGGGGCAATAGTTTCAAGTGGTGGCACAACATCTACTTTATCATGTTCTTGAACACCATCTATCTCCTATAGATTATTCTCTTTTGAATTGTACTTTTTCATCCACTCATTAAAACTAGTATCATCAAGCCAATAAAATTTAGTAATGTCCTTTTCTTTTATCACAATATCCTTCCATTTTACCTTTCATATTTTTTATTTCAAGTTTGAATGAGCTAAAAAATATCTATGCTCTTATAGTCTCCTCAAAAGTTCTTGTGAACAGATAATTTTCATCATTCTTTATTATGTCATTCATCCTAAGTTTGAGGACAACACTCAACTCTCCTTCCCATTCTCCATAAGTTGTTATGTTATTTGCATCCTTGATGACCAAAGGGAAAAGGTCAAAAGTTTTATTGACATTTTTAGGGAAAAAAAAAAAAAAAAAAACCTTACCCTTCTTTGCAATAATTCCACAATTGATGTCAAAATCTAGTAGGTCTACCGCATAATTATATTGTTTTTCAATTAACTCCTCTACCTGTAATTTATCTTTGATTGTTGAATCAATTTCACTTAACTTTTGTTCCCTACTGATCCATTTGTCCAAAATATTTCTCAGCACAACCTCAATTTTACTAAAGGAATCCCTAATTTCCATGAGCTTTGACACCCAATAATGGATGAGTCTAATATCAATAGTGCTTACATGATGCAGTATTGTCTCTCAAACTTTCTCATCATACGTTTGTACCACAAGAATCTACACATCTCTAAGCCTAGCTCTTTCCTCTTCCATTACCTCATTAAATTGCTCTTCAAGATACAATGGAGTCTAAGGAATTTCAATAATAGGACGAATAGGTGGTGATGGGGCGAGTGATGATGCAATCATTCCTTGAGAAGACTCACCCACTTGCATTTGTCCAACTTGTTGATTCTCAATCATGGAGTTTTTTCTCATCATCTCACTACTCTTTGTTCTTTCTACATCATAAGCCTCCAAACCCTTTTCATACCTGAGATTTAACTCATTCAACTTTTTTTTCTCTTTTATAGCAGTGGCAAGTGCAAAATACGTAGTTTCTCAACTCATATATGTTGCTTCCTCTCCTGAAGTCTCACCTACCCTTTCACTATTAAAATTCATGTTTGCCTACACTAGAAACCTCGTGTTCCCTTGCTCTATTTCTTTTTTGGAGTGACCACATAACTAATGCAGCATGGTCTTCACTATATTTAACCCCTTTTGATGCTGCTTGGGCTTCTTCCTCTATTCTATATTTAGTATTTGTTTCCTTTTTTATAGCATCAAAGACCATAGCATCTACAATATCCCATTCAAGAAGAATTAGGACCCTAACTCTTTTATCATCATTCTTCCTGCCTCAAGAGTAATCCTACTGAATTTTCTCATCATTTATTCATTGACTTCCTCTTTTATGACAGTGTCCTCCTTGTTGGGTTGCTCTGATTTTCTCTTTTGATATCTAGCCTTAAAATTTGAAATATTCAATCTCCAAACTAATTGAATAAAATCCCTAGTACTAGCCAAATTTTCATCTAACAAAAATCTCTCGCAAGCCTATTCAATAATAGGGTCCAATTATTTTCATCTAAAATCTTCAATGGTGAGGTCCATCATTGGTGTTGCAGGATCCTTTGGCACTCCCCCCTCTAGGTTAGTAGTTGTAACAATTGTATCCCCTTGGTTATCCAACTTCACTAATTGTTTTATTACCAATTGCTCATTTTCAAAATGCATGGGGGATTGATAAGCTAAATATATTTCTTTATTTGATGAAGCTACTTCCTCCATTATTTGTCTTTTTGAAGTGGATTTCAGTAGGGGGCTTTCTGTTAGGATTAACCTTGAACAGAAATAACAATTACATGCACATACAAACAATATCAAAAAACAATAAATTGCATAGAAGATAACAAAAGACACCAAGATTTAACATGGTTCACCCAAGCCCTGGGCTACATCCACCAAACAACAAGTCCAATATTGTTACAATCCAGTGATTACAACATAATTACAATTTGTAATCCCTTACAGCTCAACACTGCTGCAAGAAGTAATTTTTGCATCACACATTATGAAAATCCCTAACCCTAAGCTCTTTTATACAAGTATTTTTACCGCTTTAGGGTTATAATTAATTATTACATGTCAGTCCAAAATTCTAATAAAATAGAGCCCAAAGAATTATGAAGTATGTACAATACTTCTCTAATCAGTCACCACAAACTAACAATCTCACCTAGGGATTGCTTAGGCTCCACACTAGACAACAATCTCCCACTTGGAGACTGCTCCTATAGCTACCTCTCTATTCCATGGGGCTCCCACTAGATCAAACCACCCTAGACTTTATTGTTCTTTTATTTTGTTCAGTTTGGAAGACCAACCGAAGCTAAAGAGAAGTTTAGCTTCTCCCTTGTCACTACCTTTCTAAACATATCCGTTGGATTGTCATCTATATGTATCTTGTCCAGCTTTAACTGTCCATCATCCAAAACTGATCAAATGAAATGGTACTGCAACTATATGTGTTTTATCTTTGAATGTAGATTAGAATTCTTTACAAGATGAATGACACTTTGATTGTAAACAAATAATTATCCCTCTGAAGGTGTCCCAATTCTTCTAAGAAGAACTAAAGCCACATCATCTCCTTGGTTTCCTCTCTAGCAACAAAAAACTCTACCTCTGTAGTGGATAAAGCATTAACCTTTTTGCAAACAAGAAACATAGCTCACGGCTACCCCACCAATAGTAAATACATAACCTATAGTACTCTGCCTAGTATCAATATCACCTGCCAAATCTAAGTCAACATAGCCCTATAAATTAGTAGTAGAGCCCCCAAAATGTAAACACTTATTGGATAGTCCTCTCAAATATCTGAGAATCCATTTTACTCCATTTCAATGCTTAATTCCTGGATGACTCATACACTTTCTAACGACTACCACTGCATGAGCAATATCTAGCCTTGTATATATCATATCATACATCAAGCTTCCTATAGCTAAAGCATAAGGTGCCTTAGATATCTCATCCTCCTCTTCTTGTGTCTTGGGATACATCTACTTAGTCAACTTCAAATGACCAAGTAAAGGTGTGCTGACAACTTTAGCATTCTCCATAGAGAAACATTGCAACACCTTCACAATATAATGAGCCTAAGATAATGTCAATTTCTTGTTCTTCATATCTCTGCAAATCTCCATACCAAGGATTTGTTTTGCTACCCCCAAATCCTTCATAGCAAATGGATGTGTTAATTGTTCTTTTAAACTTGTAATGTGATCCATGTTAGACGTAGCTAGAAGCATATCATCAACATATAAACATAAAAGAATGTAGTTGTCATCATCCAACCTTTTAAAAACAATGATTTGAATGACACCTACTAGATCCATTCTCATGCATAAAACTGTCAAATTCTAGATACCATTGTCGAGGTGCTTCATATAAACTTTTCTTCAATCTACACACTGAGTTCTCCTTACCTTTGACCTCAAATCCCTGTGGTTGTGTCATATATATCTCTTCATCCAAATCACCATGAAGGAAGGTTGTTTTAACATCAAGCTACTCCAAATGCAAATGTTCAATAGCCACAATACTTAAAATAGTATGACTAGAAGTCATTTTTACAATAGGAGAGAATATCTCATCAAAATCAATGCCCTTTTTTTATGCAAATCATTTTACAACTAACCTAGCTTTAAATCTTTTCTTACCTCCATCCTCTTCTTTCAACATATAAACCCATTTGTTCTATAAAGCCTATTTACCTATAAGAAACTTGCATAAATCCCAAGTCTTATTTTTTTAGCAAGGAGTCCATTTCATCTGCCATTATAGACTCCCACTATCTTAGTATCCACCTACATAGCTTCATGATAATATTCAAGCTCACCAGTATCTATTAGTAAAATAGAGTACAAAGAATGAGAAAATCTTTCTAGAGGCCTACTTAGCCTTGTTGACCATCCAACACTCACTTGGGTGTGTGGTATTTGTTGTTGCGGATGTTGCGCATCATGAGGAATTGCTAGAGCATCATTTTTTAGAGTATCATCCAGCACTACATAATCATCTTCATTCTTCTCATGGTGCTTCAAAAGATCTTTATACAACACTTTCTCATTGAATATGACATCCCTACTTCTTACAATTTTACAATTTTCAAAATCTCAAAGCCTATAACAAAATTCATCAATGCCATATCCAACAAATACACATTTCTTTGACTTAGCTTCTAGCTTGGTTATATTTTCAGAATCTATATGAGAAAATGCTTCACAACCGAAGGTTTTGAGAAAAGAATATCTTACCTTCTCACTAGCCCATGCTTCCTATAGAATACCACAGCCCAAAGGAGTAGAGAGACCTCTATTAATCAAGTATATAGCACTATTGAAAACCTTTGCCCACATGTTTAACTGCAACCCTACATGCAACCGCATGCTCCTTGCATGCTCCCTTATAGTCTTGTTCATGCATTCAACCACTCCATTTTCCTGTGGAGTCCTTGGAACATTTTTTTTTGTCTACGAATACAGTTAGTGGAGCAATAATCTTCAAATTCATGACTGCAATACTCACCACCATTATCAGATATGAGACATTTTAATTTCTTACCATTCTCATTTTCAACCAAACATTTCCATTTCTTAAAAGTTTGAAATATATCATTTTTTGGCTAAAGAAATAAACTCATACATTTCTAGTTGCATCATCAATAAATGTAACATAATAATGAGAGCCACCAAGGGAAGATACCTAATATGGTCCCCATACATCTATATGCACATGGTCTAATCTCTCACTTTTCTTTTCCTTCCCACTCTTCACAAAACTTACTCTCTTTTGTTTTTCATACACATAACTTTCACAGAAATCCATATTGACACATTTCAGACCTAGTAAAACTTGCTTTAAATGAAGTAATTTCATACCTTTCTCACTCATGTGCCTAGAAATAGAATTACTCACAAACATTACCAAGTCATTCCAACTTTCAAGGAAAGAACACAAAATCAAGAGAGCCCTAATTTTTTCATCAAAATTAATACGCATAGAAGATAGCTGACTAGTAACAATATTAAACTCATTTAAATTATTCACAACAGATCCACCTTCTTCCATCTTCATATTAAATAAATGCTTCATGATAAATACCTCATTTGAAGTAGAGGGTTTTTCATACAATTTTGATAGGGTTTCTATCAACTCTTTTGTCGTCTTCACTTTTGTAATGTTAAATGTCATCAATGGTGCCAAGCATAACTAAATACTTTCAAGTGCTTTCCTGTCTAAAATCTCCCAGTCTTCATCTATCATAGTTCCTTGTTTCTTGGATTTTCTTTCCAACGGCCTCCATAAGTCCTTCTGATAAAAAATAGTCCTCCATTTGCATCTCATAACTGAAAGTTTTGCCCATTAAATTTCTCCACCTTCAGCTTACCCTCATCTGTTATTGCTCCCACTCAACCATGAGACTTTCCTACAAAAGATAACTAAAAAAACAACCTCACTCTGATACCACTTGTTAGGATTACCCTCAAATAGAAATAACAATTACATGCAAATATAAACAATATCATAAAATAATAGATCCCATAGAAGAGAACACAAGACACCAAGATTTAACATGGTTCACCCAACCTTGGACTACGTCCAACAAACAACAAGTCTAATATTATTATGATCTAGTGATTACAACCTGATTACAATCTATAGTCCCTTACAACTCAATACTATCGCAAGAAGCAATTTTTGCATTGCACATTATGAAAATCCCTAACCCTATGCTCTTTTATACAAGTATTTTACCGTTTTAGGGTTATAATTAATTATTACATGTTGACCCAAAATCTCAATAAAATAGGGCCCAAAGAATTATGAAGTATGTACAATACCTCCCTGATCAGTCACCACAAACTAACACTCTCAGATGGAGGCCTTTTGTATGTTGTGGCAAGAGGGGCATTAGTTGCATGGGGTAGCAAAGGTTTAGCTTCTAATTATTTTCCCTTTTCAACAATTTCGTCACTTAATCTCACAACACTATACCCTCTTTTCTTTTGAAGGGTGTATTTACTAGAAGCAACATCAAGGGTAAGTTCAAGCCTTTCCATTATTTATTTTTCTTTATCAGGGTTTGTTCTCACTAACATATCTCTCTTCTCATTCAGAACCTTTATAATTTCCCTAAAATGTGTCATCAACTTATTAATTTAGAGGGTTATAATATTATCAAATGAATTTACAAAATCTAAGGCCTTTTTATAAACTCTCCATTTTTCTTTTCTAATTTCTTGTTCTTGCAAGGAAAATTCATTTCTAATTATGTCTTTAGGATAACAAAACTAATGGCTATGCCCTTTTGCTTTTGTCCTCTTTTGGAACATTTCATAAAACCCCTCGGGGTTTGGAAATCTAGCATGAGATGTTGTCATCCTATAGGGCTTTAAGATTTTATCAAAATGAACCTATCATCTTTTTGTGATATAAATTGATGTGTAATAGTAAAGGAAGCAAAATTTGTATCTCTTGATCTTCCTATCAACTCTGCCTCCTAAAAACAACCAATTTTCCATAAGACTTACGCAACACCAATTTGGAGGGGCACTTGGAAAGGAAATACATGGGGGGTACTTGGGAAACCATATACTCTGAAAATTGGGAAACACATTATGGGATAGTATCACTCCAATTGTAGACAATTTTTAAACCCTTAGTAAAGTCTTTTGGCCTTATTAACTCAGAGAGTGCACTTGGAATTCTTGGGTTATAAAGTGATGATAATGATGTTAACTTGGAAGCAATGTGTCTATCAAATCTGACAAATCTATCATCCTCCCTATCCCATTACATATCTACACTCCACACCTAGACATGTAATACTTCCCCATCCTTTTCCCTTGTCAACTTCATCTCCTTTCCAAAATAAGATGATCCCTTGAAAAGAAACATATGCATGGGCATAGAATACCACCCAAAAGGTATGTCAAATTCATCTTTCTCAATTCCTGCCAAGCCATTGTGTATTTTTTCAACAATATAAGATGCAAAATCAAAAGATTATATCAATGCCATTGTAGAGAATTCGAATCATCGTATAAATAAAATGTATAAGCATTGAATTTTTCTCATTTTCACCAAAAACCTTACACAAGGACATGTATACAGCTAAAGTGCGAGAATCAAAATAGGTTTTTAAGAAAGGTCCAGGGGTCAATGGTGCAACCAAAGGTAAACTCCCAACCATTGCTAAGTGTTCCTTCAAAGGGCCATTCTAAAGATAAACCTTCTGAGCTTCGTATACTTCTTGCAAATTTTGAAAATCAATGGCCTCATGGAAACAAAAGGGTGGGTCCAATGCAAAAACTTTATGAATCCCTTCTGCTATGATCTTCACCAAACAATTTCCATTAATATCTCGCACAAACCTAGTCACTAGGTCATATCTCTTTGCAATTTAGGTTGAGAGATCCACATCCATAAAAACCCCAAATACAAGAAGTTTTCATCCATCAAAATTCCAAGCATTACTGTGTGGGGCATATGAATTTCTCTACAAAAACTATTGCTTGAACGATTTCCAACCATTCATCGTCATTTGAGTATCTTGCACCCAATTCTCTCTATAAGATAAACCCTCAGCAGTCATGAGATGGGGTGAATTAGGAACAAGTTTTTTTTCCTTTTAAATGATCGTTAGCCAACATGCCCAATTGCTCTAAAAAATCATCACACACATTCCTATCCTGATAATATATGTTTCCTATGAAATCCCTCCTAGATGTCATTCTAGGGTTTATGATAATATGATATCCACAAGGAATTAACAATCTTGCTCTTTGTCATTCTTCAAATGGTTCTTGGATTCAGCTTCTTGATTATGAGGGTACTCCCTTTAGATGCAAGAAATGTCATAAGACCAGCCATCTCTTTTGAAATATAGCTCCTATAGAAGTAATACTAAACATATTAAATTTGACTATGTGATTATATCAAATAGACATATATACCTATATATATGTATATACACATGTGCATAAATGTGTGTGTGTGTCTTTGACTCATATTGTGCTTCACTTGCTATCACCGATTTATATTGGGATTAATATTGCTATCATTGATTTAATCAATATATTGGTTGTGATATGTATCGAGCATGATTACTGTTGTCCATCTTAGCATTGTAATTATATTATGTTAAGTGGTAGTTATACCCACGTAGGGTCATGACCTACGTGGCCTTTGGCCACATAGAGTCATGCCTCCACGGGGACATGACTCCTCATTGTATATAAATATTATCATGCATTGGTGGGAACTAAGTATGTCAATCACAAGTCATATATGCAGTCCCAGCGATCTGTTCCTCTTGCATATTATTGAAAAACAACTATACATTATCATTCAAGTAGAAGATTCTCTAATCAACAAAGCACTGTTATGAATTGAAGATCTGCAACAAACAAATTTGAGAGCAAGTTACATATTCTATTACACTTTGAAATACAATTTATTCTATCAGAAATCCTATTGCATTAACATGGTATCAAAGCTATCTTGATAAGAAACTCTATTATTCAAACTTTTAAATCTAAATCTCAGATTTATAAAACTTAAATTTATCCTCTAAATTCAAAAATGGTTAATCACATAAGATTAGAGGATAGACTTGAGGGAGCATCAAACTTCTCATCATGGAAAATTAGAGTCATGATAATATTAAGAGAAATGGAATTAGAAGAATACATAGAATCAAACAAATCCATTCCTGAAAATGATCTAGGTAAAACAACATGGAAAATGCATAACAACAAGGCTATGAAAATTATTATAGACTCTGTAAAGGGTCATATTCTCCCCTCCATATCTAGTCTTAAAACTACATTTGAAATGTTCTCTACTATTAGGGATACTTTTAAAATCAATAATACTAGTAGATTGCTAACTTTAAACAAGATCTTCTATATATAAAGATTAACAATGGAGAGTCAATTACATCTTACTTCCTAAGAATTTATGAACTAAAAGATCAACTTGTAGCAATTAAAAATTGAGTAGATGACAAAGAACTAAGCATGATAGCTTTAAGAAGTCTTCCTCTATAATTTGAGGTTTAAGCTCTCAACCTAAACTCCCTAAATTTGAATTACTCAAAAATGAGTGCACACAAGAAGAATCAAGACTACTTTCAAGGGGATTAAGCATAAATCAAGAGGGAGAAATTCAAGCCCTTCATGCAAATTCAAACAAGAAAAGAAAATTCAAACATAATAAGAAGGAATTTGATAAACCATATAAGAAACAAGATTGGTCAAAAGTAAAATGTTTTATATGTGACAAAATTGGTCATTCACACAACTTCTACCCTAAATGGAAAAGAATTCGAGCTACTCTGGCAGAAGTTAAAGAAGAGAAAGATAAGATAAGATAAGATAATTTTATTAATGTCCAACAAAAGACCACAACGTGGGTCTATGGGACTGGAAGCTTACACCAAGAAGAAAGCAGACAAACGGAGCACCAAACGATGTCCAAAAAAGAACAAGTACAAAAAAAAAAAAAAAAAAGTAGGAGACATCACATAAAAGATTAAGTATTTTTCCCCACAGGGAAAAAGTCCAATAGCGACTAATCTGTGTGGCTACCAAGGGCCCTGCGATGAAGCTGAATGCTATGAGAGGAGTGTTGCTGGTGAAGAGATCCCATGGGGGGTCTCACAGATCTAGAATGGCCAATATTAGGGAAACTGTCTACACCCCGAGTTAGAGCTAAGGGTGAGAAGAAGGTCATAATAAGTTGTGCCTAGGTCAAACTTCTAGGAAATGATGGATATAAAGTATGGTCACGAAGCTGTAAAGACTCGCGGAGATAGAGAGCAATGCAATGTTGATCTATGTACCTGAAAAAATCTAAGAGGGGTATGCAATCTCTAAACAAACAATAAAATCTTCCTCTAATCTCGTAGCATATGGGGCATCTGAAAAGGAAATGGATCTCAGATTCTGCCTCTACTAAGGTACAAAGTCTACACACTCGATCCTCTCTAGCAATATGGTGATCGACCTAGATCCGGAGTCTATGCAAGCCCACCCTGAAGGAGCCAAGGGAGATATGTAGGGCATGTGTTCAGGATCTATGTAACTACTCATGCATACAATAATCTCATCTCGAATATCTAAGAAGTGCTCAGCATAGAAAGCCATCCTCGAACATAGTCCCCCTGGAGGATCTACCCAAGTTCGTATGATATATTGCCTATAAATGTCAAGTCTAACATGCCCATTCAACTCCTACCAAGAGGGGAGTAGATGAGTAGGAGGGTCCAATGAGAACTAGTAGGGAGGGAGATGATCAATGTCGATCTCAACTAAACTCAGCAGGATAGTAGCCTGAGCATACCAACAACAAGCTCTAGTGGGAAAAAGAAAACTTTGCATTTTATTTAGCTCTTTCAAGTGAATTAAATTCAAGAAAACATACATGGATTATAGATAGTGGAGCATCTCAGCATATAACAGATTTTAGAGACAAATTTGAAAGCTTTTTTGATTACCCTTCAAAAGAAGTAACTATTAGAGACAATTCTACTCATCCAATCAAAGGTATTGGGTTTTGCTCAATCCACCTAAATTTAGGTATTACTCTTCAACTTGAAAATGTTTTATACATCCCTGGTATAAAAAGAAATTTGGTCTCTATCTCTGGTCTTGCTGACCAACTTTTCAAAGTCACCTTTCAAGAGGAAAAAGTTCTATCTTGGCCAAAGAACTCTAACATTAAGAAAGCTATATCTATTGGGTTTAGAGACAGAAGTCTATATAAACTTTGTAATAATCAAAATTTAACCCTAAGTCATGAAACCTTAAATTCTTCCAAAATTTGGCATAGGAGGCGAGGTCACCTTCACTATTGTGCATTATCATCTATAGGAAAATTTGTAAAAAGATTACCTAGTCTCAAAACTAATCACTTAAGTATTTGGAAAGGATGTGCCCTAGGTAAAAACACTAAGCAATCATTTCCTAGAAGTGTTCACAAATCAAAATATTTTTTTGAACTTATCCACACTGACCTTTGTGGTCCTATGTTTGTACCTTCCCTAAATTGGTGTCTCTATTATGTAATTTTTATTGATGACTATTCTAGAAGAACATGGATCTACTTCTTAAAACAGAAGGAATCAATTGAAGTATTATCAAAATTCAAGGAATTCAAAGCTCTAGTTGAAAGCCAATCAAGATAGAAAATAAAAATACTAAGGTCAGACAATGGAGGTGAATACATCTCTGAAATTTTCAAAGATTTTTGCATTATTGTTGGGATTAAGAGGGAGTTTTTTGTACCATATAATCCTTAACAAAATCGAGTTATAGAGCGTAAAAATAGATCAATTGTTGAATTAGTTAGAGCAATGATGCACGATCAAAACCTTCATACTTCTTTCTGGTCTGAAGCATCTAACACTATAGTTTACATTCAATATAAATGTTCATACTCAGTATTAGAAAATACCACTCTTGAAGAAGTATTTACGGGTATCAAACTAGATCTAAGTCACCTAAGAATATTTGGGTGTCCTATTTATATTCACATACCTAAAGAGAAAAGAACAAAACTAGAACCATCTGGGAAGAAGGGGATACTCATTGGATACAGTGAAACAACCAAATGCTACAGGATTTTTGTCCCGAGTCAAAGAACAATTGAGATTAGTAGAGATGTGAAATTTGAAGAAGATATTGCCTTCAATCTATCTAAAATAGTGATGAATCACTTACAAAACCTATTACTAAAATAGATGAAAATCACTCAACAGAAATTGAGAGGGAGAATGATATTGAACCTTCTTCTACCACTACATCAAATCTTGAGGATACTAAAAATGTTAACAATAAAAAGAGGCCACTTTGGGCTATGAAAATGATAGAAAAAAATCATGTTGAACCTGATGAAGTAATTTGAGGAAGTAAAAGAACAAGAAACTAGTCATCTTATATAGCATTACTAACTTAACTTATCAAAACAAAACCTTCAAATGTTGAAGAAGCCTTATCAAGCAAACCTTGGAAAGAAGCAATGGTTTAAGAATATAATTCTTTACTAAAAAATGATGCATGGGATGTTGTACTAGACCTAAAATCAAATTAGTTGTTTCTTCTAAGTGGGTGTTCAAAATTAAGCATGCACCTAATAGCAACATTGAAAAGTATAAAGTCAGATTTGTAGCACAAGGTTTCTCACAGAAAGAAGGTATCGATTATGAAGAAACATTTGCTCCAGTTGCTAGATACACTTCAGTTATGACTGTAGACACCTAAATTTGATTACACCGCTTTAGTAATCTTATTTAGCTATCTCTAAAGGCATCATTAATTAAATTCCTATTTAATTAATCATTTTCCATCCCCTAGCTGATTAATTTAATTAATCATCTATAGTCCTAATTGATCAATCAACTAACCTATCATTTATCAATTAAATCCTATTCTCCTATCTAATTTCAAAATCTCAAATTTATTAAAATCACTTTAATAAATAAAACTCTCAAATCTAATAACCCCTAACTTATCCCTAATCCTTCATTTAGCCTAATCCACCCCATCCACCCATACTAACCTAGCTTAGCCACTAACTCACCCACCCTCATGAATGTCATCCACTTGCACATCTCTAACATCCTTAATCTAATCCTAACCCAAGCCTAATCCCCCCCCCCAACTTTGTCACATTCCCTAAGTAAGCTTAAGACTTTCCTAAGCCAAACCGAAGTCTCCTCCCTCAAAATATCCCAACCATAAAGCCTTCAATGCTCTTACATGCCCTTAAAAGCTCTTACAAGCCATTATGAGGGCCATTTAAGGCCTTGAGCCTCCTTTGTTGACTCATCCTTGCCCTTTCCTCCATCCACTCACCCTGTGACATGTATCACCCCCTGATTGGTTGTAAGTAAGCACAATCCATGTGCTCTCCTCTCATGCAATCTGAGCCCTCCATAAGCTTTCATCTCTCCTTGCATCTTAACCCTCCATCCCTCAAGCCCTTGGCCTATAAATTAGATCCCCTCCCAAGCCATTTCATCACAATCCTTGAGCTAAAGTTATAATGCTAGTTTGAGAAGCCAAATCTATATCAAAGCCATCATCCACACCAAAAATCCCAAATCCATTGAAGCTATTTTGAAACTTGAGCATATATTCCAAATCTACATAATAGACTCATCCCTAAATCAAGTGACCATCCTCATTGGGAGAGCCATTCCATGGCTCATATTCTCATTTGAGGGTTTCACTTTGTCTATCTCATATGTTATGATCTTTATGCTAGTTAATGCTTTTGTTTTTTAATAGATTAGTATTACTTGCTATCATATTTTCTCATATACAAGGACTATCTTGGATATCACAGCATCCAAAGAGTGGAAAGTTCATCAAATGGATGTTAAAACAACATTCCTATATGGTGAAATTGAAGAAGAGGTTTAAATTGAGCAACCAAAAGGGTTCTACACATGACAGAAAATCTCATGTGTATAAGTTAAAGAAAGCACTATATGGTCTTAAATAGGCTCCCAGAGCATAGTATGAAAGAATAGACAACTATTTAACAAAGTTAGGTTATTCTAAAAGTAAAGTTGATTCTAACTTATACTTCAAGATAGATGGTGATGACATGATTATTCTTGTATTATATGTTGATGATTTGTTGATAACAGATGAAGAACATCTTATAAAGAAGTGCAAACAAGAACTAAAAAGAAAGTTTGATATGAAAGATCTAGGTCTTCTTCGCTACTTCCTAGGACTGGAAGTCTAGAAAAAGGGTTTTTCTAAACTAGGGAAGATATACTGTTGATATTTTGACAAAATTTGGAATGATGGAATGTAAACTAGCTACTACTCCTATGGAAGTCAACCTACACAAGCTAAAGGATGATATGATCAAATCTGAATCTATGGATCCTACTTACTATAGGCAAATTATTGGATCCTTAATATATTTGGTGAATACTTGTCCTTATATATGTTATGCTACTAACACCTTAAGTCAGTTTATGTGTGCACCAAAGAAGATACATCTACATGTAGCTAAATACATCTTGAGATATCTAAAAGGCACTATTGGCATGAGAATTAGATATGATCAAGTAGACATCAATCTTCATGGATATTAAGATTCATCATTGGGCAGGCAACTCTATTGAACGTAAGAGTACTTCTGGATGTTGCTTCAGTCTTGGATTTGAAATGATTTATTGGTTCAACAGAAAACAATCCTTAGTTGCATTAAGATCTACTGAAGCAGAATACATTGTCTCTTCTTTGGGAGCCAAAGAAGTTGTATGGTTACGGAAGTTGCTAGTTGATTTTTCCAAAAGGATTTTGAAGCCCATAGTGATTCATTGTGATAATCAAAGTTGTATCAAGCTTTCAACTAATTCAGTTTTTCACAATCATTCTAAGCATATTGAAATTCCTTATCACTACATTAAAGATATGGTGGATCAAGATGTTATCAAACTGGAGTACATCAGTACTAATGAAAAAACAACGAATATCTTTACCAAGCCTCTTGCTAAAGTAAAGTTGGAATACTTCATAGGAAAACTTGGTATGATTAAATTGTAACATCAAATATTGAATTTAAGTTTTCAATTTATGTGTGGTTATGCTTCTATGGTTGTTTAGTTGCATCAGATATGTAATGAAAGGTGACGATCTTTCATGGACATATATAGTCAGAAGGTAATTCTTTGTAAGGTGATGATCTTGCAAATGATAGGCCTATTATCATGACGTTTGTTCCAGTTATGTTGGAAGTCATAGATAACAAAATGCATTATGATTACTCTAGATATTGTTTTAGACAATTAGAGATCATAATATATGTTATGATAGTGTTCATAGCATGGTGATTTTAATTATTTGACTAGTCACTATTTCAGAGTGTTAAAAGTCAAATAATGTGTTATATATAGACATTTTGTATTCTTGTATCTATTGAGGAATCTATTACTTCACCCTTGCTAAGAGGGAATGTTGAAATATAGCTTTTGTCGAAGTAATAATCAACAGATTAAATATGATTCTATGATTATATCAAACAGACATATATACCTATATATGTATATACACATGTGCATATACATATATATAGATATATATCTGTATTTAATGTCTTCGACTCATATCGAGCTTCACTTGCTATCACAAATTTATATGGGGATTAATATTGCTATCACCGATTTAATCAATACATTGGTTGTGATATGTATTAGGTATGATTACTATCGTTGATCTTAGCATTGTAATTATATTGTGTTAAGTCATAGTTATGCCCACGTAGGGTCATGACCCTATGTAGGTAGCCTTTGGGCCACATAGAATCATGCCCCTTTGGGGACATGACTCCTCATTGTATATAAATATTATTATGCATTGGTGGGAACTAAATATATCGATCACAAGTCATGTATGCAATCCCAACGATCTGTTCCTCTTGCAGATTACTGAAGAACAACTATACATTATCATTCAAGTTGAAGATTCTCCAAGCAGCAAAGCACTGTTTTGAATTGAAGATCTACAACACATGAATTTGAGAGCAAGTTACATATTCTATTATAGTTTGAAATATAATTTTTTCTATTAGAGATCCTATTGCATTAACAATCTCATTACGCAATGCTCCTTTGACAAGGTTAGATCAAAGAAATCACCTCCTTGGTGGTTGGGGTTTCGAATGAACACTACACAATTCAATCACTTGGTGACAAGGAAGTCAAACCGGTCAAAAAAATGATGCTTGTACTCCATCTTGATGCTGATGTCCACCATTTGTTCTTTGCAACACCCTATACATGTGTCGCAATGATGCGATGAGTTAGGAGCCTGCAACTTTTCATTGTGGCATAGCGACCACCATTAGATCTAATCTAATTTAACGTTCAAGAACTAACCATTTTACTTATCTTTCATAATCCACCTTACTAGCTCATATACGACACATGGTATCTTTTAATTAGTTGTAAGATCTAGCTTCTCTTTGTAAGGTCCTACCTTCTACTTTCAATCAGCCTGGACACATGTCATTAGGTTGTGATGTCGCAATGAGTAAAAACCTTGCATCTTTCGATCACGACATCACGCTAACCGTTGTGTCTTTTTCAATCAAATGTTTGTCATGTTTGATATGGGGACCACTGAGGACGTGTCCATCAATCACGTTGGCGTGATGGATAAAGAACTAGCAAGTTTGAAACCCAATATTGTGTCATCCATTGGATCAACTTAGATCTAACAGCCAAGAAGATATCACCAAATATTTGTCAATAGATAAGATGGCCTCACAATAAGACACATGGCCTTAAATGACTGACTCGCTCTCAGAACCTCCTCTGTTCAACTGACTAGAGGTTCCACCCAGGACACATGTCCACCAATCATGTTGTCGCATTGAGTAAAAGCCTTGCATGTTTTGATTGCGACAACACAAGGGTAATTAGATTCAAATAACTTGGCCACTCCAGATCAAGCCCTTCACTTACTTTTCGTAGCCCGCTATACTACTTGGGTACATGACAGATGGCATTCACTGAATCACTTATGGAACTGCCTTTTCTTGGCCTCCCTCCGGTCCCACCTTGGACACACATCAAGTTGTCGAATGGAAATCTTCCTCACATTTTCTCTTAGTGACGTCACAACCCTTGGATTCAACATGATCTGGCATTCTTTGTCCCACCAGGCTAAAAGCACATGGGACGTGTCTCACAGCGTATTGTCACATTGAGTATCCTTTGTGCACCTTTTCTTAGCAACATCATGCCGACAGTTGGGTTGGTTAGATCAACCTTGTGCTTAAGATAGATAGATAGATAGATAGATAGATAAAAATTTAACATCCACGAGGCTAAAAATAGCCTATGGGACAGCAAGACAACTCAAGCAGACTTAAGTAGCATTGTTCGCCTCTTGTGTAGACTAATGATGAGCCCCCCCAATTGCTCAATGTACTCTTCGTTGAACAGGTTATGCCAAGAACTGTCACATATAGTATCCGCAAACTTATCCCTGCTATCCTTGTAGGCCTCACATTCTAGAATAAAGTGTTGTTCAGTTTCCACTTTCCCAGAATTGCAAAATCTGCAAATTCTCTCTTCCCAAGCCTCCTTTGGCCTCTTCCAACGCCCGGTCTCACAACGAAGTTGGTGAGAGTTGGTTCTCAGCTGAGCAATAAGAATTTTAGCTCTCCAAGAAATGTTGGCTCCTATGTACATTTTTTCGAGTTGATCACAAGTGGGGTTGAACTCATTTATTTAATATAGTTTCTTCCTCCCAATCTCGCTTCCCCAATTTCTCTTGTAGAATTTCTCCATAACAAAGACCTTTATTTCTTTATTATTTGTGGGGCACATATTGAAATGAATATTCCATTTACTCATCCACTTGATGTTTTGTTGCATCCATGTCCTTTTTCGCTTACATAGTGTGTCCCTAAAGACAACTTTCGGCCATCTATCCTCTTCCATTTTTTCGATTCTTTTTAGATAGCTTAAAAGGCGAACCATAGCAAGTGCCTCGATAGGCGCAGCCCCCATTTCACTTAGCATGATGTCATATGGAATAGTGCTTTTAATTTTAAACTTGCTTGTAATCAAGCGCTTTTGGATTCCTTCGATTTGTTTCCATTGTGCTATAGTAGTGTTGCTGGCCCATAATTCACACCCATAAAGAACAACTAGCAGCACAAGAAGACCGAACAAGGTTTGAATAGTTTTCCAGTCCCACAACTCCGCTTCACGGCACCTATTCTGAAGAGCGTAGAAAGCCTTCCATCCACCTAATGTCCTTTTATACCTACAGCTAGACCAGCTTAGTTTTTTGTTGAAATCGATGCCAAGGTATTTATATTCCGCAACTTCTTCGAGAACACTTCCATTGTAATAAAATTCATGTTGATGCTGTTTTTTATTATTAGAGAAAATCATAACCTTGGTTTTGCTGATATTGACCTGCATCCCCACCATTCTACAAAAGCGCTCAAGAGAAGATAGATGGTCTTGCAAACCACAAGCAGATTTGGCAATTAAAATGAGGTCGTTCGCATATAGGAGTAGCTTTATAACAAATTCCCCTAGTTGAATGCCTTCACGCTCTTGCGTGTTTAACCACTCTTCCAGTTTGTCAATATATAAACCAAATAAAGTAGGGGATAAAGGGCAGCCCTGTTTGACCCCGATATCGCTCCTAAAACATTCTGAAATGCCATCTAAAGTTCTGATTTTGACTTTCATCTCTTCGTACATCCTATGAGCAGCAGCTCTTAGATGTCTAGGAATCCCCAATTCTTCCATCCTCAACCAAAGCTTGTCTCTCGGAATGGTATCAAAAGCCTTTTTGAAGTCAACAAAGCAACAAAAAACCTCTTCCTTTTTCTCCCACTCTTTTTCAATAATGTGTCTCAGAGTGACACAGTGATCCACTGTCGAGTGTTTTGGCCTAAAACCAGCTTGCCCTTTAGCACGTTTATGATTTTCTTCTGCCCATTTGCTAATCCTAGTTTCTATCATACTGCCAAAAAGTTTAGCAAAGAGGGGATTGATCATTATAGTCTTGTAGTTGGAGGGATTGTTAACTGGTGGGTCCACTCAGTTCTTTGAGACATGCACCACCAAATGGGAAACTGGGTCCACTCAGTTCTTTGAGACATGCACCACCAAATGGGAAACTGCCACACGATAAGAGAGACAAGGTGTTGATTGAAAATTATTTTGTGGGCCCATACAAGATATTTCACATAGTCTAAAACATCTTAATGGCATGCATTAATCCATGTGGTTGCCTAGGAAAATAATAAAAGTCTGCTACATGCTACGACGACCGTCCTAATTGTTTTGTTATAAAACTTTGGGATATTTGCTATGGGGTGAAAACAATAGGTTGTTCTAGTAAGTGAGCATGAGGTCCCCCTTTTTTAATGATAAGACCCTTTCCTTAAGCTATACAAAAAGGTAGCTCAAAAATATAATCAGACAAGCGTTTTTCTCTAGGACCTACCAACACTTAGAAATGTTCTTGAGCAAGGTTATGAAATAGTGACTAGTTCTAAGCAACACAAGTGAGAAAATTAGCACTTGTTCAAAACTTGTGCACCCTTACTGAAAAAGGGGCCAATAGCTTGGAAGCTTGCTCTGTACCCAATTGCATGTGGGCATTGAGCAATTGAAGGCAAAGTTGAGCCTCTGTGGTAAATTCTCTCTTAATAGTTGGATTCATACTGAACCATGTATGACATCTTCAGAGGATTCAAACCCAATGTATAATAGTCCACCTGCCACAACAAAAAAATGTCAATCGAAAATCCTCATAAACATACCATTTCAAGTCCATATGCAAAAATAGATATTGTTAAGGCCCATAATGTGAGCTATCTTGGATGTCACTGTGCTATCATCAATATCTGAATAGAATAAATCGGGGCATTTTCAGTTTTGCAAGTATACAATAGACAAGTCTATGAAATGCAAAAGCATAGACCACGCAAGTGAACAGTTCTGCAAGATGCCTCACAAATGACGTCCATTTCTGAAAACAGACGCCCCGGTCTAATGAGCCACATCATTTCAATGCCTAAAGATATGTCCCTAACCCTTACTGGTCGATTGGAGTAACTTTGCAACTGTGGATTGTCTAATTAAATGATTCTCGACATCGTTGCCTGTCGAATTGTCTGAGCAATCTGGCTCTGAGCAATCCGACTAAAGTCTTATTAAGAAATAAGCCTATTAGCTTAATTAATGAAATAATAACAATAAATGGAAAAGAGCCACATGTCACATATTGCAAATTTATAGATGCAATATAAATTTAACAAGAACAAAGAAACGTGTTAGATACTCTATGTAGACCAGCATTTATGATTTCAACGGGATCGACATATGATTTCAATGACACATTCGAGAGCATTTATGATTTTCAATAGGATGGACAAATAAAAGGTATTAATGTCCCTCCGACTAAAATTTACATTTTAATTTAAGTATTAATTTGCATTTTAGATTAAATAAATGTTTCACATAGATAATAGATGGAAGAGATCAACTAAATGGTTGTCCATCCTTTTTATACACTTTTAGCCATTGTCGTCAACAAAATTAGTCATTCCTTGCAACGTAATTCTCATGCAATGTAATTAATTCTAATAGAGATTGAAGCCTCAAACTTTGATATTGAGAAATCATATCTCTACTATCCTGCACTTCTCATCTTGATGATGGATCATGTAGTATGATCCGAAACGTTGATGGTAAAAAATCACACACAATCGAATCCAAAAAACCTCTTATTTACAAATGGATTGTGGAAATCTGATGATGTTAATTTGATACTGAGATTAACCAATGTCAACAGTAGTCCGATAACTCAAGAAAAACACTTTACTCAAACCCAATTAATAAATATCCAATTTTACTCAGTGGAAGTAAATTCTCACATATTTTAAACACAAATTATAATACACAATCTCATTGACATTTACATTTTAGGTTACATATCAAGACATGCTAAGCCACTTCTGCACCACCCATTCACTCACATTGGATAGACAGCAAACGTCTTTCATGAATCCAACGCAGGGGAAAAAAAAATTATGTTGAAATCAAAATCCATAATATTCTTCAACATAAGTCAAGAGCCCATAAATTCCTTAATTCTACCAAAAAAAAGTGACAAAGAAATGGAATCCTTAACGTTCTTTAATATAAATTCTTAATTCTGAAACAAACCACAACAAGGCGGCCTGGTTATGCCCGGATGCTCAACACCAGATTTCCAATTTATTTTCTGTTTTTGCCTCTAAAAACTAAACAAAAAATATACGAACCAAATCTGATAAAACAAAGAATTTCCAAATTTTCTATAAAACAAGGGACGATCTGTGGCACAAAAATAATTATGAGGGTAGTAAGAATTTGACGTAAAGAAGATGTAGTTGTAAACAGAAGGCGGCGGAGGGCATTCAATCTCTTAAGGCTTTGGCGGCGGAGGACATTCAGAACTTTAGCGGCGGCGGCGGCGGTAGCAACGGAGCCTGGTTCCATGGGTTCTCGCATGTTTACTCACGACGTGCATGCGATCGCCAGTGGAGGATTTATAATCCATTTCCTCTAATCCGCAGAAGAAGAAGAAGATGATGAATCAAATTCTGACGTGAGCAGGGGCAAAAACAAAAGCAATTACCCAATTATGAGAAAAACGCCATAAGCCGCTGGGCATGACATCCCATTTTCTTGAACGCCCAAAACTAGCAGTCTGTCAACACGTGAAGTGAGTGAGAAGAAAGAGGGGAGAAAAATGCAGAAAAATTAATTGGAGGGATTCATATGCGAGTTCGGTGTCGATGAATTATTATTATTTTTGGAAGCTTGAGTGAGGTGCTGCCGGCAAATTGCATCACACGTCAATGTCAAGTCTTCAAAACAATTAACGGTGGAGATCACTTTAATGGTAGTCCATGCTCTCTCGAATAATCTGAAACGTCAGATGCTAAAGCTAGCTCCTCAGTCTCATATAGTAAACGCCTTCGGCGTAATAATGCAGTAATTTTAGGTCCGAATTATGGAGAGATCCCAAGAGGCAAGAACGCTTCTGGATGAAATGGCTGCACAAGGCTGTCCTCCAAATATATATACAATAATAGTGTCCAACTGCATTGCACAAATTGGTAAGAGTAGAAGTGGGTAGTCAGCTTTTAAATTAGCTCACTAGCAAGAGGCCTATACCTAACGATTATAGTTACAGTATCATCTTTTTGCTCTGCAAGGATGGCAACCTGAATGCTGATCTGAAGTTCAAATATCGCATGCTTGCGAGGGATTGTATTCCACACGATCAGATTTAGTATGTGCTGGTGAAGAGGCTTTTAATGGAGGGAAATTCTCATCAAGCAACGCAGCTTATGGGAGAAAAGGGCTTCTAATGTCAAAAGCCCATCACATTCTCAAATCAGTTTCTCAAGAAATCAGTGATTCTTAAGCCCTTTCTGGTCTGCTATAATAACTGTCCAAATCAGGCTGAAAGGCACTAGCTCGTCTGGTTGAGAGCAGAGGCTTGAGGCTGTGGATTACCCCCATGGTCCTGGGTTCAAAACTCTCCCCAGATTTAATCGGTGGGACCGTCGTGCGAACCTATTGCCCTACAAGCAAAGGATTAGTCTCGCCCCAGCTCACCTCTTCTGAGCTCCAACTTGGCAGTTTGTAAGACCAAGGTAAAGGCCAGTTGGGTGCTGAGCTGGGTCGCGGGATACCTCTGTAGTCTATAAATTAAAAAAACTGTCCAATCAGGAAATAACATTTAATGAATATAAAACGCTAGTCCACTGTTCGGTTACCATTTCAACAATTGTTTTTGGCCAAGTAGAAATGGGTTTGATTATTGAGCTACACAGTATTGGGGATGTGAGCCAGTCATCAGGACGTCAACCATAAAAGGGATGATTCATGCTGTAGCAAGGATACAAAAATCTATAGTAATTTATAGAAACATGTTAGATAAAGTCCCAATCAGAGAAGCAATGGAATTTATTGAAATTTGTTGGTGAAGAGTTTCCATTTAGAGATCGTGACTTTTATGACACTCATTGAATGTTTATCTATAGGGAATGGGAAAGTATGGTAAAGCTTGCAATCCTGTATCAGTGCCTTATTGCGATGGTTTCACATATTAGGGAAAGTGCAAGAGACCATCATTGTCTTGGACAATTTGTTGGATAAAACATAATAAATGAGCTTGAATTCTATATACAACTGGAATAACATAACCCTTACCAAAGGAGGAAATATATTATTGCAATTTATATCATTAGAATTTAGCATTTGCAATCGTAATCCTTCTTTGTTATCAAGCAGCATTTAGTTTTAGTGAGGTAACAAAACTTGAGGCGAGCTTTTATTTTATTTCTCATGTTGTCAGGAAATTTTGTGATGGTACATAATTACAGCCACATCAGTATAGGCTTGATCATATTAATAATATAAATTATTGTTGTAAATTAACATCAGAGACTTTTATTTTTGAGGTTTTGTTCTTCTAACTTGTTAACATCAGAAAATTGGTTATAATTCATAATTAGTGAAAATCTGACAAAAAAACCTCTCTACTGCCACTGTTTCTACTGCTTCTGCAGCAGCAAAATTTAAAAGAGGAAGGAAAAGAGAGAGATTTGGTATATAAGGCAAAGAAGACAATGTTACACTTCAGTACGAGCACTGTGGTGTAATTTTAATGCAACTGTCAAATAATTGATGGGTCCACTATCTGAAGCGTTTGAATAATTAATGTAATTTATGATTCTGCAAATTTGAGTTATGTTCCATTTTAGTTAAGATTATTATCGTCTTGTGATGGACTAAGCATCTGTAACTGTTTTCCTTTTCAGAATATAGGGTCTTTTGAGAGACAAGGTGAGAGGAGGCTAGAGGTAGTCTTTGTAACAATGCTGGTATTAAAGCAGTCAACAATGCTCCAGAGGGGAGTCCACGTGAATTGGTGGGAAAGGGCAGAAGGAATGCCGCCCTTGGTAGGAATGTTGTTAAAGCCAGTTAGACCCAATGTAGAGGCTAATTGAAGCCTTAAAAAGCTAAAGTTCTACGATAGAGATTGATATTTCTTAAATTAAATGTGAGCCCAACCCAGAGATGCATTTCTAGATTATTAAGTGGAACCAAGTTGCAGTTGCATGCAATCTGGTAGTGGGCAAATGTGTAGATTCTGAGAAGAAAACAAGGAAAAGGTAAAACATGGCTTTGGTCTAAGATGCTAAAAAATTAAGAGCTTGGTTTTGCCCTCAAATTATTAACAATAAAATGTTAAAAGAATTTCAAATTTTGAACCAAAAGGATCAGTTGGAAGAGGTTTATACTGAATAGGTCATGACTGATCAAATTCGAACAGCTATACAAGAGAGTGGCAGACTAGTTGCTGCTTGGTATGTGAATGAACTACAGTTTCAACTTCTGGATGAGCTCATATTGTTGAAAGTGTCTATGATAGATGAAGCTTATGAATATGCATTAAGGAGAAGTTAATACTGGAAGGGCAAATTTATCAATAAGAAAAGTGATAACTACCTATGGATAAGGGAATGCACCACCTTCGAGATTGATGAAATGTCAAGAGGCAAATCAGCCCAATGCCACATCACTTGTTTTGCTGAGCTAGGGAAATCAATTCATTAAATTTAGATTTAGCTTAATGTGGATGCAAAAAACTTGAAAACACTACACTGTTGAAAGATAAAAATGTTTGTTTTATTGGAAATGAAAGAGCAATTGATTAAGACCAACTAGAGGCCTTTTAGCTCATTGGGCTGATGTGTGCATAAGTCAAGGTTTATAACATGGATTTAGGAACACCAATGCAGTATGTGTATGCCCTATATGGACAGGATACAAAGACCCAAACTAGAAAGTACAAAGTCAATAGCTATACTAACAAAACTAAAAATACAAAGAATGCAAACAACAAGAGCAGATTTTGAGCTAAAAGCAACTATTCTAGAGCGAAAAGAGGGGTTAAGAGATCTCACAATGCAAAGGTAAGAATCCCATGAAGCTACACCACTTTGCTTCTTGAGTCAACACACCTGATGACAAGAAAAGTGTTGGGCTATTTGTTTTACTCGTTTGTCAAAGTTTGATCCATGTTTTTGTGTTTCCAGCTCCCTAGACAACCAGATAGATATGATAACCAATATTCTAATAATGCTAACAAAAATGGATAAAGACAGAAATTGCTCAAGATGCTAAGATACGCTAATCAAACAAGAGGGAATAGGAATGAGATAACTCCCTTTTAAAGCCAGAATGTCAGAGCTTGGCGGATTAAAGGCAAGAACAAGCTTGCATATGATGGAAGGAGGTGCAGCAACAATACCAAGTGACCTATGAGTTGCAACGAGGTTGTGAGAGTTGTTCAAATGGTGAAGAATTTGCAAAGATGGCAAAGGAAATTTGTTTTAATGACCCAAAATTAATTGAATGATTAAGAGCATCCAAGAGAAGAAAAACTAGGCAAAATGGAGGTTTAAACGAGCTAGGTGGAATTCCTCCGTCAGTGGCTTGCCAAAGGAGGCTTTGCACTGCCAAAAATAGTAGGTGTAATGTCTCAACAACCACCTTTGGTTTGCGAATTTTCAAGACAAGTGCAAGCGGTGCAAACATCTCTACAACATGCATCTGTTTTGGATCGAACAATACACATCGTCGAGGATCTAGACAAAATGAGATGAAGGCAACTTTGATGAGATGGAGGCTTAGGTGGAAATTCGATTTTGGCTGAAGTGGAGACATTAAATGATAAAGAATCGTGTGGTGTGCAATTTATGACATTGCACTCGCAAAACAAAGGAAGAGAGGATTTCTCTAGGAGCGAAAGCCCTTGAAGTATTTTATTTGTGATCAAGCCCACATATCTATAAGAATTTGAAATTAAGTTAAAAGAGAGCCTCATGTTGAGAAAAACTTTAATATCTATAGACAGGGAAAGTTTTTCATTCAACATGCCCAACTGTAAGGCCTTTCGTGTTACGGCCAAATACATAAGCAATTACAATAGTTATTCTGCAAGACCTTGCAAGATCCAAACTCTAGCTAGCCCAAACCCACACTCTAGTAGAAACCCCAAGAAGAATCTAAATTTGCGCTCACAAGCCACCAAGCAACCTTTTTATTTCGCAAGCCCACACTTAGCTACTAGTTTTGCTCAAACTTTGCTCCTCTCAGCTACTCTTCTCCATGCTGAATAATTATGACTCTAGACTCCACAAGACCCTCTACTTATACCAAACCAAGCCACAAGTCGACCTAGCATAATAGACATTAAATTAACACTCACATTAAATACACCCTCAAGCCACAAGTCGGATTGGCAACAAACATTAAATACAGGAAATGATTAAATACTTAGGACAGCCCCAAGTTTACAATGCGTAAGTAACTCAAAAGACCACATAAGAAAGCACGCACTTAGACATAGGTCCACATGCCATCAAATGATCCAAATCCAAGAGTGCACATGCCAACTCCCTTGGATCGAAGCTCACGGAAACAATCTCCAAAGTCTGCCAATAAATTAGGAATATGCGACCAGCAATCACCAAAACGGCTCTAAGTCCAAGATCATTTTCCAATCATCATGTGCACTTAGGACAAGGTTGCCCAATATGTCTCGAACACATCCCCAACCTTGTGAACCATAACTCCACAAATCGGAGCTCAAAGCCCCTACATACAGGATTGCGGATTTCCCTAGGATGCTCCTACACTCCAAGTGCAAAGAAAGATGTTCTCGGTAGCTGGAAGAACATCTTTTAGGGTTCAACACATAAACCTCGAACTGGTTCTTCACATGCATGTCCTCCGCCATATCAACTTGTACACTCCTACCTTTGTTCCACTTTTGCAAATCTTTTCCTGCAATAGTCATCCTCACAATTGTCTTTGGTGTACTATAGGTTTGGTTTCCATGCTAATCTCTAACCCTTTCAAAATCGTCCAACTCATCTCAGCGACCAAAACTTAGATTTCCTCCTACCAAGTCCTACATTCTACCAAGAAATCAGGGAATGCTTCTTATCACCCTTCACAACAATAAACACAATCATACATAGCTCTACAATCATACTGCCAAGGTCTACCAAGTAATATGTGACTACTACTCATTTCCACAATATCACACAATACTTTATCAACATACTGTCCAATTTGAAAATTAACAAGACATTGCTCCCTTACTTCCAAAGCATGCTCATCTTGTAACCAACTAATCTTATAAGGACAAGGATGTATCAGTCTCTTCAAACCAAGTTTCTGAACCATCTCCTCAGCAACTAGGTTATCAATACTACAACCATCCACAATTACATTCCAGCGTTTACCTCTAGACTTACGAGTCTTGAACAAGTTCCTCCTTTGACAAGGTTCCAATAACTTCTTACCAAGCAACACTCTTCGAATCAGCAAGTTCTCCCCATCCTGCTCGTGTTCATTCACCGAATGGTCAGCCTCATTCTCTACAACAGTTCTTTTGTTACCAACCTTTTGTGAACATTCAAAAGATTTGTGTCCTTCATCACATTTGTAACAAGTACCCTTAAATGCACCTCTATTTGTTCTCTTTCTCTGTCCAACAGGTTTTGGTTCATCTTCAACAATTTGCTTTTCCTTATTAGAGTGTTCGTTCTTTTCCTTTCCTCAGGAATTACCTGGATGTCTTCTCTTTAGCTTTTCTTCTGCCCTCAAAGCAAACTGATAAGCATCCTCAATCAAAGCACTATTCAGCATACCAATCTCATCCTGAATATTGAATCTCAGACCATTAATATATCTAGCCACCTTTTCCTTAGATAACCCTCTATGCTCAGACCGAATTGTTAACTTGTAAAACTCCTCAGTGTAGTCTTTCACAGACAAATCCTTTTGCTTCAGATTTTGCAACCTCTTAAACAACTCAAGTTCATAATCAGCAGGAATGAACTTAGCCTTCAATTTTGTCACCATCAATCTCCATCTAGTGACCTTAATTTCACCTTCTTCTATATCTCTTTGTAATTATTTTCACCATAAAGAAGAATGTCCTTTCAACTTAGTTTGTGCCAACATCACTTTGAGTAGATCTCCAATATACGCCAACTCAAAGTAGTCTTCCAATTCACCAATCCAATCAATCAAGTCTTTAGGATTTTAAGTCCCTGAGAAATTAGAAACATCCATCTTATGCTTTAACTTCAACTGAGATCCAAATCTATCCGATCAACCAATCCTATCTTTCATGCAATCAGTTTTGTCTTCTCCGCTAGATCCAGCAACTTCAAAGTGTTCAAGAGCTTCCTCATATCCATCGTCAGTACCCACATTCCTAAGTACACTAGCAATAGCTCTCATGATCTCATTCTTGATTAACTCCATCTTAGATCTGAAATTTGATCTAATCTTCTCTGAAAACTAGTCTCGATAGCATCACAGAGATCATCAATTGCCCTAGGAACCAATTTTCTCGAAGGCATCTTCCAAGATCTTTGCAAAGCCAAAGCAACAAATCCATGAGATCAACAATCTCCACAAGATCCACCTCCTCTGATAATCTCCAACCAAATCAAACTTTTTCTTTGATGTCACTTGACGCAGTTAAAGCAGGAGAATCCCCAAAGGAGATGTCCTAGCCCCCAGCAAATAATCACACAGCAAAATATAAACAATAATACAAAGATTTAGAGACAAATAATGCCAACTCTCATAATAGAATCATTAGATTTTCATTCAACATACCCAGTTGTTATGCCTTTCAAGTTACGGCCAAATACATAAGCAATTACAATAGTAATTCTGCAAGACCTTGAAAGATCCAAATTCTAGCTAGCTCAGAGCCACAATCTGGTAGAAACCCCAAGCTAAACTTGTGCTCGCAAGCCCCCGAGCAACCTTCTTGTTTCCCAAGCCCACACTTAGCTACTAGCTCTGCTCAAACTTCACTCCTCTCAGTTGCTCTTCTTCTCCATGTTGAATAATTATGACTCAAGACTCCACAAAGCCCTCCACTTATACTAAACCAAGCCACAAGTCGGCCTAACATAATACACATTAAATACACCCTCAACCAACAAGACAGCTTGGAAACAAACATTAAATACAAGAAATAATTAAATACTTAGGACAAGCCCCAAGTTTACAATGCATAACTAACTCAAAAGACCACATAAGAATATGCTCGTTTAGACATAGGTCCACATGCCATCAAATGATCCAAATCCAAGAGTGCACAAGCCAACTTCCTTGGATTGAAGATCACGGAAACAATCTCCAAAGTCTACCAGTAAATTAGGAACACACGACCAGCAGTCATCAAAACAGCTCTAAGTCCAAGATGATTACTTCAATCATCATGCGCACTTAGAACAAGGTTGCCAAATATGTCTCGAACACATCACCAACCGTGCGAACCATAACTCCACAAATCCGAGCTTGAAGTCCCTACATACAGGATTGTGGACTTCCCTAGGATGCTCCTACATCAAAGTAGCATGCAGGGAGAACATGCAAATTTGGACAAGACAGCGAAAAAGGTAAAGCTTTGGCTAACATGCTAAACATTTGAGGGTTCAGTTTTACCATCAAATTATTAACAACTAATGTTTAAAGAATTCCAAACTTTTAAACAAAAGGAGCAGCCAATGAGGTTGATAAAGAACATTTCATGAGGATTAAAATTCAAACAAATATGCAAGAGAGTGAAGAACAAGTTGCTTCTTCGTAAGTGATTGAACTTAACTTTCAAATTTAGGTTGATCTCTTGTTAGCTCATATTTTTAAATGTCGCTATGATTGATGCAGTTTACGAATATGCATTAAGGGTAGAGTAGAAGTCATACTGAAAGGAAATATTTATCATTTAAAAAAGTGATAACTACCAAAACAAAGGAAGAAGGAGTTCCTCTCAGAATAGAAGCTCTTAACCATTTTATTGGAGCTGTAGATTGTCTTCAAAACCTCAAAAGGGTGATTGTAGTCCAAGCAGAATAAACATTTTTCTCAAAAAAATTTGAAGCCGGGTCTGAACAGAATCAAATGTTGAGAATATCTTTAACATGTGGAGACGAGGATACTTTTGAAGTTGACTGGAAGAGGAAACATGTAGGGATACATGTTCCTTGCCTTAGAGGTAGGAGTCCCTATCCCCTAGCCATTTTCAGAATGGCTAGATGTCAAGATGACACTCCTTTGCCATGCTTGCAACTTAAGAATTGGCTAAAAATAACCAAAATGTCCCCTAGTTGCTTGGGGGCTCATGGGTGTTGATGCTTTTGGCCAAGAAAAAGAAACTTTCTATATACTTTTTCCTTGTATAACAGGATCTTGGAATACACATTTCAGCTTTCATAACTGTTGACAAACATTTCAAGGACTCGTCTACAAAACAATTTCAGCTTCTATATTCCATAAATTGATTTTCTTACAAATTTAGGATAGAACTTATC
The DNA here is from genome assembly GCA_028749045.1 of Cupressus sempervirens. Taxonomy (NCBI): domain Eukaryota; kingdom Viridiplantae; phylum Streptophyta; class Pinopsida; order Cupressales; family Cupressaceae; genus Cupressus; species Cupressus sempervirens. Next base: position 392,913,676 of record CM053791.1, on the reverse strand, counting down.
AATGATAAGTTGACTTTAAAAAAACATTTCGAACACTCATCTAGCTTCAAAAATTTCTTGAGCTGTAGACAACACTTGCTACAAGCCATGAGAAATAAGCCCAAAACTTGGAACAATTGAATGATAAAATATTTTCACATTTGTTTGAAAACGTGTTCTTAGCCTTGCTAAAAATATTTTAAACATGTTACCAAAGGCTACATGAATCAACGAAGCTAGCACAATTAGTATTTTGGTACACTTTTACAGGGGCTAGAGAGATATGCTTGTCAACACAGTCATACTTGATGGAGAGAAATGTTAGCAATATGTGTTTAAAATTACCATTTAAGTCAATGTGTTGTTTGTATTGATGTCAACTTGATGAGTTGTATGAGTTTGGTGTTGTATCTGATGAAGTATGTGTGAGAAGTATGTGTAGGAAAGAGTACTTGAAGTCTGATACACAGGAAAAAAATATTTAATATCTAGTTATTTTGATGTCTACTGATGGTGGTAAGTTAGCATATTGTATATCCAGAAGGTGACCAGCATTTGAAACAAGTATAAGAAGGAAAGAGTATCTGAAGTCCTTATAGGGTAACACTCTGCATTGCTTTACATAAAAAGTTGGTTTCTTGCAGTTTTGGTGCTGCCATGTATGTATGGTCTATGAATGTTGCACTATCCTACTTTCAAGTCCAAAAGTTTAAGGTCAGAGTTATGTTTTGTCGTTTGCTGATAGTGAGGGTGGTTGCTAAAAATAGTCACGAATGGTTTGGAGAATGCTCTGCAATGATGTTTCTAGGTGTGTAGTTTGGTTGGATGCGTTCCTAACATTTGTGTGGAGTTCCAATTCAGGTACACATTGGATTAGCTCTATGGGGCTGTCACCTCTTTTATCTTGGGTGAGCCTGGAGATAGTCAACATGACATAAAGGATGTTGTATTCAAAGTCAGAAAGAAGCTTGAAGATGTACTTGAGACAGATTATGGTCTAGATTAAGAAGAAGCAAATTTTATATTTCTGAAGAAAATATTCGAGAAATCTAAAGGTAAGTTATCCTTTAAATGCCTGACTTGTGGAAGAATAGGTTATTGATTTACTAAATGTCCAGGAAGATAACTTTGCGAAGCCTAAATGATGAGATAATAGATATGCAAAGATTGATAAAAGAGACGAGGGTAAGAAGATTTTTTGTTCCATGCAGACTCATTCATCTAAGAATAAAGATGGAAGTGATCCAAATGATGATGTGTTGTTCTTCGCTATCAAGGAAAATGATAGTAACATATTCGAAAGCCAGAATGTTGCAGAGAAAATAGTAAAATTATCAGACGTTGTGAAGACCACCTTAAATGCAAGAAATAATCTTAATATCCACCTTATATGTAGGAGTTCAAGTGTTCGTTTGATTGAGCTGCATACAAGAGACTTGTCATTGTTGAGAAATATGTGACAGGTAGGAGTTCAAGTGTTCGTTTGGTTGAGCATCATACATGAGGCTTGTCATTGTTGAGAAATATGTGGCTGTTGAATTTGAAAGCCAAATTAAGAGAGTGAATCTGATGCATCACTAATAGAGAAAACACATAGGTGAGGTGCATTTGGTATAATACAATGCAATATTATCATACAAGGAATGAAAACATAATATACCATCCAATACATAGGATAGTGTTGTATCCAAAGTGGATAATTTTCCATAGAAAATACATGAAATGGTGAACTCAAGGTCAGATAATGCAGTTACAGATCTACGTTAAGTAGTCTATTCAACAGCAGCCCCCAGTACCACCAGGAGTAGCAGAAGCTTGGACTGTACGCTTTAAAATTAAATTTTGTTAAAGCTTTACTAATTTTGTTCAGGAACTGGTTCTACTTAAGTAACCATATTTGGATATGTAGGAAAATATTGAGGAAGAGGTGGCATGACCATGAGGGGAGTTTATAGTCAGGTGCATACATTAAGAAGCGAACATCTTGGTTTCATAAACTCTATAATTTAAAAATGACAAATTTGCAATGAACAAGTAGATTAAAGAGAAAGCATCGTGTTGAAATCACGGTCCTATAAAATTGTGAGTATTTGAAGCTTATAGTGCTTGTATCTTTTTCAATGGAGAGAATGTTATTGTTCATAGCAATCAAGGATGTGCCTGGAATTTTGAAATGTCGCATGAAATATACAATTGTAGACGGTTTTTTTTTCCAAATGGAATTTTCCTAAGTTGATAAATTAGCTCATCTTTCATGGTATTTTCAATAAATTATAATAGATTGAATACTTCATACCATCACTCAAATGATTGGAGACAATGAATTAGTATTTTTGATATATTAGCAACATGATGTACAGCAGAACACAAAATTCTGTCAGATAGTTGTGAGGATGTTAGGTGCTGGTTTTGACACAGTAAAAATTTCTTCAATTAAAAGTATATTATGAATACCACTCAAGCAATTTATATACACAAAATTATGTTACAAATAGAGAAATTATTATGCCAGGAAAATGTTGAATGGTAATGTATATCTTTAACATAAATGTAAACATACAAAACCTAGTTGATTGACAAACTCATTATTGATAATGTAGAAAATGGTGAGCATTGAACCGGAAGAGAAAATATAGAATTGTGAGTGAAATACATAAATATGTAAATTCTAGTGGGTTAATATGTGACTACTATAAAACTATATTTCCTATAACAAAAAATGGAAAACATGGACACACAAGTAATGAAAAAAATCTTGTTTGAGAAAGAGAAATGCATATACTTTAAACTTAATCTCATACATGTGTTTTAACCTTGTAACAACTTGTAATCAAATGGTGATATTGAACTTACACAATAAATAATCATATCGCAATCTTTTTACCATGTTCAGTTGTCTGGGGCTAGTGTTGTCAGATAGAAAGAACGTAGAAACATGATATACCTACACAACACAAATTTTAGATTCTTTTTGCAATCAGTAACTAGGGAACTTAATCTGATGCAGACAACCAACTTCAATGGTTACCATAGCGGGAACTCTGAACCATGTGGTTTTGATCATTTCCAACTGTTCCTATCAATCTGCAGTTACAAAAAATACTGTATAATCTGTTTTATCATCAAGCTTTGTCAACCCACAAAAACTCTCCTCAATTATCAGTAATTAGATTGTGTTTTCTTGTATTTATAAGGTAATTTTGTGTTTATGTTCATAGTAAACCACAACCATCTATCATTTCATTTATCAGTTGCATTTGAAAGGAAAAATCCAATAATTACTATGTATGAGAAATAGACAAATGTGTGAAAAATAGTGACAATATATTTGGTTAAGTGTTACCAAGATAGAGAATGGTCGAAATTAGAAGATAGACTCGCAGTTTATATTATGTTGATGGAAGAAAATCATGACTAAAAGTTGTACGTGTGGAAATTGTGAATAGATTGGGCTGAACTTAGTATTTTCAAGATCCCTCATACATCAAAGTCTACTAGCAATTTTTGTTGTGCATATACAATATATATTCAATAAGAAGATTAATTTGGAATCCTAACTGAAGAAGATAAAGATGATAAATTAGAAGCAGTTATAATTGGAAAAGAGAATGGAGGCAAACAATGTTTGAAAGCTTAAAAAGCTCAAAAGTCAGAATAAGGGTATGTACTAAGGAAATTCATTAAAACGGTGACTATTGAGAAGCATGTCCTTATGCAAATGTGGAACCACAGGCAAAGCACTTGAATTATTTGATTAAAGGACTCAAAGGATATTGATGTCAATTACAGAGAATTTAAGGTTGTCATCAGATGTTTTAGTTTCTACAGAAAAGATTGCAATACATATAAAATATGATAGAGACGGCACATATAATGTTCAACAATGTTTCCTCAAGGGAATGCCATCTCATGACATGGAATTATTGAAAGAATCTTTAGGAACATTGAAACAAATGAGCAATCACAGTCAATATCCATGAAAAACATGTAATAATAGACCACCTATAAAACTTTAGAGCACATAAAAGTATGTGAAATTTGTGATCACAGACATGAAAGCATATCGGCAAGGAAGATTTTTGTTAGAGGAAATGACACGGTTGTCATGAAAAAGGAAAAGATATTGGTGTCTGAAAGAGCAATGAAACGTTTTTATAATGACCAATTTAATGAATATTGTGAGCTATGCAGTAAAGGCAAGGACAAGAGTAACTAAACAATGACACAAAATAAAAGTTTAAATAGTTGGAATACTGCCAAAATTAACGAAAGGTCAATGTGTACAAGCCCAATGATAAAAAAGCCTTTTTGCTACGGTTACAATAGTCACAACAGCGAAAAATGCTCTAATAATAAAAAAAATAGCAATTTGTATCAAATTCAATTTAAAAAGCAACAATGCAATATAAGTGATTGTTCTAATGAGTGACAAATAAAAGGGTGACTTCTCCATATAAGATTTTCAAACTATTTTAATCAAGAATGTTCAGTGGTGTGTAAAAGAAAACAAACTGGAAAATAGTGATCTTCGTGAAGACTAAAACCAACGGTCAGAACAAGAACAAGGCAACAGTGAAGAATTTTTTAGTGCAAAGAATGCAAGTGAAGGAATTACAAAAAGAAATACTTTAGAATTTGAAGGAAATGATCTGTAGTGAAATTAAAGTAAATAAAACATTAAAAACAAGCGCAAAGATAATGATATGGTTGTGAGATTTCCCCCTTTGTTGGTTGATTCCTCACGTATATTGCACGTTCCTTTTTTGCATTAGGAGGGGGTTGAGGGTTTTGTTCTTGTGTGGGTTTCTTCCTCCTATGGCCATAGATTGTGATGGAGCCCTAATTTTTTACAAAAATTAGGGCCTCCACTTGAAGAATAAATTTTGAGACTAGATGAAGTTTTGTTATTGATAAATAAAGATGGGGAATATCAAGCAGTTAATAAATAGAAATATAAACAGTGAGTTCAGATTGGAACAATGAAATTCAACACAAGTGAGCAATAAAAGGCAATGCTTATTGTCCACTGAAAATTACTATTGTCAGGATACAGTATTGAAGCAATTATTATTGTTGTATTAGACTCTGAATTCATTTCCACCCTGTTGCTTGTTGAATGAGGGTTTCCAGATTTGCATTCTAAATTCTAATACAATATGACCCACTCTAGAACATCTTCTGCAATAACATGAAATATTCTCATTATTCAGCACTTTCTTCCATATTCTATCCTCCACCTTTAGTCAATTTTTGACAGGCTAACTCTTTGATGTATCTAGCTACACTTGCAGCTTCGCTGAAGTTGAATGAATGAACCTATCCATCTCCAGATTCGAAACTAAAAGTCTGCCTATTGTATTCCTGAGTCCTTGAAAGCATAAATAGAAACAGTGGCCACGAACATGCAATCCCATCAGAGAATAGACAAGCAGCATCCAAGGAGCAGGCTCGAATGGCTTGAAATTGCAGAAGATATTACAGCCCAATCAGGAAGATTGATCAGAATATTGATACCAAGGATGTTGAAGTCAAGACGTCCAGTCACAAAGATAGTATTTGCCCAACTATGGTGAATTAATCATGCACCTGATAGGGTTCAATATGCCGTCCATCATGTGTTAAACAAAATAAAATATAGCAGAATCATCCTGCCGCAGATGAATATTGGACCTTCGGTGTGCAATTTGAGCCCTCCAGCCAGTCACCTGTATATGCAGAGTTAATGGACACCAAGAAACACTAAATTTAATACCCAACGTATTATATACCTTTGGCGACAATGTAAATGAAGACTCGTTCCTGCAAAACGTATTCATCTCGTCTATACTGACGTACTGTTCAATAAGTTAAACAAATGATGCGTAGATATACAAATGGATGCATAAGCGGCAATATGGAAAATTTTAAGGCAGTGTGATTATTGATGTCAACGAAAGGCATCGAAGCGCATTAAGTATTAATAATAATATGAAGAGGAAGATATCTGATATCCTCCTTGGCAAACACATTTATTTGAAGATGGTATATGCCTGATGAGAAGGATGTTAAACTAATCCATGTGCCGTCAGAACTAAAAGGGTGTGTATGATGAAGTATTAAAAATTAAAATAACACAAGTCATGGTTAAATAAATGAGTGAGATCCAAGAGAAGGACGGTCAAACATTTTAATATTATATTATGATTAATATTAATTATATCTGGAGAGGTGCCGATATAACTTAAAGAATATTGATATGGGACATGACTTTTAATTTGAAAAGTTGTATCTTACAAGGATAAGATATAAAACTTACTTCATTTTTGAATAAAAAGACGTTGTAATATTCGAACGTTTATATTCTCAAGAAGGAGTATTTTACAACTTGTATGGAGAAATAAGGGCTATAATATGACTTTAACATAAATTCAATTATTCTATTTTAATAATAAAATAAAAGGTATGTTGTTTATTTTTAGATGGTGTGGAGATTTAAACTGCAGATGAATCGTTCTTCGTAATTATTTTTTAGAATTTTATATACAATTTAAATGTCAGATAAGTGGACATGGTCATTGAGCACTTTAAATTCGATCATCATAAATATAGTGAAATATATAATTGTTTCAATATCTGTGTCCAATTTGTCTCACTACCAGAGGAGTTAAAGTTCAATCTGAACTAATTTAAGATTGTGTATATATTTGATCTGTCACATCTTGATTATTTAATTGTTTGCAGTAAACTGTGTAAAACATTATAAAGTTGTACGTGAAAATTTATTGAAGTTGACTCTATTGCCCAAATGAGTAGAGGCACTGGTCTTTTTATTGTTAAAGTCAGAAAATCTATAACTTCCTTCCTACAAGCATCAAATCCATTATTTACAAATATTATACAAAACATCCAACCATTTTAAACACTCAGCATTCAGTTTCATATTAATTAAGTTCAAGGACTTTGCTAGCCAAAGAACTCTTCAAAGCTTAAATTTTCTTTAGAAAAGCTCTGAACCAAGTGATCAAGTTCACGGAGATGGTCTACCCGCCTAGGTGCAACGGAGCCTGAAGTGCAGGGGAATCGAGAAGTATTACCATTAGTTGGTCAAAACTGATTGTGGAATCCTATCGGAGAAGTGGCAAGCTCTTGAATTTCCAATCTGCAATTTTGAGAACCAATAGATTGTACAATTCATTTCTGAAACACATTGTAATAGTCAAATAAGGACTTCATTTGAATTGATCCCAAAATGCAAGCCTGTGCCATACAACATGCTTTCAAAATGAATCACTTTATGTATGCAGGCCTAGGGCCAATCAAGTAGAACAAGACTTAAGATGTTCAACATAGCTCACAAGATTTAAATCAAAATCAAATCAAATATGTATATATAAACACAAGCTAGAAGTTTTGATCAAATTTCCCCTTAACCAATCATCTCAATCTTTTTCTCGCCAAGATTTTGTCATCTTCGGGGATGTACATTCAACATCTAGAGAAGCAACATCCTTAATGGATAAAAGAGTTTAATTAAGGAGAGGATTTTATTAGGGGAGAAGAAAGTACTTAGATGTACCCACATTCAACTGTTATAACTTTCGTAATTGTATTTTCTTGGTTACCAACAACATTAGATGAAGTAGATTGCCTTCGTATCTTTATCTTTTCCATTAGTTCCCAACGTAAAGATGTAGGCACAATATATGTTTTTCATAGAAACTGATAAAGTGTAGCTTTTGCATTCATTGTAGGCTTCCAAGTAGTTAAAAGAATATTTTGTTTCAGTAGGAAGCATGTTGTAAATAATTCATGTGACATGAATAGAAACAGAATATCATGCTCACATAGTCCAACTTGTTTGGTCATTTATTTCCTTGAAATTCCATAAGTCTTTTAAGCCAATTAGGGGCATACATATTGACACACATTGAAGCACATGTTACAATAGTTTTTTAACCTGCTAGAAATAAGGATGTCTTAATGGAGCTAGTACTAATCTTTAAAGTTTGCTTTCTTGAAAGAACAAGGATGCTTAGGAAATTTTAACTATAGACGATTTGAACCAAAAAAGCTTAAGTAGTGTGATGGAACTCTTCTAACTGTGATTTCATGGTAAGTTAGAAGTTGGCCCAAAGTCTGGATCCTCCTTTCAGGGCATTCAACTTATCCTCTTCAATTGAATGTTCATCCACAACTGGTTTCTTCCAGATAGTTTGAAATGATAATCACACTAGCAGATTTTCTTGAAGCCTAATGTTGTTCATACAAAGTCAGATCATATTGCTACCCTAATAAGATACAATACTTCAGATTTTTCTTCAATATTCTACTTTGTTTGATTGGTTAGTCATTATGATATCCATAATTTACTTAAATTTATGATATCTACTCTAGCCTGGTTAATCATTTGGTTCAGAAGTCATTCTTAGATTCTTCTTATCATATGTGTACTTTATCCCTAGTTGCAGTTAACACTCATATAATTTATGATGTACTACACTCTTCTTACTTGTGCAAATCCATTCCAATAGTACCTAAGTGGACTCACCTTAGGCCTATCCCACGCTGTCAAGATGACTTCTATTGTCCTGTTTGAGATTTCTAAGGATGCTTCAGTTTAATAGAGTAACTTTAATTTGGTCATTTGTAGGCCTTTGATGGTTTCATACTGTAGTGATTTGGAAATGATTTGTTTAAGTTGCTCTAATTTGCAGTGTTTATTGTTGTTAATGCATTTGATGAGCAAAAATATTATGTTCGTTTTACCATCAAAACTGCTAGACTGATCCTTGCATGCAAACAAATAAGATCCACATAATATTTTCATTTTTGAAATTCAAAATAATTGTACATTGTTCTTTTTATAGAATAAGCTCCATACAATTCTTTTTTTGGCAAATTCACAATCTTTATACTTTGTCATTTCATGTCTTACAAATTCCATATTGTGTAGCTAAGATATAATTTTATGCAACTGGAAAGATACGGTCTTTAAGTAGAGGACGTGTTTCATTAGTTCACACTTTTGGAACGTTTATCTGGAGACAATGTTATCTATCAACAATATGCTAAATCAAAATGAATATGACAAAATTATTTCTGGACAAAAGATTTAGTCTCTCCGAAGATTTGATTTAATTACAAATATATAGAATGAAAATATTCTTCAGAACTCCCTTTATTCAATCATGATTAGCAACACTTTTAGTTAGGCAAGATCTAATGGCTTGAATTGTTTTATACTTTTATGCATATTCGTCATTTGACAGGATCTTACAGTCACCTTTTGGTTGCTACCAATGTTACTAAATTTTCATTTGTTTTTATGACATTTCATGCCCTAAAGTGATTTTCAAGATCGAATATTACGTGTGGAACACGCCAAAACATTATATTCAATATGCATTTGGATCTCTTAACTGCCTGGATGGGTCTTGTTGGTGAAAATAAATTAGACCTTGTGATAGAAATGTATAGTTCTTGGTATCCAATTTTAGGTACTGATTATATGTGTACACCTACAAATACAATGGATATATATTATAAAGATCTCCTTTCTTGTACCAAAGACATTTTTAATGGGAATCATGCCATCAAACATGGAATCTACATGCCTATGACGATGGGAAACTAGCATCATCAGTGGTCATGTAGGATGTATTTTACAAATAAAGTATAAATGAATGGGAAGCAATGACTCCCAAATCAACATGGATTACTGCTTGGTCCAAAATACGTCCTCTCTACAGATAGACAATTTTCTATTTTGCAGGACTAATTTCAATTTCATCAGAATTCCAAGGTAATCCTTGGTATTCTATACTTTTGGATACACTTTAATAGTATTTTTTGTCTTTTGCAAAGTGAAATTATCACTTCAACAGTTTCACTGCTTCATTGATCTTGACAATAGTATTTAGGTTGGTGGGTTCTTTGAAGATTTTACTTGATTTTATTGATAATTAAGCAATTGAAAAGTTCTAAACTGTGAGGTATGCTGTTGACAGTAATCTCACAGCTAAACCTATTGATTTGATTATTCAGGTCTAGACGCCTAATGATGCAGCCATAATCAAATAGTTAGTATGTGAAGATAATATGTAGAGATGATTTTCTAGTTTGCTTGAAGGGAAACATCCTTTCATCTATTCTCTTTTGTCTTGACCTAAGTTACCGGTTCAGGTTCGGTCCCGAGTTGGAAGTTCAAGAACCGGTTCGCAAGTTCATCAAAATTTTGGAAAGGGGTTTGGGTTCGTTTGGGTTCATTAGTACAAAACATATAAAAAATATATGTATGTATATACATATTTATGAAGTATGAGTTAAAATAAGAATATAGCATAGTAGCATAAACACATTTAAATAACAAAAACACAATAAACTAGTAATCATAGTGATCTTACCATCATATAGTCGTGGTGCTCATACCATCATATAGTTGAACATCAAATATTCAAAACATTAAAAATAAATTGTAGCATCAAGTTCAAGTATCATTGTTTCACATTCATTATTCAACTAATGGAATAAAAATCTATTAATATTCTAAGTTCTTCAATCTTTATCTTCTTCTTCATATTCATCATCTTCTTCTGCTGTTGGCATCAAATTCTTCAGAAAATGACAATGAAAGGCCACCAAATATGACAATGAAAGGCCATCAAAAGCATTTTGTAACAACCTTTTAGGATTGTGGATGCCGACAACTTAATAAATTTTACAAAAAACCACTTATTTGCCATCCACTGGGCCCAAAAAGCATGTGGTTTGAACTGGGTTCGAACTTGGTTCAATTTTTCTGGCCTGGTTCACCCAGGGTTGAACTTGGTTCGGACCAGATCGAACCAGCAGGCAAAAAATGGAATCCCGGTCGAACCAAGTTCAAACCGGACCTGAACTTCAAACCAGTTCGAACTTCTGCAAGTCGGGCAGGGGGGAGGTACCCGTGCAACTTAGGTCTTGACCATAATATTTAGTCTTGTAAATTCTTTGTAGAGATTATTTTAGCTTTTTTTATTCTCAAACAATTGGAAACTTCTAAACTATAAGGCAAGCCATTGGCAGCAATTTCATGTAAGAATCATGTCACTCTGATTATTCAAGTCTAGGTGCCCTATGATAAATCCATAATGTGATTTGAGATTCAAATTTCTTGAGATTCAAATTTCTCGTAGGTTAAAATATAATGTAGAGATGGGTAGTGATGGGGCATTGAAGTCTTGCAGCAGGTTTATTTACTTTCCTGAGTCTTCCTAAGTGTTGCTTCGGATGGAAAGCTAGATCTCTTCTGAATCAACATTTTAGAGTGGAATATTGCCTCCACCAAAAATATAGAAAATCAGATTGACAAGATTTTCTGAAATATTAAAATTGCAGATTTCTGTAAGCATACAAGAAATATTAAATATTAAAGGTAAAAAAATTCTGAAAGATTACAAGAAATATTAAATATTGCAGATTTCTATAAGCATAATCTATTCAAGCTGAATTTTTCTCTCTAAACCCAACGATTCCCATTAATATTATCAAAGCATGCCTAAAAATCAAGAGGGGGAGAAAAGAACCTTATCGAGTGTAGTCTAAATTTGCTGAAAAATTGTGAAGCGATACAAAACTGCAACCCTGACTGCATTGATCTACAGACATGGATATTTACAAAAACATAAAATCAAATAATAGTGAAATTAAGTCCCAACATATATCCAGAAGAATTTAGGGCTCATAAAAACTTAGCAAAAACTTGCAAGTTATATGAAAAAACTTAATGTGCTTGGCTATAAATATTTGAGTAAATTTTGAATATAGTTTACTCATCGGGACATCAACCTACCTTGAAAAGTACCCAAAAAATAGGTATTGCTGATTAAATATTTAAATTAGGGCTCTACCTACTGTGCATCGGATATCGTTTGAGGATGTACAAAACCTAGACAATGGTTTAGAGAGAATCTTAAGTAGCTCTTCATTTTATGATGTCTCTGTAAAGCTAATGACTCATTTTAACCCTCACGACTCTAGGGCCAAAAAATTACCCTAAACTGGTAACAAAGGAAAAAAGACGAATCTTACAGATTGTTAACCAAAAACGAGAGCATTGTTAATCTAATTAAATGTGGCAATCCAAGTTGAAGAGCACCCCAAAGCTGAGAAGCATGTCATAGGTACTAGTCATTAATAATTTAAAATAGGCCTATACCTAGTGAGCATTTGATACTGTCTCAAATATTGCACATTGTTTAACAAAGCATACGTAGAGAACATATTTAAGATAATAGCAAATCATACCGTAGCCATGTTATTCTTGAGTATCAAATTCCAGTCCCATATGAAAATAGAGAATGACAACTTTCTAGGAACCAGAAGCAATTTCATAGTCCAAAACACCTGTACACTCCTGATCATAGTTCCAAAATCACGAGTCACGTGAATCGCGATGCGATTCAACCCAGACGAGTTTTTGTGAATCTTACATCGTAATCGACAATTTTTTGGCATGAATTGCCGATTCAGGCGATTCATGCAATCGGCAATTCATGCCAAAAATCGCCTAAATCTCCCTCGTGAATCGGCCACAGCAGCCCATAAAGTTGCATTCAATTTTTTTTTTAAAATACATATTTTTATTGTTTTCTTTTTAGCCTTTCCTCTTTGTTTTAACCCTAACGGGCCTTCTAATTGTTAAGCATGGGTAGAAGAGAGGAAAAGTGAGAGAGAAGAAAAGAAAAGAAAAACCATAGGTTTCCAACTGGCAAGAAGGAAGAGCACCAAAGAAATTAGAAGTCCATCTGGGGAGGCCATAAATTGCATTGGGAGCATTAAGGAGTCAATATCAACACTCCTCAACTCATTTGCAAGAAGTAAGTGCCGATTTTTTTTTGCATGTTAGTGTATTATGCATTAATTGTTAATTTTTTTTAGTTTTTATTTGCAAATTTTGAATATTTTTTAGTTTTACTAAATTGCAAACTAGGGTTTGTTGTTTTGTAGCTTTTGTTTATTAGTTTCAAACTTTGATATTTTATATGAATTTTTTTATTGCAGCAGCCTTTTGCTTTCATTTTCCGCAATGGGTTAAAAAGATGAATGTTGGAAATATATTGAAAAGCTTCTTGGAAGAACCAAATTTCAAACAAAATGTATATTTTGTAAAGAAAAAATAAATTTTAGAGGTATTTATAAATTGAAATACCACATTACTGCTATACCTGGACATGATGTTACAATTTGCACTCAACAAACTGTTGAGGCAAAATGCACTTGTTTAGTGGTATTGGAAAAAATTGAACAAGACAAATTGAATAAGAAAATGCAACTTGAAGGGTGAAGGGGTATTGGCTCCCATGCTCCAGTAGTCACATCTACATCTGCATCCGCTTCTGCATCCATAGGTTGTGTTGGAGAGGATTCTTCCAGGCCTCCTTTTCGTCCTAGTTCTAATGCTCATGCGAGTGCTAGTGCTAGTCGGTCTTATACTGAGACTGAGTCCAACTCCAACCTATTGTGGCCTAGAGTGCGAAAAAACAGAATGGATAGTTACTTTGTGCCCTGCACTACTCCTGACTCCCAACCCACGCTTGAGGGCATGGGTTTGAACAAGGAGATTCATGATGCTATCAGAAAAGAGATTTGCAAATTTTGGTACTTTTGCAACATTCCATTTGTTGCAGCTAGGTAATTGATTCTTTTTTCTTTGTTTTCTTCAAGGGTAAACTTAAAAGTAAAAGTAGAACTTTAATTATATCTACTTGTTTTATCATTATGATTCATTGACTAATCATAAATTTGCTTTACAAGCTTACATAATGATTTTAGTCTTTGACATCTAAATTTCTAATCATTATCTATTTGTGAAAAGGCTCGTTATTGGCAAAACATGATAGATGTAGTTGCTATTTGTGGTGCAGGGTTTAAAGCCCCAACTGAGGCTGAGTTGAGTGGATACCTCTTAGATGATATGGTAGAGGATATGAGGGTTGAGCTTGAGGAGAACTGAAAAGAGTGGATCGAAAAGGGTTGTGCCATCATGACTGATGGTTGGACAGATAGAAGGAATAAAACACTGCTCAATTTTCTTGTATCCTGTAGAGGTGATTGATCATTCTACTTTCTTACATACATAATTGTGAATCGTGATTGACTATTTCAAATTTTGATTTGTTGATTGCTAATTTGTTGATGATCTATTATAATTCGTTGTATTGTAGGATATACCATGTTTCTCAAATCCATTGATGCTTCTGCTCATGTAAAAAACATCACATACTTATGTGAGGTTATTGAGGAAGTCATAGCAGAGGTGGGGGAACAACATTTGGTGCAGGTGGTGACAGATAATGTAGCAAATTATGTTGCTGCAGGTAAACTTGTAACTTTTCAAGTTTTGAAAATAAATTTATAGCTAAATCTGATCACTAAGCAAATCATAAACTTGTAACTTTTCAAGTTCTGAAAATAAATTTATAGCTAAATCTGATCACTAAGCAAATCATAATATCTAGAAAGAACAAAAAATTTAACCCTTAATCCAAAAGAAACCCCACTATCGACTTCATAGCTATGATTTCCAAGATGATCATTTCAAATATGGTGAAAGCTACCACACTCAAACAAGTCAAAATTGCAGTTCAGAGCACTGTGGGATGTGGATTTTGGGTGGTCGTTTTCACATATAATTAAAAGCAAAGACAAAAAGAATGCCCAATCTCAAAACCTACCTGCCCAAAAAATAAGCCCAAGGAGATTACATACCTGTGTTTGTTGTTTCTGAACCTGAAAATGCAATTCAATAATGAAATGGGAACACCGCATTGTTCTCCTCCAATGGCACTTTTGTTTATGAAAGGGGAGGTTTTAATACTATAATAAAGAAAGACAAAATACATGCCAACGGAACATTTATTAGTCTATAGAATGCCATAGGAGGGAACATACATGTGCCTGTGGATTGCCACCCCTCTCTACAACCTTTTCCTCTGCAATTTTTTTTTAATGACAAAATCAAAATACAACGGGAGAAAGGACCAAAGTCAATGGGAAAGTAGGAATTAAATTCTGAAAATTCCTTTTAATAAGAAATATTGGCTCAACAATAGTATAAATGGAACTATTTGAAATTTGCACGGGAGCCAAGGGCGGGACTAATAAGAAATAGCAAGGAAAAAACATTAGTCCCTTCCATTAAAAGGCGGGGACTAATAATACTAATCCCTCACTTTGATCTCCTTCCACAAGACAACAAATTGCAAAGTAATCTTCAAAAATGGAGCAATTCATTATACCAAACCAAAAGCATTTCAACAAGAAAAATGATTCATTGCATACTATCTAAAACATAGGCATTTGAACCAGGGAAAAAAACAATTCATTTTTTTTAAAAAGCATTTGAACCAAGGAACTAGAAAGAAGACATTAATGGTGAAATGAATTCTGCCATTCCTTTGGCCTATGTTACCAGATTCTCTCCATCAACCCTCAAAGTCTGGATCAATTCTATACAAATTCTGGTCCTTGTCAAATTCTCCCCAAATTCACCTCTAGAGCCACAGATTCAATGCAAATTCTGTGAAATGAACCCGGGCAGAATTTGGAGTGAAATTTGAAGAATTTGCTGCCCAGCGGCTGAACCCAGGCTGAATTTGGTCTCAAAACTTTTTATGAATGTTTTTTTGAAGTGCTTTTTCTGCTTAATTTGGTCTATTTGATCCTGCCAACCTTAAAAGTGACCACTTAAAAGGTCAGAAAAGATAGTTTATATGTCATTTATGCATTTGTGAAGGAAAATGAAAACATGCTTATAGAGGAAATTCAAATTGACGCTAGGTGAAATCCAAATTGACAATTATTGAAAAATTTCTTTGAAAACACAATGATATCTTTGAATCTAGAGCTTAAAATTTGAATCTCAACTTTTGGACTAGTCTGGTTAGAAATCCTATAACCAATATAAAATAAAAATTCAGGGTTATTGCACTTATCTTTTGACAATTCTTTTCATTCTCAAACTGTCCCCTTCATATGGAAATATGTTCCATGCATGTGACCAAGCAAGTGCATCATGTTGTATGTATGGCTAAATGATGCAATTAATATCCTATTGAACTGAAACATAGATATGGTGGTGTATTTTGCTAGGTTGCTTTACTATTAGCAGAGCGGTGTATGGACTTATCTGTTGTTGCATACACACACATATATATTTTTAAAAACATATGTTTTGTAGGATGAACCCAAAACGAATCCAAACCCAACCCAAAAAAAATTTGGACAAGTTTCGAGCCCAAAACAGCAACATAGCCTTTGGCAGTGCACCTTGCAAAATGAAATACTCGAATATTTTTAAAAACATATGTTTTGTAGGATGAACCAAAACAAATCCAAACCCAACCCAAAAAAAATTTGGACAAGTTTCGAGCCCAAAACAGCAACATAGCCTTTGGCAGTGCACCTTGCAAAATGAAATACTCGAATATAAGCCCCAAATTTGAAAAGGCAGATAATGAAAAGGAAGCAACACAATTTTTTGGCATGGAACTGAAAATCATTCACCTTCTGTATATAACGTGGAAGACGTTTGTTTTCAATTAAGCAATGCTCTTGAAAATGGACTGCAAAAGGTCAAGGTGCTAGACGTTTGTTTTCAATTAAGCAATGCTCTTGAAAATGGACTGCAAAAGGTCAAGGTGCTCCAGGCATCATTGTTGTTGGACATGGCATTGATAAGCAAGCAAAAGTTTGCTCCAGCAACATCGTTTGAGAGATACATCACTGCAAATGTTGAAAGGAAAATAAAGAAAATCAATGAGCATCATGCGTGTTCTCAAATATATCGCAAATAACAAAGTAGAAAATCCTACAATCATCAGAAAAATCCTAAAATTCAAAGGTTCGCTTCCCGGTTGATCCGACATGTATGGTAATAAAATAAACCCACGTATAAGGAGTGCATCAAACAACAAAAATGAGCAGTGAAAATGTAGACTTGCTAGTATAAGCAAAATATTAAACAATATCAACAGTAAGATTTTTTTTTCATGACATCTACCTTCTGCAAGGGTCGCCTGCTAGCAGCACATGCAGCATACGCGTCAACAGACGATTGTCTCAAAACCAATGCTAAAAGTTATGCCTATTTTTCTTCACAATAATGGGAAAAAACCACCAGGAAAAATTGAAATCACTAATTAGGAAATAGTAATAAATTATAGAAAAACCCATTTTAATAGCAAAAATCATGAATACCATAGGATAAGTGCAATTGTGTGGGGTTCGCAAGATTTTTATGGAGACAATTAATGCTAAAAAGTTAGCCGAAAACCTTAATCCCTGCCTTTAGAAGGTAGGGACTAGAAAAAGTTTATAAGATTTTATAGTACTTGTACTTGAGTGTAACATAGTCTAGGTTCCATGGTGTATATTACCACCAATCTGTCTTTTTTCCTTCCACTTATAAATTTTGCTGCTGCTGCTAGTGGCAGCAGCATCAGAAGAGGAAGGAGCAGCAGTAAAATCAGTTGCAGTAGTCGTGGTTTTTTCCTACATTTGTCAGTAACTCAGTAGGATGCATATCAGTTTTTCACTAATAATGATTATAATTAATTTTCTGATATAAACAAATTAGAAGAACAAAACCACAAAAATGAGAGTCTCCATTGTTAATTTTGCTACAATAATTCATATTATTAATAGGATCAAACCTATATTGATGTGATTGTAATTAACAATTACAAAGTTTCCTGACAACATGAGAAATGAAAGCTCGCCTTAGGTTTTGTCACCTCACTAAAACTAAATGCTGCTTGATAACAAACAAGGGTTATGATGGCTCTTCTAATAATAGAAATTGCAATAAATTTCCACCTTTGGTAAGAGTTATGTCATTCCGATTGTATATTAAAATCAAGGTTATTTATTAATTTTAATCCAATTGGGACTTTCTCGACATTTCTCTTAAATTACTAAAGATTTTTGTATCCTTGCTGCAGCGTGATTCATCCCTTTTATGGTTGAAGTCTTACTGACAGGCTCGTATCCCGAATACTATAGAGCTCAATAATCACACAGCCCATTTCTGTGCAGCCAAAAACAATTACCACGAACAATTGTTCAAATGGTAACCAAATAGTGTAATAGTGTTTAATATTCTTTAAATGTGATTTACTGATTTCAACAGTTACTATAGCAGACCAGAAATGGGCCTAAGAATCACTGATTTCTTGAAAAACTGATTTTAGAAAGTTATGGGCTTTGACAGTAGAAGCCCTTACTTCCAGTTCTTTCATAAGCTGCATTGCTTGACGAGATTCCCCCTCCCTTATAAGCCTCTTCACTAGCACAGAATAAGTCTTACCACCTGGAATACAATCCCTAGCAAGCATGCAACATATGAACTTCAGGGCAGGATTGAGGTTGCCATTCTTGTAGAACAAAAAGATAAGTATAATCGTTAGGTATATGCCTCTTGCTAGTGAGCTCATTTAAAAGCTGGCTAGCTGCTTCTGCTCTTACCAATGTGTGCAATGAATGGAGCACAGCCTTGCACAGCCATTTCGCCCAGAAGCTTTCTTGCCTCTTGGGACCTTCCCATCAGGGACAGACCTAAAATTACAACATTATATGTAACGATATCAGGCTCAATGCCTCTCCTACCATTATTTCAAGCAGGTTTGTTGCCCTGTCTAGATCTCTTGCTACTGCATTAAAAAACACAATTTCTGGATTTAAGGCATTTCCACGCAACTTCTCCAAAGGTTTAAGAGCTGTTTCCATTCTTCCCTGCTTGTAGAACACGTCAATTAGTTTAGTGAACGTTGCAGTATTTGGGTAAAGCCCACTTCCACGCATCTTCTTCCACCACTCCTCCCTGCTTGCAAAACCCATTGATTAGTAGAGCCCATTGCCTCGCATCTGGGTAGAACCCACTGCTTCGCATCTCTTCCAGAAATTTATAAGCCTCCTCCATCCTTGCCTACTTACAGAACCCATCGATTACTGTACTGAAAATCACAGTATTTGGGTGAAGGTCGCATCCTCCAAAAGTGTAACAGCATCCTCCACTGTGCCTTACTTGCCGACCCGTCAATTTTTGTAGTGAAAATCACAGTATCTGGGTAAGGTTCACTTGCACACATTTCCTCCAGAAGTTTAACAGCCACCTCCATCCTTCCCTGCTTGCAGAATCCATCAATTACTATTCTAAAATTCACATTATCCGGGCAGAGCTCATTTCAACACATCTCCAAAAAATTACCAGCCTCCTCCATCCTTCCCTGATTGCAGAACCCACCGATTACTGTGTGGAAAGTCACAGTATTTGGGTAAAGCCCACTTCCACTCCAACCTTTCCTGCTTGCAAAACTCATCAATTAGTCTACTAAAAGTTACAGTATCTGAGTAGAGCTCATTTCTATCCATCTCTTCCAGCAAATTAACAGCCTCCTCCTTCCTTCCCTGTTTGCATAACCCCTCAGTTAGTGCATTGAAAGTCACAGTATTTGGGAAAAGCCTACTTCCAGTATTCTAGAAACCACATTATCCGGGTAGAGCCCATTTCTATACATCTCCTCCAGAAAATTAACAGCCTCCTCCATCCTTCCCTGATTGCAGAACCCACCGATTACTGTGTTGAAAGTCGCAGTATTTGGGTAAAGCCCACTTCCACGCATTTCCTCCAGAAGTTTAACAGCCTCTTCCATCCTTTCCTGGTTGCAAAACCCATCAATTAGTATACTAAACGTTACAGTATCTGAGTAGAGCCCATTTCTATCCATCTCCTCCAGCAAATTAACAGCCTCGTCCATCCTTACCTGTTTGCATAACCCCTCGATTAGTGTATTGAAAGTCACACTATTTAAGAAAAGCCCACTTCCAGTATTCTAAAAGTCACATTATTCGGGTAGACCCCATTTCTACGCATCTCCTCCAGCAAATTAACAGCCTCCTCCATCCTTCCCTGTTTGCAGAACCCACCAATTACTGTGTTGAAAGTCACAGTATTTGGGTAAACCCCACTTCCATGCATTTCCTCCAGAAGTTTAACAGCCTCTTCCATCCTTTCCTGCTTGCAAAACCCATCAATTAGTATACTAAAAGTTACAGTATCTGCGTAAAGCCCATTTCTATCCATCTCCTCCAGCAAATTAACAGCCTCCTCCATCCTTCCCAGGTTGCATAACCCCTCGATTAGCATATTGAAAGTCACAGTAGATGGGAAAAGCCCACTTCCACGTATCTCCTCCAGAACTTTAACAGCATCCTCCATCCTTCCCTGCTTGCAGAAACCATCGATTATTGTATTGAAAGTCACAGTATCTGGGTAAAGTCCACTTCCTCGCATCTCCTCCAGAAGTTTAATAGCCTCCTCCATCCTTCCCCGCTTACAAAACTCATTTATTACTGTGGTCAAAGTCACTTCATTTGGACTAAGCCCATTTTGTAGCATCTCCTCCAGAAATTTAGTAGCCTCTTCCATCCTTTCCTGCTTGCAAAACCCATCGATTAGCATATTGAAAGTCACATTATCCGGATAGAGCTCATTTCTACGCATCTCCTCCAGAACTTTAACAGCCTCCTCCATCCTTCCCTGTTTGCAGAACCCACCGATTACCGTATTGAAAGTCATAGTATTTGGGTACAACCTACTTCCACGCATCTCCTCCAAAACTTTCACAGCCTCCTCCATCCTTTCCTGCTTGCAAAACCCATCAATTAGTATAGTAAAAGTCACACTATCTGAGTAGAGCCCATTTCTACCCATCTCCTCCAGAAGATTAATAGCCTCCTCCATTCTTCCTCGCTTGCAGAATCCATCTATTAGTGTAGTGAAAGTCACAGTATTTGGGTAAAGCCCACTTCTACGCATCTCCTCCAGAAGTTTAACAGCCTCCTCCATCCTTCCCTGCTTGCAGAATCCATTGATTATTGCAGTGAAAGTCACAGTATCTGGGTAGAGCCCACTTAATCCACGCATCTCCTCCAGAAGTTTAATAGCCTCCTCCATTCTTCCCTGCTTGCAGAATCCATCGATTACTGTAGTGAAAGTCACAGTGTCTGGGTGAAGTCCACTTCCTCGCATCGCCTCCAGAAGTTTGGCGGCCTCATCCACCCAGCTCTGTTTGCAGAACCCATTAATTATTCTATTGAAAGTCTCAATATTGGGGTTGACCCCACTTCTACAAATCTCCTCTAAAAGCTTGGCAGCCTCCTCCATCCGGCCCTTGTTGCAGAGATTATGGATTAGCGTGTTGTAAATCACAATATCAGGAGTACATTCATTTGGCTCCATATTCTTTAATAACTTCAGGGCCTCGTTCATCCTATCCATCTAAATAAACCCAGGCATAAAAGAATCATATGTTACTTCACTGGGTACAAAACCGAACTTGGATGCCATATGTTTCAATCATCTGAAAACAGAAGCCAGGGGTACTAACCTTACAATAGGCTTTAATTAATATACCGAAGGTTTTAACATCTGGTGGGATCCCAGCATACGACATTCGTGAATACAGTGATTCCACCATCGTAAACTTATTTTCATTCACAAGAAAATTCAGCAAAGTATTGTAGATTTTGGTTGTGGGTGGGAATCGTGCTACCTCCATTTCGCTAAGGACTCCACAGGCCTGGTCGACCATGTGGACAGCAGCGTAACCCTTAATGATGTTGCAGAAGGCCTCCTCCATGTGTTCCAAATGCCCTGCGCGACTTAGGCGATGAATGAGTAATTGGCAGACTGAATTGTCGGGAATGTACCCCTTTCGGGTAATTGCTCCTTTAAGGATTGTGAAGGCCTTCAGACAATCCCTTTCTTTGTTGAGGACGTGGAGTAGCTCTCTAGAGATGATCATGTTTCGATGTTGTGGAGATGATGATGGGCGCTTCAGTTTACATGTGCAGGAAGAGGGGGAGATTTTGAAGGATTTCCGATGGAAATAATGAGGGAGGAGATATAGGTCGATTGCAGAAGCCATTGCACTCCAGAATTATGTGACGTTTGCAGATTGGCCTCAGTCTTTCCAATCCCCGAAGATTATATTGAAAACTTCC
The DNA here is from genome assembly GCA_028749045.1 of Cupressus sempervirens. NCBI lineage: Eukaryota > Viridiplantae > Streptophyta > Pinopsida > Cupressales > Cupressaceae > Cupressus > Cupressus sempervirens. The sequence goes on along the minus strand of CM053791.1, from coordinate 392,891,674 downwards.
CTTTGAAACGGAGATGTGATTATGTCAACATATTAAGAGATCTAATGACTATTTTATGGGATGTAAGGGTGAATAGCTGCAAACTCGTGTTTTGTATAGGGTCATTTTTAGTTCCTACAAAGAGGGACGCTACTATTGGAATCATTTAATTCTATTTCGCAATTAAAATTTTCAATCATATGATAGATTATTAAAATATAATTTCTAATATTTATATTTATTTAATTATATAAATCTTATTTTTCTTTCATTTGATTGATTTATACTAATTTTAGTAAGTAGAAAATTTAATTATCCATATAGATTTTTTGTAATAAAGAATATATCTATTTGCGCTAAATATATCTACCACATAAAACTTATAATTATATCTCAAAATTTGAAAGCAAACAAATCATTAATCATTAGGAATAGATTTTATATTTATTTTGACCTTGTAAACGTCTCAATGGTAATAATTACTAATTAATAAAAAGAAAAAGTAATCTATGTTAGGTTTAATACATTTGATAGTACATTTGAGTAACACTATATATATATATATAACACATAGTATTTACTACATTATTTTTATATTGGTTTTACATTTATATTAATAAAATTATTATTATTACGACCCTAGAGATGGTGATTGAGAGAAGGAGGAGCGAAGTACGAAAAGGTAGAGCAGGCTCGAAAGGCATATATGAGAGGAGAACCCTCAAGACAAACCACAGAGGACAGGAAGGTTTCTAGCAGGATCGCAACCTTAGGGAAAACTTATGCAGTGAGAGACGAAGGATCCAAGCACGAAGGAAGGATAAATGTCAACAATATTTGAATCAAAAGGACTTTTTCAAATCTAGAAATGATCAATGGAACAAAAATCCTAACAAGTGGTTTCCACAGCCCAGGTATCCACCTAGGTCTTGAATACCTTTCTTTAATTCAGATCGAATTCATCTTAGCCAAGACCCTTCTAGCTTGCAGCATCAAAACCATTGGGGTTACTTTGCCATTTGGATGTGAAAGAAAGACAATTTCTCCAATCTAGCAAGAAAGGTATGGCACCCACATCAACCTCATCCTAAGGATCTAGACTTGGCATCAAAACTATCAACATTTGAATATAAGATAACTAATGTCCAAATTAATTCTAAATCTTGGAAATCTTTGGTTTAATCCGTCAAAGAGAGGGATTTCTTCTTTAAGTGGGGTGAAGGATGGTCGACCTTCTTGAAAATTAGAAGTCGGGTGAACAACAATTAGGGAGAACAGGGGATAATCAAAACCCTCCTGAACCTTTCTATTTTATCATCATGGCAAATGCCCTAGATAATTCTTGAGTCCTCCATAGGAGCCCCTTCCTGATGAATGGCGTAGGTTTCTACATCAAGGATTTGATCCCCAATTTTAACCCTCTCCAAGCACAAATAGAGTAAGTCCCAATCTGGATTCATATATACAATCTACCTTTCAAATACTGGAATGACAAAACCTTTAAAGAAATTGGGGACAACTTGTCCCCCGAGAAGTTTATTGAAATCAGTGAAGAAATTGACAAAAATGATTTCAGTATGTATGCCAAGAGTTGTGTAATATGGGCATCCTATCCTCCCTTACCAAAGGTTGTAGAAATTAGATCTAATGAGGAAATGTGGAGACAAGAAATTCAAGTCGAGGATATCATGGAGCAATGCAAAATTTGCAAAGCCTAGGACCATTTGATAGTAGAATGTCTATCTAATTAGAAAGCAAAAGGTAGAGAAGATTCAACCCTTGAAGATCAACTCTTATCCATAGCTAACAAGTCAACTTGTGTTTGCTTGCTCATAACCAAGGTCAATCCCCTCTAGCCCTCGGACGATGATCTCAACCTTGCCAAATTATTCTAAGGGGGTATTCCTTTAGATCCAAGATCTAGCACTAAGAATGATTGTTCAAACCCTATGGAAACAATTGGCGGAGAGAAAAAGGATTATAAAAAAAACTCATGGATTTGACTCAAGACTAACTTCAATAATCATTAATTGCAATCAACTTACATCGTAAAACACTACATTGAAATCCAGGGAGGTGCTTTGTAATCCAATGGATAAAGGTGACCTTCCAATAAATTTGATCACACCAACAAAGGTGTTGACAACCCCATCTTGATCCTTGGCATCGGTGGAAAGGGCAGAAACTAGCAATGACAAACAAATAGAAGTTGAAGACTTGTTGGGAAATTTGGATGAATTAATATCACTAATGTTAGATCCATCTCCCAAACTGAAGCCAAACCCACTAAACTTGATGCAGGGAGGATTGAAAAACTAGGGCCAAAGGCACACCCAGCTATCCAAACCACCTTGCAAGAGTTAACATAGCAAAAACACAACACAAAGAATGACAACCAAAAAGGAGGAAGAAGAGAAAATACTTATTGATTCATTAAATAGTTAGCATACATGCCCAGTTGTAAAGCCTTCTGGGTTACGACCAAATACAAAATACATCCAAATCCACAATCCACCTTCAAATTCAGATTTCCAGACACATATGCTTCCAACTTTTACATCCTGTAAGTTCTGCCCCTAAAACTCAATCCTAGACCTCCTTAAATACTTGTGTGGCCATAGGTTGACGTAACACAAAATTAAACCTTGCATTAAATGCATGCACAACCACAAGTCATCTCACACCAAATATTACCTACCAATATCAAAATTAAATATGTGCAAGGTTGGCCCAAATTGGAACCAGACATAGATAACTTGGTCAAAGAAGGACCAAGACAAATACTGGCACTCAACACCAATAGGAACACTCAACACCAACAGTAACACTTAGCACCAATAGATTCACTTGGCACATGAAGGAACATCGGGTCAATACTAGATTACTAGAGTAACTTGGCATCCACTAGAGCTATAGTAACTCGGCATCCATTAGAGCTACAGTAACTCGGCATTCACTAGAGCTACAATAACTCAGCATCGACTAGAGCTACGATAACTTGGCATCCACTAGAACTATAGTAACTTGGCATCCATTAGAGCTACAATAACTTGGCATCCATTGAACATCATGGCAACAACAAAATATTGAAACCACTGGCACTCAACTCCAACATGCAGAATGAACAAAGATGAGTAGGATAAAAAGGCAACCTAGGATGTTCCTACATCAAACAACTGGGGTTGAAAGAAATGATTCTCCTGAATCATTTAGATGTCACAACTTGAGCTTAATCCAACTCAAGTTGAGAAATCCATGAAACATCTTCAATAGGTTTGTTCTTCCATTTCACCAAATATTTATAGTAATATTTTCCTCTTGTGCTCTTGTCAACTTTCTAATCCAATGTCTATTCAACTTCTTCAATATGCTTCTTAGAATAATCTTCTAATACAAAAAATTCATCATCTGACTCATGATATTATACAAATCAGAAATATTGAATTATATAGGAGATATATCCATGTCATCAGGTAACTCAACTTCATAAGCATTGCCACTCTCAAACTTCAAGAAGATCTTACAAGGTCCAAACTTTTTCATCTTCAGCTTACTGTATGTTCCAACATGAAATCTTTCTTTCTTCAAATGAACCATAACCTCATCACCAACTTCAAAATCATGATGTCTTCTAGACTTATTAGCATTCTCCTTATACTTCTGATTACTTTGTTCCATCCTCAACTTCACTTTCTTATGCAAAGATTTTATAACATCAACAAATTCTTCTCCTGCAAAACTTCTCTTTTCTTCACCAACTATATCTCTCAAATCTAATATACCTCTAGGTTGCATTCCAATAACAATCTCAAAAGGTGTTTTCCCTGTACTCCTATTCATAGAATTATCATATGCAAACTCAACTTGTGCCAACACTACTTCTCAATTACTTGGCTTATCTCCTACTAAGCATCTCAGCAAATTGCCCAAACTTCTATTCACAACCTCTGTTTGTCCATCTATCTATGGATGGAATGTGGAACTAAAATTCAACTCAGTACCCATCTTCTTCCACAAAGTCTTCCAAAAATAATCAACAAACTTACTGTCTCCGTCAAAAATAATGCTTCTTGGTAATCCATGCAATCTCACAATCTCTTTAAAGAAAAGTTTAGTAACATGCTCAGCATCTGATGTCTTCTTACATGGTATGAAATAAGTCATCTTACAAAATCTATCCACCACAACAAATATAGAATCATACCCCTTCACTGTCTTTGGCAATCCAAGAACAAAATCCATACTAATGTCACTCCAAGGTTTCTTAGGAATAGTAATAGGTGTATACAAACTAGTATTTTTACTTACTCCTTTTACAACTTGACAAAGTCCACAACTCTTTACAAATTTTTGAACATCCTTGTACATTTGTGGCCAATAATACTTATCCTTTAGCAAACTCAATGCCTTATCAATTCTAAAAGTCTCACCAATCCACCACTATGCTTTTCCTTAATCAAATTAACTCTCATAGAACTTCTAGGAATACACAACTAAATTCCTTTGAACAACATACCTTCTTGAATGAAATATTCATTATACTTATGTGATTTGTTAGATTTGGTGCTCTCCACTCTCTCCATGCCTCAAAAAAATCAAGGTCAATATTATAGAACCCTTTCATGTCATCAAAAGCAAGAACTTCAACCTTCATTTTAGTCGATAAAGAATGTCTTCTGCTCAATGCATCAACAACTCTATCAGTAACTCCACTCTTGTGTTTGATAAAAAATGTGAAACTCTACAAGTACTCAACCCACTTCATATGTCTCTGATTCAATTTACGTTGACTTCCTAAGTATTGTAAAGCTTTATGATCGGTATACAATACAAACTCTGTATGAATCAAATAATGTCTACACTTCTCCAATGCTTGAACAATAGCATAAAACTCTTGATCATACATAGAATAGTTCCTTTTAGCATCATTCAACTTTTCACTAAAGGAAGAACCAGGTTTACCTTCTTGACTTAATGCAATTCCTATTGCACTACCACTTGCATCACATTCAACTTGAAATACCTTATCAAAATTAGGCAAAGGCAATACATTTAACTTAGCAACCTTTTGTTTCAAAGTCTCAAAACTCTTATCGGCTCCATGTGTCCACTTAAATTCCTTTTATCTCCTCTCATTGTCTTAGTCATAACATTACAAATAAAACTAAAATTTCTTATGAACTTCCTGTAGAAACTAGCCAAACCATGAAATGATCTTACCTCACCCACATTCTCAGGTATAGGCCATTCTAAAATTGCTTTTACCTTCTCAGGATCCATCTTCAAACCATCAACTAAAATCACAAATCCCAAATACACAATCTCCTCTTGCATAAAAGAACACTTCTTCAAATTAATCATCAACTTCTCCTCTTTCAATCTCTGCAATACTTGTCTAACATGCTCAAGATGTTCTTCCTTAGTGTAAGAATTTGCCTAAGGGCAGAATTCACCCAAGAACCAAGAACTCAAACACAAGCACAAATGAAGACCAAAAATGGAGAGAGTATGATCAGAATAACAATGTATTCAATACTTGATGATAGAGTACACTAGGAGTGCCTGAATATAAAAGCTACAGGAGAGCTTCTAGAATGCATAGAAGTTAGCATCATGATGTGTCATACAACCAAGCACATGTCCACCAGATATGGATTATCCTCCATTAAGCACGGAAGTAAGTGCAATAATGTGAGAATAAGTCTACAAGAGTGGGACACGCAAAATAGTGTTGTAGACACCATGTGCTGAAATAGAGTTGCATACTCCTGTGTTGTCAACATGACAACTTACAAGGTTGCACAAACTCCTAAGTGTCTCATAAATAAAAATAATAAAATAATGCAATATAATTAGATAATGCATTAACCTAAGTAAACTTAAGTGTAAATAGTAAAGTACTTATTTACACCAACACCCCCCCTTAAGTGCAACTTAGGGGAATGCCCTTAAGCTTATGAACTAGGATGAAGATGCAGAATGGGTCCCGGCTACTAGGCCATGTAAGGTACCCATGTACATAATGAAAATGCAATCTCCCATAAAGCGGGGAAAGAGGGAAAACCTCATGGGAAAAACCCTCCCCCAAAAAAAGAGAGATAAGAAAGGATGCATTGATGGATGGAGTAATCAAGACCCCCCCCATTACGACATACATCCAATATATACAAAAGAGAATGAAAGAAGGAAGAGAGACAGAATAGGCTCCCCCCGAAAAAGAAGAATGCCAACAGGTGAAAGCTTCTCCAATGAAGAAGCTGGTCCAAGAATGCAGAATAGTGTTCCTCCCCTTAGGAAGAAACAATGCACAAGGTACTATCCTAAAGATGTGTGCTGGCCCTGAAACCTGCTCAAGTATCCCTGTATTGATGCTAAAGTTCACCCCTTCCAACTGTGCTGAAATGAATGAATGCAGATCTATCAAGGATGTCTGTTGAACCTGTTCCACTGAACCAACTGTCTCCTCTACTGACAAAGAGACATCCACTAATTGTTGTTCATAAGGATCCACAATCACACCAACCTGTGCAAATTGATCATGTAGAGAATGGACATGAGGGTCATAGTGAACCCTCGCAACAACTATAGAAGTATCATCATCAATGAAAAGATGTGTGTCCTCAAGTCTATCTCCCAAGTCAACTGAAGCTGGAGCTGGAAGACAAGATGTACCATGCTGAGATGGACCTTTCACTATGGCAATATAAGCACATGGACTGGACTGATGTGACCTCTCATTGCAACTGTCGACAGAACCCCACATGTCTGAACCTATTGAAGCACTATCGCTGGTGTCACTATCAGTTTCCATTGTGTATGAAGTGCAAAGAGGAGTAGAGGACAAGCTTAGTGAACTTTCCTCAAAGTGAACATCCTTCTCCACAAAAATCTCATGAGTCTCTGGATCAAGAAGTCTGTAAGCCTTCACATTGTCTTCATAACCAATAAAGGTACAAGGCCTAGGTGTCGGTGCCTTGCAACTCCTAGAAGAAAGGTTTGCCCATGCTAGACAACCGAAGACTCTAAGGTGACTCACAACTACTTTTCTGCCGCACCATGCCTCAAAAGGATTCTTGCCATCTAAGGTTGGATGAGGAGACCTATTAAGTATGTGAGTAGCACTGCTAATGGCTTCAACTTCTAATGTAGGATCAAGAGACTTGGCCTTTATCATGCAACTTGCCATGATCTTGAGAGTCCTAATCCTCATAGCTGCAATATCTGTCTTGTGTGGACTGAATGCTGGTGAGTTCTAAAGATCAATCCCCTCAATTCTGCAAAAGTTCTTAAGTCTCTTGTCAACATATCTGTTCTCATTGTCCACTCTTAATACTTTGATGGCTTTCCTTGACTTGTGTTCAACATGAGTCTTGAAGTCTTGAAGCTTATGAACTACTTCATTCTTATGATGAAGGAAAAAGACCCAAGTGAATCTGGAAAAGTCATCAACAAATGCAAGTATGTAGCAGCCTTGGCTGACTGAAGTCACTGCAAACGGTCCTACTAATACCATGTGAACTAGCTGAAGAACAACTGGAGCTCAAGAAGACTTCCCTTTATCATACTTCTCCTTGAGATGCATATCCACTGAACAATATGAACACTCCCCCTTAGAAAAGTTGATGTTGGGTAGACCTTTGACCATGTGTTTTGAGCAAAGTTGCTAAAGAGAGTGGAAGTCAAGGTGACCAAACCACTCATGCCATAGGTTGTTGTTTGAATGTGAGTGAGTTAACAAGGCTTGAGAAGAACTCTTAGGCACAAAGTGGGAGAAGGAATAAAGCCTCAAGTCATCATTGACTTTCCCCACTACTACCACTAAATCATCTTTGAGACTTCGCACCATCACTGAGTCGGGAAGGAACTCAACCTTATGACCATCTCCAAGGTGAGTGATTTGGTAAACTGATAGTAGATTGGAACTTAGATTTGGAACATAGAGTACATCTTTGAATTCCCCATCTTCCATTTCTACATGTCCTTTCCCTTCAACTTCCATTTTAGTATCATCTCCCATGAAGATGTGTGGCACCTTTGACTACTTCAATGAAGAAAAGTCTTGCTTTGAAGAACCCATATGATAAGAGGCACCTGAGTCAAGTATCCATTCTGAAGAAGAACTTGAGTTTTTCATAAGTGCTTGACCTTTACCCTTTGAAGAGTTAGGAGTAAAATCCTTGGAAGTACCTGGCACTTGTATCTTATTCTTCTTGAGTAGATTTTCTAACTCATCGATTCTTTTTGTCTTGCAATGATGCTCGTCATGATTTGGCTTTTTGTAGTATGCACAAAAGAGTTTGTCCTTCTTGTCATTAATTCCTTTCTTGTTTGAAGAAGAACCGACTTGTTGAGGGGATTCATGTTGTGTCTCAAATTGTATTTTTTGCTTCTACTGCTTCTTCTTCTTGTTACTTTTTCCCCCTTGACTAGATTTGGAATCATCACTAGCCACCAAGGCTTTGGTCTTAGATGACTTGAGAAGTCCAAAATCCACCAAGTGAGATTGTTCAACAATCAACATGTCTGCAAATCCATCAAAAGAAGGTTTCTAGTAAGCAGATCCCATGGTCAACTTGTGAGTATTAAAGCTCGAAACAAAGTTGGCATACTCAGAAGGTAGCTTCTTCAGGATGTGATGTATCAACCTTTCATCCTTCATGGGATTTCCACAATCTTTAAGAAGTGCCCTATACTCATTGACTTTGATGATATAATCTTGAATTGTGTCATAATTTTTAGGATCCAAGAGAAGTAGATCATCTTCAATTTGAAATCCCTTATCTTCATCCACTTTACCATACAACTATTCAAGTTTATCCCAAGCTTTCTCCTATTCTGAACAATTTTTAATGTGAAAGAGAAGATCCCCATGTACACAACTTCTAATTACACCTAAAGCTTGTCAGTCTTGACTTGTCCAATCAATGAGTTCTTTAGCATCAGTAGGTTTGGTAATAGTACCATCAACATACAAACTATATCCTTTTTCCATTAATCTACTCCATGCAATATCTTTCCAAGTAGAATAGTTGTGTGAAGTTAGAGGAGGACATTTAAAACCCATGATGCAGAAATGAAAGAGCACAAAATAGAGACACAAGAACATAATACACACCCCCCCTTTTCACTCAATCAAAAGACCCCCCCAAAAAAGATGCTTTGGCACTTTATAAGTAGTGCGTTTACAATGAGCCACTTGTCAAAATGATCAAAGTGGACTTTCTGATTTGGCTTTTACAACTGCCTTATGAGGCTAAAATCTGTCACTTAAGCACTATAGCTTAGTTTTACAACAATTCTGAAAAAGAACAAAGCTTTACAATGCCAAAGAAGGCCTAATTCTGAAAGTGAGAAATTGGTCCACACAATCTTAGAATCTGACTTTAGATCTGGAAAGTAAACAAAAAAATATGCACTTTCAAAAAAAAAGGCACTTGAAAAGGTGACCAAATGTGCCCGTACGGAGCTTCTGAAGTTGTAAAAGGTAGGATTATGCAGGTACAATCACCAAAAAATGCAAATTCTGCAAAATTTGTGCACCAAAACCAGAAAACAACACCACAACTAGAAAATTCAAGAAATTCTACCTGATTTCAAAAAAAATTGCACCTAAAACGGAGTTCGGATGTCCAAGATACGAGCTCACAAAGTCAGGCTGCCAAACTGAAAAGCAATCTGGAGAGGGGTCTGAAGGAGAAACTGTAAAGTTAAATTTGATGGTCAAATGGCCATCACATCAGTTGTAAATGTGCCTGTAATGACGTCCAGACGAGCATCAATTTTAAGCTCACAAAATGATGACGTCAACAAAAAAAAATCCACTTGTGCTGATGTGGCTGCCGACTGTACAGTCTGTACTGTACTCACTGACACGTGGAACAAATAAGTACGCTGATCGGCTGTCCACGTGGAATGATGTGGCAATACCGCTTATGTGGTGTCTCTCACGTGGCACACTGACTGGGCAGGTACGACTGTATGCGTGGATCTGTCCACGTGGCGGGCAGGGACTGGGCGCTAACAAGGCAAGATTCATCTGTGTGAGCGAGTGTTTAGGCACCGCATGGTGCAAGCTCGGCGCGGACTGCTGACTACAGATATTGCTGGATATGCCGTTCGATTTTCTTGCTCAGTGCCGGAGATGGAAAAAATTGCGTCGGGTTTCTAGCGTTTAGTCTCACATTGGTGGGATCTGCGCGGTCATTGCACTTTTTATGCATAGGCCTGTAGATGTTAAATTGCAAATGAGCCACCGAATTTTGTTGGCTGGCTAGAGCAATTGAGTGGTCGCCAGTGAAAAGCAGGTCACTGCGCCTGTTTCTTCGCTGGAAATTAAATACAGAGTACAGTCGCGTGCCAAATTTGGCTGTAGGGGCTTGGGAAGCCGAATTTGAAGGGGATATAAATGGCCGCAGATTAATTAAATAAAACTTGCAAATTAATAAATAATCTACCACAGATAGATATTCGAGCTAGGGTGTCAGTCGGGTCAAAAAATTTCTCTGATCGGGCAATTCCAAAAATTTCAATAATGCAAAGAAGAGAATGTTCAGATCTGAAAAACAAATGCAATAGATCCGAAAATAATCATACCCATACTGCAAATCGGGCCTTCGAGTTTTGATTTGCAAAAAAAATTTGCCTTACGGTCGACTATGGGTCAAAGTAAGTGTGCTTATAGTCGATTTTTACCGGTTCAGCATTCTGGACGCAATGGAGAGGTCAGATCTAGTGCTGGACGCTCCCAATTTCTGTAGCACTCCGAATTCAGGTTGAGGTGATGAAGTAATAAGAGGTCTCGAATGGCTTGTGAAGAGAAAGTCTCCAAGCTTTGATACCATGTAAGAATTTGCCTAAGGGCATAATTCACCCAAGAACCAAGAACTCAAACACAAGCACAAATGAATACCAAAAATGGAGAGAGTATGATCAGAATAACAATGTATTCAATACTTGATGATAGAGTACACTAGGAGTGCCTGAATATAAAGGCTACAGGAGAGCTTCTAGAGCGCATAGAATTTAGCACCATGATGTGTCATACAACCAAGCACATGTCCACCAGATATAGATTATCCTCCATTAAGCACGGAAGTAAGTGCGGTAATGTGAGAATAAGTCTACAAGGGTGGGACACGCAAAATAGTGTTGTAGACACCATGTGCTGAAATAGTGGTGCATACTCCTGTGTTGTCAACATGACAACTTACAAGGTTGCACAAACTCCTAAGTGTCTCATAAATACAAATAATAAAATAATGCAATATAATTAAATAATGCATTAACCTAAGTAAACTTAAGTAAGTGTAAATAGTAAAGTATTTATTTACACCAACACTTAGTCTTATTGAATACCAGAATGTCATCTAAATAAACAATCACAAACTTACTCAAAAATCTTTTCAAAACATCATTCATCAATCTCATGAAAGTACTAGGTGCATTAGTCAAACCAAAAGGCATAACCAATCATTCATACAAACCATCTTTTGTCTTAAACAATCTTTCACTCATCACCTTCTCTGATTATGATCTAATGATAGCCACTCTTCAAATCAATCTTGGCAAAATACTTTGCTCCACTCAAACAATTCAGTATGTCATCTATCCTCAGCATAGGAAACCTATATTTTGCTGTGATCTTGTTAATAGCTCTAGAATCAATACACATTCTCCATTCTCCATTCTTCTTAGGTAATAATACAATAGGTACAACACATGGACTCAAATATTCTCTTATCAAACCTTTTATGTAACAATTCATGCACTTGTATGTTAAGTTCTTCATTCTCTATAGGTGTCAATCTATATGGTGCTTTTTTTGGCAAACTAGCTCTAGGAATCAAATCCATACAATAAATTATACTTCTCATTAGAGGTAAACTATCAGGTATATCCTCTACAACAATCTCTTTATACTCATTCAACAATTCTGTAATTTCTTTTGGTACTTGGTCAATACTACCAGCTGTCACTCGGTCACCACTAATTGGCACTTGGTTAACACTATTTTCTGGCACCCGGTTACTATTGACACAACTTGGTCTCCTTGGAATTATAGAAAAATAAACTTGATTTTTTTTATTTCCTTATCAAATTGTTTCCCATTAACCATGCAAATTGGTACAATGATACAATTAACCTCATATGAACTTTCAATCAAAGGTAACAATATTTGTTTCTTTCCATTCACCCAAAGAGTATATTGATTCAATCTTCCATCATGCATAGCACATCTATCATATTGTGAAGGTCTACCCAATAGAATATGACAACAATCCATAGGCATAATATCACACAACACTTCATCAATGTAATGTTCAATCTTGAACTTTACAAGGGATTGCTCACTTACCAATATCTTATGCTTGTCTTTGATCCATGAAACATGATAGGGTTTAGGATGCTTTAGCTTATGCAACTGCAACTTTATAACCAGCTCCTATGATGCCAAAATTATAGAACTTCCACTATCAATGATCACTTTGCAAAATTTTCTAGCCATTTTATATCTTGTCTTGAAAAGACTTCTCCTTAAAATAGGTTCCTCATCACTTCCCTTATTACATAAGGTTCTTCTCACCATCATATTTTCTCCAGCCTCAGGTCCACTTGGTGAACCCTCATCATCTCCTTGAATCACAACATTTTTGTCACCTTGCCCACTTTCAGAGGATCTACATTCAAAGGATCTATGCCCTTCTTTACCACATTGAAAATAATTACCATGAAAACCTCCTCTAGAGTAAGAATTACCTCTTCCTCGGTAAGAATTAATACCTCCTCAGTAAGAATTGCCACCTTTCCATTTGGTCTTGCCTTTGTCATCATTCTTCCATTCAGATTTGCCCTCATCTTGTATATAATTATTAGATCTGGCACCTTCACCATAAGATCTACCTCTACCTCTCTAGAATCTACCACCTCTACCTCTTTGTCTTTGTTCATGCTTCTTTGTCAAGATCTCCTCAACCTTCAAGGCATATTGGTATACTTCTTCCACACTTTCCAACTTCACAAAACTTATGTCATCTTGAATTCTAGATCTCAATCCATTTATGTATCTTGCAATTTTCTCAACATCATCATCCACATGTCCAGATCTAATGCCCAACTTGTAGAATTCCTTAGTATACTCCTTCACCCTCATGTCTCTTTGCCTCAAATTTTGCATCTTTCTCAACAAGGTAACTTGATAATTAGTGGGAAAGAATTTGTTATTCACTTTGTTCACCATCTTCACCCAAGTTCTTATCTTCTCCTTTCCTCTCCTTTGTCTATCAGTTTGCAAATGCTCCTACCACAGTAAGGCATGTCCTTTCAACATACTAACTACAATCTTCACCTTCCTATTATCAAGAGTGTTTTCATACTCAAAGAACTTCTCCATTTCAGAGATCCAATTTAACACAACATTGCTATCCAATTTTCCATCATAAGGAGCAATTTCTACAGTAGGCTTTGAATTTTCCTGAGACAACACTCTCAACAACCTTGCTTCATCTTGATCTTCTTCAAGTTTTGGATTAGAGTTTGGTGCTACTACTTCATCATCACTTATATCATCAAGATGTGCTCCTCTCCTCTAGATTATCTCCACAACATCTAATTTGGCTATAGTTTCTCTCAATGTATCTAATATTGCATTATCATCATTTTCTCTACCTTGAACCATCTTCTCAAATTAGTTCCTGCAAGATCCTAACCCTTTGCAAGCTATAGGTAAAATCCACAGATTTTCAATCCTACAATCAAATTCACTTAGGGTTCTACATGATCTAGACTTCACAAGGATGAACTTGGCTCTGATACCACCTGACTTAGGGAGGATTGAAAAACTAGGGCCAAAGGCATACCCAGCTATCGAAACCACCTTGCAGGAGTTAACTCAGCAGAAACACAACACAAAGAATGACAACCAAAAAGGAGGAAGAAGAGAAAAGCTTATTGATTCATCAAATAGTCAGCATACATGCCCAACTATAAGGCCTTCTAGGTTACAACCAAATATAAAACACATTCAAATCCATGATCCACCTTCAAATTCAAATTTCTAGACACATATGCTTCAAACTTTTACATCCTCTAAGTTCTACCCCTAAAACTCAATCCTAGACCTCCTTGAATACTTGTGTGGCCACAAGTCAGCTTAACACAAAATTAAACCTTACATTAAATGCATGCATAGCCACAAGTTAGCTCACACCAAATATTAACTACCAATATTAAAATTAAATACGTGCAAGGTCAGCCCAAACTGGAACTAGACACAAACAACTTGGTCAAAGAAGGACCAAGATAAATACTGGCACTCGGCACCAACATGAACACTCGACACCAATAGTAACACTTAGCACCAATAGATTCACTTGGCACATGAAGGAACACTTAGTCAACACTAGATTGCTATAGTAACTCAGCATCCGCTAGAGCCATAGTAACTCAACATCCACTAGAGCTACAATAACTCAACATCCATTAGCGCTACAATAACTCAGCATCCACTAGAGCTATGGTAACTCAACATCCACTAGAGCTACAATAACTTGGCATCCACTAGAACTATAGCAACTCATCATCCATTAAAGCTACAAAAATTCGACATCAACTGAACATCACGACAACAATAGAAGATTGAAACCACTAGCACTTGGCTCCAACATGCAGAATGAACAAAGATGAGTAGGATAACAAGGCAATCCAGGATGCTCCTGCATTAAAACTAAAATTGGGCAATCCAATAGGAAGGAAAATCCACTAGTGCGTGTTAGAAGATGCAAATAATATGAAAGGACAAATAAAACTGATATCTAGGAGAGACATTGTATCTCTCAAGCAGCCATGAAGCTCCTTATGTGGAATGTCAAGGGTGTAATGCCCCTGACAAATGACATATGATCAAGAGAGGTCTTGATTAGGAAAAAGCAGATATCATATGCTTATAAAAAACTAAGTTGGATGTGGACAATGTAGCTAGGATTTTTTTAAGAAATTGAAATATGTCAAAAAAAAGTGAATGAGTGGAACAAAACCCATTTTAGGGACATCTTCAAAGAAAAGAAGGAATTGGAAGGAAATTTAGCTGTCCTATATTCCAAAGTCTTAAAGGAAGGCATGAACTTAGTTGACTTTGATATAGAGAAATACCTAATAGAAAGATACAAAAAGATCCTTTATGGGAGGAAAATTATTGGAAATAGAAGTCTCACAAAACCTAGCATAGAGGGGGAGATTAGAATACAAAATGCTTCCATTGCTTAGCCAAAGCTAGAAGGAGTATAAACAAAATATTTTCTATTTCTTGTGAGGATGGCTCAATATCAAACAATATGGAGAAAATCAATAAGAAGAATGTATAATATTTTTCTACACTTTGGAGCATTGATTTAGTAAATTGATTAACTTGGAACAAAGAGAGATCCTCCTTGTAATCTCTGATCTAGCTATGGAGGTAGATAACTCAAACCTAATGAAATATATATCGATGAATGAACTAAAGGTGGTTGCATTCAAGCTAGGGGAGATAAAGCCCAAGGACCAGATGGTTTATAGGCCATCTTTTATTAGAAGTTTTGAGAAGTACTACAAGATGAGCTCTTAGATTTGTTGAGCAATCCAAAAGAGAAGGTTTCATCTTTAAAGATTTCAACAACACCTTTATTGTATTAATCTCTAAGAAGGAAAAACTATGTACCTTTAATGAATTATGCCATATCTCCCTTTGCAATTATATCAACAAAATCATAACAAAAGTAGCAACCAATAAGTTGAAGCCCATCCTAGAAAAATTGATAGCACCAGAACAAAGTGGATTCACTCTTAATTGGAATATCATGGATGGAATAATAATAGCTCATAAAGTCATACATATAGTTTGATCAATCAAAGAAATACATATGATGCTAAAGCTAGAAATCAAGAAGGCATACGATAGGGTTGACAGCAATTTCCTAATACAAGTTTAGAGAAAATTGGCTTTGGACCTGCCTAGATCAAATGGATAAGTAGCATGATCTCAAACTATAGAGTTTTGATTCTTGTCAATGGTAGCCCACAAGGTTTCTTCTCCACTTCAAGAAATATTCACCAAGGAGGCCCAATCTCCCCATTTAAAAAAATTTTGATGGCATAATTTTTGGGAGGGTCGATAGTTAAGCTTGAATTAAATGGCCAATGGAAAGGGATTAATATCACTAGGGGTGTTGAGGCAAAAATGCATTCTCAGTTCATGGATAACACCTTTTTCTTTGGAAAAGCCTCCATGGTTGAAGCTCGTATTATGATAAAGGTATTGGATGATTACAATTATGCTTCAGGACAAGTTGTTAATTGGAACAAATCAAAAATATTCTTCTTCAAACAGAACGAAGATCACAATAGGTTATTGTTAGAGTTTTTGGGGCCAAAATTGGTAAGCTTCCTAGCAAATTTTTAGGTATGCCTCTATTTGAAGGTTTAGTAAAAAATGATCTCTAGAAAGAACTAGTGAGTGGGTGTAATTCAAGGATGATGGGTGGAAGGAAAAGTGGTTTTCTCTAGTAGGACACCTCCTAAAGCTTTAAACAGTTGTTTCGGCCCTTCTTGTTTACTCCATGAATTGTTTCAAAATCCCAAAGAAGGTAATCCAAACAATCCATCAAAGTATGCACACATTTCTTTGGAATAGGAACAATGATCATGACAAGATTATGCTCATGGCTTGGGACCTCATTTATCAGCCTAAAGGTGGTGGAGGGACTAGCTTAAGAAATTGGCAATGCTCAATATTAACATGGGAGCCAAACTTGTTTGGCAAATGTACTCGTAGCCAAATCAATGATGGGTCAAAGTACTTAAAACCAAGTACTTGGACAATTTGGATAAGGATCTGATAATCACCATAGTGAATTTTCTGCATTGCTCAACATTTTGGAATTTTCTAATTAGTTGTCGGGCCCTGATAACATAGTATGTCACGTGGCAGTTTGGGAATAGTGGTAAAGAAGAATTTTGGTCAAAGTCTTGGGATGGCCACAAATTGTTGTCAGAGGAAGTCTTTTTCAATCATAATATTGAAACCTCTAAGAGACTTTGGGGAGTCAAGGTTTATCATTACATTGACCAAGATTCCCTTGCCCCTAGAAGACTAACATCTTGGAAGGACCTCTCTATACTAGTGTTAGTTGAAGCATATGTGGAAAGATTGAAATAAGTTCTAACAAAACAATATGTCATTGGTTCACAAGAGAATGATGTTCTTAGATGGTGTAGATTGAAAAGTGGTCAATACTTAGTAAAGATTGGATATTCCCTGGTGGAGTACAACCATGCGACAATTGATTGGGAACAGAGGTTATGTCAACACATTGCATGTCTCTTGGAGGATAAAGCCTTTACTTGGTTGGCTGAAAACTATCGAGTCCTTATTGGAGATAGGTTGATAAGGTTTGGATTTGTTGACCCCTTTAGGTGTGCCTTGTGTGGCATTGAAGAGGAATTTTTGAACCACCTTTTCTATATTGCTCATTCTTTAAGCAAGTCTAGAAATTTGTTTGCCTAAAATTGGGTTGGGAAGGCCTGATGCCAAAGTATCTAAAGGAGTGATTAGAAGCATGGCCAACTTTCTTGTAGTCTTCTTGTTTGGAATCCATCTGAATCTCAATCCCCTTGACCACATTATGGGAGATTTGGAAGGAACGAAACAAACACATATTCCAAGATCAGGTTAAAGACGTGAACTACTTCCTTAACCATTTGGAGATAGCCATATCTGAAGTTGTATCCAATTTTGGTGTGGGGAATAACTCAAGTAAAACAAATTTCAATCAAAAGGATGTTATTATTCAAAAGAATTCTAGTCCATGTTCAAATTCAGGCCCATTAATGGGTTTCCTAGAGATCATTCTTCCTCAAATCCTTCTCGCACAGTACTGAAACCTTTGGAGGTAAGATAGATTAAAATCAATTTCAATGAGGCTTCTAAAGGGAACCCTAGATCCTCAGGGATTAATGTGGTATCATGAAATGAAGATGGCAATATAGTGGCCTTGGGGGCCAAACATTTGAAAGATGGTACCAACAACCAGGTTGAATGTCTTGATGCAGTGGAAGCAACCTTGATGGGAGTAAAACTGAAAGCTCATAAGGTCCATATCAAAGGTGAATCATAGATTATAGTCAACAAGATTACCAAAAAAAGTTTGGATACTTGGCATCTTGATAAGAACATCAAGTAGATTTGCACCATCCTTTCTAAAGTTGACGAATTCAAAGTTTATCACGTGCCTATAGAGGCTAATGCCTTGGCTAATATGATGTCTAACATTGGAGTGAAGGGTCCGCTAGAAGAAAAAATTGAACTATGGGAGGATTTTAGCCAAATCCTCCTAGTGGATTTGGAATGGTAAAATGTCATATTTCCAAGGATTACCTTAACCAAGTGCTAGATATCCATTTTCCTCAAATGATTTCAGTACAATATTTGAAGGTACACCTTTCCATAAATCAAGTTAGTTTTCTCACTCTTGTACTCAGTTTGGATCCCTCTAATTAGCTTGGGTAGTTCAAGGCCTAGGCTTAGGCCAAATTAAACTCACTCATAGGAATCATTGACAAGGAACTTGAGGGGTCATTCATGTGAAGGATGCCATATCTCCTTCTCTTTATTCAACTAAAGGTGTTGATGTACTTGGAAATCATTTTGAAAGATGGTAGACATGTATTTCTAAAGTAAGAATGAGGTGCAATAATTCCTTCCCTTTTTTTTGAGGATGGCTTCTCAAGGCTTCAACTAACATTAGAGCCTGAACTCTCTACCACTTAGAGCATTCAAAGTTGGTTTCCCTTCTCAACATGGAAACTAACTTTTCCCTCCCTACCATTGGAAAAATCCCATCCTCTATGGGGACTATTTTAGTAAAGTAGCTTTGTAACACATTCAAGTTTGATCATGAGCATTTCTAGACAATAGTCACAAGGATCTATAGTGAGGACTTTTTGGAGAAGGACATGTGTCCTCGCTCCAACCTAGATATCTCTTCATTATTTCTGGCCTTAGGACTCAAGATGGTTGACTTGAAGCAAGAGGTGTTGTATGTGGTTAGGGAAGCTTTAGAAACAACATGGAATGGGGTGTGGATGACATTGTCCCACTAGTAAATTTGGACCTATTTTTTGATTAGTGTTGGTCAAAATTTTGACTCTCAAAGGTCGAAAAATATCGTCGCTATAATTTTATTGAAATTTTGACATAATCCAGGGTTATTGATATATTAATAGACCACTTTGCTAAAAATAATCCCAATCTCTATCACAAGTTGGGGTTTGACCACTAGTAGGAAATGTTGAAAGTTTGACAATAACAAATTTTTTGTTGATGACCATTCTCATCGAAAGATTAAAAAAATCATCCCAATCTTTGTCACAGGCCGACATCAGACCACTAGTACAAAACATCAAATATTTGACAATTACAAAATTGTTATTGATGAGCATCATCATTGAAAGATTGAGATTTAGGGAATTATTATCAACAAGCTTGACATGCCCTAGATGGTAGGTCATGCCGAAATATCAACGTCGTTGAGATTTTTATTGACAAGTTTGTCATGCCATCAATGACAGGCGTCATTAAAATAACAACTATTAGGCATCAAAATTTTGATGACAATTGTAGATTTTTTTAAAAAATCAAATAGTTTGTGACCAAATTAAATTGTATATTCACCAAATATGTTGTGATTTCTTATCATTGTATCAAGCATGGATGACTATAATATTGCCACTAAATTGGGCTAATTGTATCAGACTAATAATAGTCATATGAGTGTTGGTCCTTGGTTCCTATTGAGCCAACAATAATATTACTATGACATATGTTATTGGCATATCATGATCATCAACAATATTGTTTAGTTAAGGCAATTAACATATGTATATTGTGCCTTCATTGTCAATACTCCACAAACCCTTCAATCATGGGGTTTGGCTTCCATCTATCTCTGAGTTCATGTCCACTCATTCAATTGTGTACATATTGCTTAATCTCTCTTGTATCGACCTCAACACAACCTGATCTAGATTTTGTTCAACCTTTTGGCTCAACCTCTCTCCTTATTGATATGCTTTCTTTCATCATTCACATATAATTCTTTTATCATCAAGCAATGCATAATTATTTTTTACCATAATGCTACATTCATGAGTTTAATCAAAATTTCAATGTAACATCTAGATGAATGAATTATAATTCTCTAGGGATTCCCAAAAGAGGAACCAAAAGGAATTACCTCTACATTATTGCAATATCGAACAATACAACACTTTTTAACTTCTTTGCTTATACCACAAATGAGCACACACAAGTATATCATGATTCAACTATTTAGATTATAAGCCTAACCCAAATTTCATAAATAGAAGTTCAAATGATCAAAATGAGGCCATCTTTGATAATAATGAATAGTCCACTATAATAGTCTTGGTTTGAGTGACATCCTTCACCCACTAAGCATCGATTAGATGCAATAAGTGTTAAATGATAAACTTTTAAAGCTAGACCTCTCCTTGTGCCTCTCTCTAAGGACCTTATTATCAAACTCCACCATAACCCCTACTCTCTTGGGCCTTCTAAGTCCACAACCTTACCCTTTTTTAGAAGAAAAGTTGCTAGGAGAGACTTAATTGGAAAGAACGCTAAAAGTCACAAAATTGCAGTTTGTATCCAAAATTCTCAAGGAGGTTTGATTGTTGGTATTTGTGATAAATCCATCATTTGAACAAGTTTAGAGTTTCCTAGGACTTGAGTTATCATTTTGAGTGTTGTTGTGACTATTATGGAAGGCAAACCCTAGGAGTAAAAGGGAAACCTAAGAAAGGAAAAGTAAAAGTTTGAATTACTATTGGAGTTTCATATTTAGTGATTATTGTTCCACTCAATGGTACATTTGTGCATGTCGAAAGATTGACCAAGGTCATAGAAGTTTATGTTGTGTGCACTCTGCATCAATCTATGTAACTAATATGTAACATTGAACAATTATGATGTCTCAATCATAACTATTGGTCAAGATCTGAGTCAGTTAATGTTGGTCAATGCTAGGGTTTGACCAAAATCTTGCATTTTTATGTTTATTAGGAGTTTTCTATGTTTTGACATGCATTTGTAGGCATTTGAACACATTTAGAGTGAGAATCAATAAAAGTTGCAAAATTGACAAAAAAAATTTTATCATGCAACATTTTTTGTTATTGAACAACTTTTGCAATTTTTTGGGAAGGCAAAAGTTGCTCAGCAACAAAAATTATTGCATGACAACTTTTTTTTGTCAATTTTGCAACTTTGATTGATTCTCACTCCAAATGCCTTCAAATTCCTACAAATGCATGTCAAAACATAGAAGACTCCTAATAAACATAAAAAATGTATGAATTTGGTAAAAATATACCTTTTTGTTTACTTTTTCAAAAAGCTTTTAATGGTAAATTAGACTCAAGCGCTTCATTAGACTCAATTACTAATCATATTTTATTTGAATTAAATACTACTTGAGAAGAATCAAGATGAATAAACATCTTCTAGTAGCTTCTTCAACCTTGACCCTTGTTAGTAAGCATCTATTCACCTTATGATTTTTATAAAATCCTGCACATATTGCAAGCTAATTTTTTTTTTTTACCAAAGAAAACTAAGATTTCAATGAAAGAGTAAGTGAAACAAACATTCTAAGAAGAAACACATGGCTCACCACACACTCTTTGATGTATCAATCAAAGATAGGATTATGTGCAATGATGGTGCTTTCAACATTTTTATGGGGAGAGTGATTAATCCCTATCATTTTAGAAAATCAATCCAACAGTGTTGTAGACTTCAAAGTTGGACCATCCTCATCTACAATAATGACAATAATGCCTGTGAGAGGCAATAATGACATGATACAAAAATAAGTTATAACTAAAATGCTTTTAATAGGAAAGTTAAAACCACTAATGTTTTAAGTAGATCATAAATTAATAAAAAAGGATTGTTAGTGCATTAACAAACCTCAAGTATCAATATTGTCAAACTCAAACACTCTAGCTTAAGTTTATCAATTTTGTTGCTTGGTGCCTTGCAACCAAATACAACAAAATCATGATCAATTAGCGTTATAATAACAACTTTAAGAAAACTAAGATCATCATGTCACCAATATGATTGCAATTACTAGAGATCAATTTTAGTGAATGAAGGCATGACACATTTCAATAAAGGAAACAAAACATTACTTTTAATAACATCAAAATGTAGAATGTAACAGTAGTTAAAAAAAGGAACTCAACGATAGAATGTAAATTGTGAAGAATCATTGTCTGTAGCCACTTAAGCATCCATATGTCTGGTTTCTCTCCCTCCCATCCAAAATAGGATTCAACCACTCTGAATCAAAAATGTGTGTGCAAGGGTGTTCCATATGCATGGACAATAGGCGGAGCTAAAAAAATCCAACAAATTTAAATTAATGACATGTGTAAAAAATGCAAACATGTTGCATTTTTCATCTCCACCTGATTTCCTATGCATATAATTAGAGATTGTATATTGAACTAGGGCATCCTTCTACATTTCCTGAAACCAAGATGGATGAAACAAATTAATCCAAAATTCAAATTTATGGAACAAGTGATATTTAATAATGACCCAAATTATAAAACCATTGGCCTGAGCTAAATATATAAGCCATCATGGTCAAACTGGTGAAGGGTGTAAGGGTAGAATTTGGTGTTCTTATGTTTTTGGAACATTTTAAAGTCATATTGCACCTATTGTATGAGGTCTGAAATGGTTTGGGTGTAATTCATTGCAAAATACAAAAAGTTTTCAATGTTGCTTGACAACATTGTCAACATCTAAATGTAATCTCCTTAAAAATGCAATTGGGTCTAAGAAGCAACACATTCTTTGATATATTTTATAAAAGTGATCCAAAGTAACCATGGCCATAAGAGCTATTTGAATGAATTTTGAATTAAAAGCATGTCAAAATGTTCAAGGTTACCAATATGGGCAAATAGGCCTAACAAGGGCTAATAGATGGGTTCAAGGATAACTTTAGAGTTTAGTTGTTGTTTGAGTCTAAAGGGGTAATAAGAGGCTATATGATGTAATGGAATAAGAAATACATGTTAAAGTTGCAAAAATGGTGTAAGCTAAAATACAATCCAAATCTATCCAAATGATTTATCTCATAAAAATCATTTACAAATCTTAGAAGAATACTTTCATTATTGTAAGCTAAAATATATGAATGGAACCATCCTTTGGAGAAACGTACAAATAAAAATGCCTCACGTAAGAGGACCCTCCATAAATCACATATTTCATTCCTAAATTTCTGCATTTAAGTCACTAAGGAATTCTATTCTGGAGGAAATTACACTTATCATTAGCATTTAAAGCATATTTATATATTTTGACTGATATAACAATGCATTAAAGGGATTGTTGAGTAATAGAAAGAAGAAAAAAGAGCAAGATGAGAAGAGGAAAAAATGGTTTGGGGAAAGGAGGTAGAGTTATAGTACCAAGAAAGAGATAGATAATAAGGCTAATGATGTAACCTTGATGGTGAATGAAGAGTTACAATGCCAAAAGGAATGGCATGAGGTAAGTGAGAATTCAGTAGAAGAAATGATCTTAGTGAAAAGGATGCATTAATGGTGTTGATGATGGGTCATGAGAAGATCATGGAGGTTGTTTATGCTCCAAGAATGAAGATTGGATATGTTGTTGTTACCAAGACAAAAAGAGTGTCTTTGGGAGGCATATTTGGTGAGTTTATAGATGTATACAGCTGAGATGATGAAAATGAAGAAATTTGATCAGATGAAGAGCAATGAGTAGGATGGAGTGTGAACATTGCCAAGGAAGAATGTTAGACTTGTCTACATCAACATAGAAGAAATGACAGTTGATTAGACACATCTACATCAGCATGGAAGAAATGCTAGTCTCCTATTATTTCATGAAGTTTAATGAGAAGAACCCTCACATTGATGGAAATGGCTTTTAAGTTGTTTGGAGTACTTGTGTAGAAAAGACATTATCATACTATCTTGACCATGACAATGACAGTCATAATAATATATTGTTACATTAAAGGTTAGATATGTATAGTTGGGAACAAAACATTGTGATTGACCTTGAAGTGCATTGAGGTTATTTATTTGGTTTGAAGTGTGCATTGGGAAGATTTGGATCCTTTCATGTGTCACTATTATGCCATAGTCATAGTATGACATTCAAATTAGATTGTGATGGAAATGACAAAGCTTCCATTGGGAGATTGTTCATAAAGCCTTTGCAATCAACAAATGAGTTTGATCCATTTGATCCTATTTAGAAGGTGTTATGATGGTTTAATGAAGGTTTATTCGAGTGTCAAGTTGGTAAGGAATTTTGGAATAATTTATGGGACCATATATTGTTGTTTAGTTTTGAGAGGTTTAGTTTGAGCTTCACTTGGTTGCAGGAATACTTTCATATTCTCTACTTAACAAGGCCAACCACATCAAGGTGGAAGCTCATTTGGCCTCCCCCCCTACAATCACTCTAAATTCCCCATTAAAAATGAAGTAAATATTTTATTGATTCATTTTAGAAGTATATCATTGAATCATTATAATCACATAACATTCATTAACATGACATACAATTAATTAATACGTATAAACCTTCATCAATAATTCGTGAACACATCAAACATTATATTCACATAACATTCATTAACATCACATATAATTTATTAATATGTATAAATCTTCATCAATAATTCATGAACACATCAATCATTATAATCACATAACAATATTCAATAACATGACATAAAATTAATTAATAAGAAACATTCATAAAATATCATCAACACATTCATCATCAAGCAAGGTTTTTAACATTCATTTCTTCTTTTATGGAAGGAAAAGGCTAATAGGCACATCGTGACTATCTTCAACATTCTCCTATGGCTCTTGTGGTTCTGATCTTATGACACGAGGCTTCCTCTCTTTTTTTGAGGACAAGGCTGATGTGCCCCTACAATAAGAAATAAATGGCTTTAATTCTAAATATTTTTTAAAGTGTTTTAAGCATTTCATTAATCTAAGGTAAATAATTGGGATTTTTCTTTACCTGATAATGCCACATCATCTACTATCACATTTTATTCAGCCCTAACCTCAACATGCTCAACATTAATATCATGCTTTGCATACTAAAAAAATATCACATAAAGGTTACACCAATTGTTATTTAAGATGTTAAATTTTATTAATAATTACATAATTAATTTTTAATAGAAATTGAAAATGTGCATGTATCATTATGATGCACATTAAGGCCTTCATCATGTGTAGGATTTGTGCCTTTGTCATCATGAGTAAGATCTATACCGGGAGTAGAAGGCTTGAGTGAAATGTCATGCACACATTGTTATCATTGTTTGAAATTAACATCAAATAGATTATTTCTCATGAAGTTCTCAATTTCTATTACATCTCTTTGGCGACTGAAATTTTTGTAGTGGTGGGCAACCATTGCTTTATAGCCTTTCTTGAAACCAATTTATTTTTCCTCTTCTGTGGGTGCTAGATTAAATTCAATGCCTGCATTTTTTGCATAATATTGTCAATATTAAATGTATTGCTTATTTTTAATTTTATATAATAAAAGATTGATATGAAATTTCATTTACTACTACTTACAAGTCACGAGTGAATTTTCATATATCCACCAGAGCCAAGATGGTGTTGACCAACCTTCTCTTTCCTAGCTTGTGTAGCCTTTGATGTGTCATGTAGCATGTATATGTAAACTTTGAAATATGTTAGAATATATAAATATAAAGATTAGTAATGTGGGCACAATTACATTAATACTACCACATACCTATATTTTTTTTTAGATGGTGGGTTAATTCTTTTATCTCCTAGTCTTTTCTCTTTTGCATCTTCAATGATTTCACTCCACTCTAGCTCTAGAACCATAGGAGGATGTTTGTACTTTAGGTTGACCTTTAGAGCCCTTCTATATTGGTCTCTCATAGTATTTAGATGTTTTCAAGATTTTTTAAGAATTTGGACTATGTTCAAAATATTTTGACCAAGGAGCTCCTCCATAGTTTTTATGAGCTGATCTTTTAACTTAAGGCCTTGCTCATTCCACCTTTTAACAACAAAAAAAATTGTTAGATTAAAAAATTAGTTCAAGTTATGTACCTTGAATATATTACAAGAAATGGATGAATGGAAAAATGTAGCAACTAATTATATCAAGCTCTGTACCTTTTAAGGTTGGAATGTTTAGAATAACTAAGGGGGTGAATTAGTTATCCAAGGTCCAAATGTACACATAATTTTTTTTCAATATTTCAACTTATACTTATGAATGCATTGATCATTCAATATCTTAAACATTTGCATATTGTTGTCCTGGGTTAAAATAACTTTGCAGAAATGTAAACATGCAATAACACAAAATTAATCACATTTTGACACAAGAATTTTACATGGAAATCCAATTCTAGAAAAACCACCAGCAACATGCTACCAATTTTCACTGTTCTGAAGTTAGCTTTGTGAGGAGCCAACCCTGTTAAAGGTGAAAATGCACACTATTAAATGTGACTTGGTTAAAGGATTTAATTCACCCTGTTAGAAATCAACCTTGTTAGAGGATTTTAGAAAATTCCATTAGAATGTCACCCTATTAAATGATTTACTAATGACTGTTAGGTCAACCATAGTCTAAAGGATTTATCCAGACTGGTACAATTGTTAGAGAGTAACAATAGGACTTGATCTGTTAATAAAAAAACTCACTTGCAAATTATAGATCTCACATTAAATGAAGGTTTCTAACCTATCACCATAGGAGTGCTAATTGGTTTTGAATCTTTTGTACCAAAGGTTTTCAAGATTTCCTTTACATACTTAGATTAAGTGATGTAAATACCATATTTCATCTGATATACTTGTAATCCAACAAAGAAATTTATTTCTCCAAGCATAGACATCTCAAATTCTTTCATCATTTCATTTGCAAATGTCTTAACACAATGCATTTTATTCTCCAAATATGATATCATCAAAAAATATCTCAGCTAGAAAGATTCCTTTACCTCCTTTTTTCTTCAAGTATAGATTGTTGTTGCCACCAATCTTCTTGAAACCAATCTTCATCGTATAGTTGTGAAGTCTTTCATACCATGCTATGGGAGCTTGCTTCAAACTATATAAAGCTTTGTGCAGTCTACACACCATGTTTTTATTGTTTGGATCAACAAATCCTTTAGGTTGTTATATGTAAACTCCCTCTTCTAGTATATTATTCAAAAATGTTGACTTAACATCCGTTTGATAAATTTTAAAACTTGTCTATGTAGAGTAAGCAAGCAAAGTTCTTACTCCTTCCAATCTTGCAACTAAGAGAAATGTCTCTCCATAGTCAATTCCCCCTTCTTGTGCATAACCTTTGCAAAAAAATATTGTATTATTCCTTGTAACTTCAACATTCTCATCTAGTTTGTTTCTATACGCCCACTTGGTTCCAATAACTTTCTTGTTCTTAGGTCTAGGTACTAGTTTCCATGTTTTACTCTTCTCAATTTGATCAATTTCTTCTTTGATGGATTGATTCTTGTCTTCATTTTCTAATGCATCCTTCACTGAATTAGGCTCATGCACGCTTAATAAACGTGTCATTTCTCAACCTATTCCTTGTCATTGGTCCATCTTCTTTATCTCCAGTAATTTGTCTAGTAGGGTGATGTCTTCTAACATACTTTGACAACCTTGGCTTAGCTCTCCTTTCTACAACGAGTCTTTCCTGAAGTTAAATTTTAGATTCAATGTGCACTTCTCTATCAGGTAACTCAACATTCTTGTCATGTAAATTGATCTTAGTATCAAAACATACTTCAAATTCTAACTTTAACTTGGCTCTTGAATACAACTCGACATCCATTGCATGTGACTTGATAGTCATTGATTCTTTTAGATTAAAAGCTTGGTTTGCAAAATTATTATCACTGTCAAACATGTCATCATAGTACTACATAAATGTTTTATAATTTTTAGGTTCCTTCTTTGGTTCATCTTCATGCACTTCTGTATATTCATCAAATTTTACATTTGCACTTTCCACAACTTTGTTAGCGTTAGTATTTAAACACTTATAAGCTTTACTTCTTGTGGAATAACCAAAGAATATACCTTCTTCAATTTTTGCTTCAAGTTTACCATTTCTATTGTCCTCAATATTCTAACACTTTCTTCTAAATACCTTAAAATATTTGACATTGGGTGAGTATCCATACCATAGTTC
Source organism: Cupressus sempervirens (assembly GCA_028749045.1). NCBI lineage: Eukaryota > Viridiplantae > Streptophyta > Pinopsida > Cupressales > Cupressaceae > Cupressus > Cupressus sempervirens. The sequence continues at coordinate 392,863,356 of CM053791.1, read as the reverse complement.
AAAAGGTGTGGAATTTGTACCTTTCTTCATTTATACTCGATTCAAAGTATAAACAACTATACTAATAGCTTCTCTCTAGTATTTCAAAGCAACATTCTTCTCGATCATTAGTGTTCTAGCACAATCCATTATAAATTTTTTCTTCCTTTCAACAATCTCATTTTATGGAGGGGTCCTAGGATTAGGAGTTTGTCTCTTGATTTCTCTGTCATCGTAGAAGTTTTCAAACTCATATGATATAAACTCTCTACCTCTGTCAAATGTTAGACATTTCAAGCTTTTACCAATTTCCTTTTCAACTTTTGCTAGATACCATTTAAACATTTGAAAAGCATAAGATTTTTCTTTAAAAAAAAATATTGTCATCATTCTTGATGATCATCAGTAAATAGGATAATGTACTTGCTATCTTTGTAGCTTTGCATATCAATTGGTCCACATAAATTAGTATGAACTAATTCTAGAATATCTTTTGAAGTATGAGTCTTACTTTTAAAAATAGACTTTGTCATCTTATCTAACTAATATTGTTTACAAATCACATTATCATGTTTCTTCAGTTTTGGAAAATGTCAAACTCTTTTCATCTTACTGATAGTAACCAATTTGTCAAAGTTTACATTACATAACCTTTTGTGTCATAGCCACACATCATTAGATTGTACAACATGAGAAGCATCAGCATTCATGTCAAGATAAAATAGATTACCTCTAGTATAATTCCACTTACAATTAGTTTTCCACTAGTGTCATAGATCTTAGCCTTCTTATTATCAAAGTCAACTTTGCAATTTGAACTATTCAATTGTGACATACTCAATAGATTGTAGCTAATTCCTTCTACATAGTAAGCATTTTCACACATGATCTTATCTATCATCCTTTTCCTTTTATCAGACAGGGTGCATCATTACCAAATCTAACACCATTTCCATTGTAATACTCGAAGGTAATGAACTTATTTTTGTCTTCAATCATGTGATGTGAACATCCACTATCTATGATCCATCTATCACTTTTGTTCACATAAGATATCAATGTAGTTGCCTCATCTTCATTAGAATCATCTTTCATATCAACATAGGCAACTTCATCATCATGATCTTCAGATTCATCATTATATTCTTCTTCACCAATGTTACAAGTGTTCTTTCCCTTGTCCTTGTAGCCTTTGTTACTAATGTTTGTCAGGTCAACCTTAGTCCAAAGGATTTATCTAGACTAATATAATTGTTAGAGAGTAACATCAGGACTGATCTAATAATAAAACAACTCACTTGAAGATTACAAATCTCACATTCAATCCTCCATTTTTCTTGGCATTCATCCTCTTCATCTCTAATAGAATGTTCACCCTTCAAGCCTTCATCTCCTTAAGCCTTCTTGCTTTGTATGCCAAATGCATACTCCTTCATTTGACCACCATATGAAGCAACACTGTAGAATTCTTGTCTTTCTCAGGTTCTTGCACATGACAAGTTGATTTCAAACTTGTATCTCCTTATATAGATAATTTAGGTCTTTTGTCGCTTAACCACAATCATCCATTTTAGGGTTAGGTTAGATTCATTGATTTTTCCCATCTTTCTATTTTATTCCCTTTAGAAACTTTCTTTACAATCCTCTTTGAATTCATCTCAAAATGGTTGATCTTGAATTATGTGCCACCAGATTATCATAGTTATCTTCCACATGCTTCACACAATTCAAGAAATCAACTTTATTAGCTTTGATTTATCAAATCTTTGATCTAACTCATTTTACTAGAACTTGGCAATAACAAGTTGTTTTCTCGACGAACACTATCTTCTAATGCTCAACCAACACTTGGTTACTCGACATATACTAAGTCTTTACTGGTGCTCAGAACATATTAAACTTTCTTCACTTGCCACCAACTAGATTTCTCTTTGCTTGACACATACTGAACTTATTGCTTGGCTTCCACTAATTTTTTGCTTAGCTTGCACTGACTTGCCCAGCTTGCACTATTTGCTTGGTCAAGCTCGATAGACACATTTCTTTACTTAGCCCTCTTTTATTTAGTATTTTCTCAACTGACCTTTTATTATAGCTATAAGAATTTGGCTTAGGCTAGAATTCACCCAAGACTAAGGAACTCAAACACAAGCACAACAATAGACCAAAGAGAGAGTATGATCAGAATGATGATATATTCATTCAATATGCCATATTAGAGTATACTAGGAGTGCCTATATATTGAGGTCTCTGGAGAGCTTCTAGAATGCATAGAAGTTAGCAACATGATAAGTCATACGACCAAGCACATGAGCACCAGATATGGGTTATCCTCCATTAAGCACAGAAGTAAGTGCAATGATGAGAGGATAAGCCTATAATGGTGTAGCATGCAAATCAGTGGTGTAGACAACATGTGCTAAATTAGGAGTGCAAATAACAATGTTGTCTACATGACAACTCAGTGAATGATGGAAACTGTAGTATTATAGACATCATGTGCATAATTAGAGTTGCGTACTTCTGTGTTGTCAACATGACAACTCAAAAAGTTGTGCAAACTCCTAAGTATCTCACCTAAATGAATAATAAAATAATGCAAAATAATAAAATAATGGATTAACCTAAGTAAACTTAAGTGTAAATAGTAAATACCTATTTACACCAACAACGCACCCCCCCCCCCGCCCCCCCTTAAGTGCAACTTAGGGGAATGCCCTTAAGCTTATGAAATCTAGGATGCAATGCATGATGAGTCCCGACTACTAGGCCATGTTAGGTACCCATGTACATAATGAAAATGCAATTTCTCATAAAGTGAAGAGAGAGGGAAAAGCTCATGGGAAAAACCCTCCCCCAAGAAGAGAGATGAAAAACACACACAATGTATGGATGGATGGAGTAATCAAGACCCCCCCATTATGACATACATCCAGTATATACATAAGAGAATGATGAAAAGAGGAAGAGAGATAGGATAAGCTTCCTCCCCCAAAGAAGAATGCCTTCCAGTGACTGCTCCAATGAAGGAGCTAATCTAAGACTATAGAATGGTGTTCCTCCCCTTAGGAAGAAACAAGGCCAAGGGTACAAATGAGATGCTTCCATTGTGCATGGAAAGAATCCCCTAGATAAGTGATGTCTTTGAAACCTGCTCAACTAGTTGAAGAACCTGTCTCAAAGAACTGTCTATCTCTACAACTGATGAAGAACCCTTTTGTAACTGTTGATCATAAGTATCCACAATCACTTCAACCTGTGACAATTAATCATGTAAAGAATGAACAAGAGGGTCAAATGGAGCCCTTGTGGCAACTAAAGAAGGTGTTTTTGCATCAAGAAGAAGAGGTAGATCATCAATACTATCCCCCAAATCTATTACTGAAGCTCAACTTGGAAGACTGGATGTACCTTGTTGTGCTAGACCTATCACTATGGCTATGTATGCATGTGGACTGAACTAATGTAGTGACCTCTCACTGCAACTATCGATAGAACCCCACATGTTTGAATCTATTGAAGCACTATTGCTCATGCCACTATTAGTTTCCATTGCATAGGATGTGTGAAGAGGATTAGAGGACAAGTTGGATGAACTTTCCTCAAAGTGTACATCCTTCTCCACAAAAATTTGATGAGTCTCTAGATCCAATAGTCTATATACCTTCACACTATCTTCATAACCAATGAAAGTACAAGGCCAAGGTGACTATGCCTTGCAACCCCTTGATGATCTGTCTGCCCATGCAGGACAACTGAAGACTCTGAAGTGTGTCACAATAAGTTTTCTACCACACCATGCCTCAAAAGGTGTCTTTCCATCTAAGGCTGGATGAGCAGATCAATTAAGAATGTGAGTGACACTATTGTTTGCTTTGACTCCAAGTGATGGATCTAGAGACTTGGCTTGTATCATGCAACTTGCCATAGACTTAAGAGTGTGGATCCTTAAAGCTGCAACATCTGTCTTATGCGGACTGAATTTTGGTAGAGTTTGAAGATCAATTCCCTCGAGTCTACAAAATTCTATAAGTCTTTTGTTCACATACATGCTTCCATTGTCCATTCTTATAACTTTGATAACTTTCTTGGATTTCTGTTCTACATGAGTTTTGAAGGCTAGAAACTTGTCCAACACTTCATTCTTACTATGAAGAAAATGGACCCAAGTGTACCTTGAAAAGTCATCAACAAAGGTAAGTACGTAGTGACCCTAGCTAAATGCAAAAGGACCTGCTAATGCCATGTGAACCATCTGTAGAACACCTAGTGCTGTTGAAGACTTCCCTTTCTATAACTTTCCTTCTGGATGCATATCCACTAAATCTGTTGAACATTCACTATGGGAAAAGTTGATTTGGGGTAGACCTTTGACCATTCTATTTGTGCAAAGTTGTTGAAGGTAGTAGAAGGAAAGATTTCCAAACCATTGATCCCATAATTGCATTGTTGAATTTGATTGAGATAACAAGGCCTTTGAAGGAGACTTGGGCATAAAATGGGAGAAAGAGTACAACCTTTTTTTATGATTCACTTTCCCCACTACAACCAAGGAATCATCTTTAAGACTGTGCATCTGTGCTGGATCTAGAAGGAACTCAACTCTATGTCCATCTCTAAGGTGAGTGATTTGGTAGATTGATAGAAGATTATAACTTAGCTTTGGAACATAGAGAATATCTTGAAACTCTCCATTTTCCATTTCCATGTTTCCTTTCCCTTCAACTTCCATTTTGGTATCATCTCCTATGAAGATATGTAGTACCTTTGATTGCTTCATTAAAGAAAAATCCTCCTTTGAAGAACCCATGTGATAAGAGGCACTTGAGTCAAATATCCATTCCTTTGAAGAATGTGAATTTTCCATGAGTGTTTGCTCTTTGCCCTTTGAATTAGAAGAAGATCCTTTATCCTTGTAAGCATTAAGCAATGGAACATTATGTTTCTTCATGATGTTGATCAACTCATCAATCTTCTTAAGATAACACTCATGCTCTTCATGACCCGATTTCTTGCAATAGGCACACTTTTTCTTCTCCTTATTGTTGTTGTACCCCTTCTTGTTTGAATTTGAGGAAAACTTGCCTTGTTGATTGGATTGTGGTGTTGTCTTTTTTGCATCCTCTGATTTGTTCTTCCACTTCTTTTTCTTACCCTTTCCTTTATTTGAAGATTGTCTAGCTGAATTTTGAAAACCCTCATTATTGGCCACCAATGCTTTAGACTTAGGTGATTTGAGAATCCCCATTGATTTCAACTTCTTTTCTTTAGTATCCAGTAGATCACCATATTCATCAAAAGTGACTTTCTTATATGCAAATCCTAAGGTAGTCTTTGAGGTGTTAAAAGAAGAAACAAATGTGGAATACTCCATTGGTAGCTTGTTATGACTGAGATAGATCAATCTATCATCTTTGATAGAACTCCCACAACTAGTAAGCTTTTTCCTTAGTTCATTCACCTTGATGATGAAATCTTGTATTGAATCAAATGACTTAGGATCTAAGGAGACAAGCTCATCTTCAATTTTGAAAACATCCTCTTTAAACACTTTACCATATAGGTTTTCAAGGGTATCCCAAGCTTCCTTGGATGTAGAACACTTCTTAATTTGATACATGATCTTATCATCAACCTCCAAACATATATCACCTAGGGCTTTCCTATCCATTGCTACCCAAGCTGAAATATCACTTGTTGATACTTTATCACCTATTGGTTTAGGAAGAGTACCATCTACATATTGTGAAACTCCATTGTACATTAAATGATACCACATTTTGATGAACCATGTTGCATAGTTATGTGAAGTTAATTTTGGAAACTTAAAATTTCCCATAATGCAAAAAATGAAAGAAAAGTGCAAAAAAGAGAGAACACAACATCAAGAATACCCCCACTTTGTACTAAATCAAGAAACCCTCCCAAAATAGATGCTTTTGGCACTTTATTAGTAGTGCGATTACAATGGGCCACTTGTCAATTTTGGCCTTCATGGATTTCTGATCTTGCTTGTTATAACCTCTTAATGAATTACAAATCTGGAACTTTACAATGTGCTACAATTCTAAAGCAATACAAAGAAAAGAAAGTCCCTATTTCTGAAAGTGACACTTTTGTCCATACAACCCACAATCTAACTATATATTTGGAAAGTAGACAAAAAATAATGCACTTAAAAAAAAAATGAAACCTATTTTCGACTCCAAATGTGCCCGTACAGAGCATTTGATGTTGTAAAATGCAAAAAATGCAAATTCTAAACAATCTATGCACCAAAACTAGAAAAGAGCTACACCATTGAAAACTTTAGGAAATTCTACCCAATTTCAAAAAAATACACTTGATTTGGAGTCTAGATGACTGAGATATGGCCTCCCAAAGTCGAATTGCAAAATCAAAAATCAATCTGGAGAGGGGTTGCATCAGCAAAAGACGGGGATAAATTTGACAGTCATATGGCCGTTGTAGCAATTCAAATTTGGCTAGGAATGATGGTCAGATGGCCATCAATTTTAGGCTTGTAAAAAGATGACATTAGCATACTCTAAGCCCAGTGATGATGTCAACATGATGTTAATTGCACAAAGGATGATGTCAGTGTACAGATTTATATGGAATTGTATGGCACATGTCAACATGATAGATTGCATGGCAGTATATAGAATGCTAACAATGTGTGTTGATGATGCATACGGTTGTCCACCATGGCTGCAGAGCTATCCTACTGACTATATGCCAATGTTGTCATCAAGAAAAATAACCACAAACTTATCCAAAAAGGTACGGAATACTCCATTCATGAGGCTCATGAATACAGCTAGAGCATTCGTGAGGCCAAATGGTACCACGGTGAACTCATAGTGACCATACCTAGTACGAAAAGCAGTCTTAGGGATATCACTATCCACAATCCTCAACTGATGATAACCTGACTTTAGATCAATCTTTGAAAATACTTGGGCACCTTGCAACTAGTCAAAGAGATCATCGATTCTAGGAAGAGGATATCAGTTCTTGATGGTCACTTTATTTAATTGCCGATAATCAATACACAACCTAAGTGATCTATCCTTCTTCTTGATGAAGATTACTTAGGTTGTGTATTGATTATCGACAATTGAACAAAGTGACCATCAAGAACCGATATCCTCTTCCCATAATCGATGATCTCTTTGACCAGTTGCAGGGTGCTTGAGTATTTTCAAAGATTGATCTGAAGTCAAGTTATCATCAGTTGAAGATTGTGGATAGTGATATCCCCAAGACTGCTTTTCGTACTAGGTATGGTCACTATGAGTTCACCTAGTACCATTTGGCCTCATGAATGCTTTAGCTATATTCATGAGCCTCATGAATGGAGTATTCTGTACCTTTTTGGATAAGTTTGTGGTTGTTTTTCTTTATGACATTTTGGTAATAGAGAATCTAAAAGATTCCCTTAATATCCTTTTAGCTTTATGGAATATTATATTTAAAATTAATAATAATAATAATAAACATCAAAAAATAAAAGAAAATATAATTAAACTAAATATCCTAAGACTTACCTAATAAACTTTATCACTTAATGCTTACCCCTTAGTCTTTATCCACCCCTACATACTCCTAGGCGTCAGTTTGGAGTAATTGGGAGTTAAGCCAAAACTTAACATGTGTTTGACTTTGGGTCTGCATGCTTATGTCATGTCACTCATGACATTTACCTTCCTAAGAAAATAGCAAGGTGGGCGGCAGCTCATGGTATGGGGTTTGAAGAATTTTAAAGAGCAAAGTCAAATTGCCATCATAAGGCATGACATCACATGTCCCCTCTATAAATTTTCGTAGACCATGTAAAGTGGATTAAAATTGTTTAAATCTTTTTCACCCCACCTTGCTAAGCTTTGATCACCACCTTTTTTGAGTTGGGCCTGCGCATGTTTTAAACTTTGGGTAGAGTACTATACCTTGGCCAGCGCTTGGCCTTGGGAAGTGCTTGGAGTAGGGTGTAGGGGTAGTTTAGGGGGGGAGGTTAGTAATAGGTTAGTGTTAGGTGTTAGTTGAGGGTTAGTGTTAGGTTAGTGTTAGTGTTATAGTTAGTTTTAAATTTAATTAAGTTTAGATTTAGTTAGTTTAGTTTTAATTAATTTAGTTGTTTAATTATTTTAGAAAGTTTTAATTTAATGATTAGTTAAAGTTAGTTAGTTGTTATTTTAATTAAATTTACATTTAATAAGATTTAGTTAATGTTATTTGGAGTAGTATTAGTTAGTAAGTATTTTATTTAAGTTGTTTTAGATTTTCATTTTTGTTTTGTAAAGTTAGTTCTATTTTTAGTTAGTGTTCTAAATATTTATTTAAATGTAATTTTGTTAGTTTTAATCAAGAATTGGTTAGTAATTGTTAAAATTAGATTCTAATTAAAGCAATTTAAATTAAGTATAATTATGTAGTAACGTAACAATGTCGATATCATTTTAATAACGAAAGTTCAGATCTTAACGATGTATTCTTCCACAAGTTTATAAACTTAAGATGAAATGTAGAGGACCTTTACTTTAACTGTGATCACAACCATATCGAACTTAGAAGCAATTTAATTATACATTAAAAAAAATATATATATATATTTGTGTGTTTTTGCCCTCGTAGTTTGGGCATGACAAATGTATTGATGACACATCATTGTCTACGTCACTATGTGACATGGCGAGGTTGCAAATTTGGTAGATGATGTGGATCTTGAGTCATTGTCATGGTCTAATTGAAATTTGTCACGTGGTAGGGTGTACAAATTCTATTTTTCATAGGGGTCCATGTGTAAAATGGTTGTCAAAGTTTTGATTTGTGGTGTTGAGGAAGACAACGAGCTCCAAAAGTTATTAAACAGTCGCCAATTTTCTTAATTTTTATCCCACATTGGTGGGAATGAGGACTGTTGTGATGTTAAAAAGAAAACCACCGCAGGAAGCAAATAAACAAGTTTCTTAGCCAGGTGTGTTATGAATGGCCATTAGTTCCAATGTGCTTGTCGAGAATGTTGTGTGCGGTGCCCAAAAAATTAGAGAAGCCCACTAATAAGACTGTGTTGTCCATAGATTATTGAAGCTAGGCCAAATTTTTCAGGGGTCAGTCAAATATGTAGTATGGCACCCCATAGTATTAATAATATCCCTGCAAAATAAATACAAATTTTTGAAATTGTAGAGCAAGGATTTGATAGCCCAGTTTTGTAAAAAAAAATTCTCTACAACTAGCCCGATTGGGCAAAAATTTTGAAAAATCATACCAAAAAATATAGAGAAATTAAATTAAATCAAATCTAAAAATCAAATAATTAGATCGATTGAAATGACCATACCCAATTGCAAATCGGTGCCTTTGGGTGCTGGTTTGCAAAATTTTTTTGCCTTATGATCAACTTTCACCCAACATAGGAAAATTTATAATCGATCTTCATCGAATCAACATTTTGGATGCAGTGATGAGGTCTGATCTAGCTTTAGATTCTCCTAATTTCTACAAATACTCCAAATTTAGGTCGAGGTGTTGAAGCATGAATGGTCTCGAATGACTATGTGTAGAGAATCTCCCCAAGCTCTGATACCATGTAAGAACTTGGCTTAGGCTAGAATTCACCCAAGACCAAGGAACTCAAACACAAGCACAATAGTAGACCAAAGAGAGAGTATGATCAGAATGACGATATATTCATTCAATATGCCATATATTCCATATTAGAGTATACTAGGAGTGCCTGTATATAAAGGCCTCTAGAGAGATTCTAGAATGCATAGAAGTTAGCAACATGATAAGTCATACAACCAAACACATGACCATCAGATATGGGTTATCCTTCATTAAGCATGGAAGTAAGTGCGATGATGAGAGGATAAGCCTACAACGGTGTAGCATGCAAATTAGTGGTGTAGACAACATGTGCTAAATTAGGAGTGCAAATAATTGTGTTGTTTACATGACAACTCAGTGAATGATGGAAACTCTAGTGTTATAGACATCATGTGCATAATTAGAGTTGCGTACTTCTATGTTGTTAACATGACAACTCAGAAATGTATGCAAACTCCTAAATGTCTCACCTAAAAATAAATAATAAAATAATGCATTAACCTGAGTAAACTTAAGTAAAGTGTAAATAGTAAATACCTATTTACACCAATAATAGACTAAAGTAGATAAACAATACACTATATCATCAATGTCTTGCTTGGTCTCAATACTCCTTTTATACAACATATAACTCAACCTTCCTTTAAGTTCTCTTGTTATCATTTCTTTTCAAATCCTCTTCATCAATTAAACAAATGATATCATTCAGACTAAAGTAAGCAATTGTCTAACCAACAAGTAGTAGGTTTGACATTAGTTACAAAATAATGATTGTTCCATGATAGGTTTCATCAATCTTCTTCATTTCAACAATCTCTTTTCAATAGTTAAAGCATAAAAAGTTTCATAAAAAAGATCATTAGTAAAAAATGAGTTATTAATAAGTAAACTATAATTACACTCTAAATAATAACAATTTTAAAGTACCCAGAAGCTTAGGTAATTTTAAGGGAACCATATCTTTCTTGACCATCAATAATGATGCCTCCAACGATCTAGTAGAAGTAACATGGGTTGCTCTATGAAAGGCTAGTAAATTATCGCTAGTATTGGTATCTATTCTATCATCATGAGAAGGTATACCTATCCCTGCACAAAGTTAATCAATGTCATACTATACTCAAATGAACAAGAAAGTAAAAATCAAATCATACTTAACACATAACAAAATGTAGTAAAATAAGGATTTACTAGCTATAGTCGTAGCAAGTGTGGATGTTTGCATGCTTCTTGTCGCCAATCCTATAGTTGACAATATTAGAGTGTTGACCAACCTCATGAAAGGAGACATATGCACATCATTAGTACTTGAAAAATAATCAAACACACACACACACACACACACACACACACACACACAATTTATTGTCTTTTTAAAATATAGATTGCAAAAACATGACAACGGTAATATAAAATTGCCAATAATAGTTATGAAGAAAATAATGTCCCTTCTAATGATTAAGAATTGAAATCACATATATGTAGGAGCTACATTGGTACCCTCGTTAGGTGGAACAACTCAGTCAAGTCTCAAAAACTATTGTAACAAAACATATATATTGTTGTTCATGATCCATAAACTAGTATAAAACATAAAGCTTTATTCAACTATTATCATAGCAAAAGATTCATTGTTGCTTACTTCTAGATAGCGTGCTCTATGACACAATTCATTTCTTGTGGCCTCTTTCTCTTCCATTGGATTTGGATCCATCATAAGCCCAATAATTTTTAGATTGATGCTCTTGAGGCTCTTTTTATACATGGTTGTAAGGTCACTTCTATATGCAATGTCATCATCGCACAATACTATGGCTACCAAACCAACAAGTATTTACTCTTGTGTAATATGTTCTTTTCCCTTTTCCTAAGCATCAAATTATGACAAAAACACTAGTAAAACAATAAAAAAAGTCCAAAATATTAATGAAAATAACATAATGATATGACATTTTATAAAATTACAATTGCGTAATTTTTATACAAAAGGTTTACCTATGCCGGAGAAGGGGTGGGAGAAACATCCCTACCTCTATCATCTGATGAATCAACCATGTCGCTGTGTGACAAAGAATATATATAAAAACATCAACATAATGAAAGGAATAACCAACCAAAAAAACTTATTAATAAAATGGTATACTTTATATTGGAGTTCTAGTTGGAAGTAATTAGTTTAAATATTACAAATATAGTACTTACAATTCCCATGATATTGAATTTCTTTATATCTATGTGATTCAAATTGTAATCTATTAGAAACTATTCCGCTGAACTTATTGATTTTTGTCACACATGAAAAAATATGATTTCCCTTACACACCTCAGAAATTTAATCCAAGTTATAATGAAATTACATAAAGTGAAAGAATCAAAGAAAGTGTGAGTGCAATCAGAGCTTTTGGAGGGGAAATAGATGATGTGACAATGCTCAGCAAGGTACTCATAACTCTTCTTTTTATTTACACAATTAGAGTTTCAACTATTCAAGTAATGAGATGTGATCCCAAAAATGATATAAGTTTGGATGCACTAGAGGGAAGGTTGACAACCTTTGAGTTAAACAACTTTGATAACTATGTTCCTAACTCTGGTAGCATTGAGTTTGCATTTCAAGCTAAGCTATTACTCAAAAAGAAACTTGGAAAATCTAAAATCAAAAAGTTTGACAACGAAGATGAAGATGTTTCTGATGATGACCTTGAAGTCATTGAAGCCCTACTTGTAAGAAGACTCCCTAAAGGAAAAGGAAAGTACAAAGGTAGAATACCTCTAATATATTTTTCTTGTGAAGAAGTTGGCCACATTGCTCAAAGGTGTCCAAATAAAGAAGGAAACAAAGAAAAGAAGCATGACACGTATAAATGCAAGAAAGATATCAAAAGCTACAAAGATTTCATGAATAAAGGTAATAAATATTGTTACATGGCTAAAGAATCTAATAGTAGTGATGATGATGAAATGGTTTACATTGCTATTAAAGATGAACTAGATGATGAAAATGATAAGATGGCCCTCATTTCTCATATTAGAAAGAATGACACATAGATCATAGATTGTGGTTGTTCTCACCACATAACTACCGATAAAACAAAATTTGAGCAATTGGAGCACTATGATGCTGGAAGTGTCAATTTTGGAAATGATGAACCTTGTTATGTAAAAGGAAAAGGTTGTAGTGCATTAACTGATGAACTCAGATGTGACAATGCTTACTGGGTTGAAGGAGTAGAACATAATCTACTTAGTATGGCATAGTTGAATGATATTGGATTCAAGGTAGAATTCATGAATGGAAAGACCAAGTTGCTGGATGGGAACGAAAATCTAGTTGGTTTTGGTAATCAAACAAAAGGTAGTCTATTCTATCTAGCTAACTAAAAGTTCATGTTTCCTAGCTCAAGTAGAGGAAAGTTGGTTATGGCATAAAAGATTATCTCATGTGAATTTTGATAACTTGGTCAACATAAGCAAGAATAAAAGAGTAAGAGGCATTCCAAGTCTAAGGAAACTTAATATGGGCATGTGCAAAAATTGTCAAATTGGGAAGATGGGAAAGGCAAGCCTCAAAAGCAAGAATTATCATTCTAAAGAATTTTTGGAGTTGGTTCATAAAGATCTTTGTAGACCTATTGACATAGAAAGCTACTATGAAAATAAGCATTTCATTCTATGTTTTGATGATTATTCTAGGACGATGATAGTGATGTACTTGAAAGATAAATTTGAAGCCTTTTAAAAATTCAAGTTGAATCTACCTGGAGTGGAGAAAGAAACAAGAAAGAAACTAAAATTTCTAAGGTTAGATAGAGGAGGAGAATTCATCTCAAATGAATTCAATGAATTCTGCAATGATGGAGGAATCAAAAGATAGGTACCTACACTTGGTACACCTCAACAAAATGGCATGTCAGAAAGAAGAAAAAATCCATCATGGATTGTGTAAGAGCATTGATGATAGACAAGAATATTGCAATCAAATACTAGAAGGAAGCAATCAGTACATCAATTCATACTTTAAACCGAGTTCAATTGAAGAAAGATATGTATCAAACACCTTATGAATTATGGTATGGCTATAAACCTAATGTCTATTATTTGAAAATATTTGGAATTAAATGTTACATCTTAAAAGAAACAAGGAAAGGAAAGTTTGATGTGAAAAAAGATGAAGGCATATTTGTAGGATACTGCAACAAAATAAAAGTATACAAATGTTTGAATCTTACTACTCACAAGGTTATAGAGAGTGCACATGTAAAAATTGATAAGTTTGCAAATAAGAGTGAAGAACAAGGTAGAAAAGAACTTGAATACTATAAAAACTTTGTCTACTTTGAACTTGATACTTTACCTAAAATTTAAGCAAATGCAATTGGAAATTAGTAGCCTTCACCACCCGAGTCCCCCATATCTCTAGTTCAACCTGAGTTAAAGCTACTATAACCTGAGTCACAATCTAAAGAACCCAAGTCTTAGTCCAATGGACCTAAGTTTTAGCTAGTGCAAATCAAGTCACAATCTAAAGGACCTGAGTTATAGACAGTGGGACCCAAGCATGATTCAGGATCTGTACTTGCTAGATATGTCAGAAGGTAACATGCACCTAAGAAAATCATTGGAGATTAATTAGAAGGCACAATGACAAGGAACAAAATAAAAGGTACATGTTTGCTTACTGAGTTTGAACCTAGAACTGTTAAAGATGTATTAGATAATGAAAGTTGGATTGAGCCAATGAATGAAGAGATTGAACAAATTGAAAGAAACAAAACTTAGACCCTTTATTCCTAGACCCAAGGACATAAATGTAATTTGCACAAAATGGGTAATCAAAATAAGTTGAATGAAAATGGAGAAATATTAAGGAACAAGGCAATGTTAGTATACAAAGGTTATGCTCAAGAAGAAGGTATTGATTATGGAGAAACATTTTCTCTTGTTGCAATACTAGAAGGTGTTATAACACTAGTTGCTTATGCTACACATAAAGGATTCAAAGTATATCAGATGGATGTAAAGTCAACTTTCTTGAATGCAATCTTAGAAGAAGAATTCTACATTGAGTAACTTGAAGGTTTCATAGATCCTAACAAAAAGGATATGGTTTGCAGATTACAAAATTTTTATATGGTCTCAAATAAGCCCCTAGAGCCTAGTATGAAAGATTGCATAATTATCTGGTAAGAATTGGGTTTCAAAGGACAAATGACAACATCAACATATACATTAATGAAGGAGTAGAATAGAAGATATTACTAGAAGAATTTTTCGTAGATGATATATTATTCACTGGAGATGATGACTTATGCAAATTATTTTTCTAAAGAAATGAGAAAATAATTTGAAATGTCAATGTTTGGAGAGATTAAATTCTTTATTGGTCTTCAAATTCAATAGAAGAAGGATGGCATCTACATTACACAATCAAAGTACATCAAGGAGATATTGAAGAAATTTAGAATGGAGGATTCTAGACTAGTTAGAACACCTATGTCTATTGAACATAAGCTTTCCAAAAATGATGATTCCAAAGAGTTAGATCAAACTACGTATAGATCAATGATTGGAAAAGTTCAGTATGTAGTACACATAAGACCTGATATTGTATTAGTAGTTGGTATGGTGGCTAGATTTTCTACTAATCGAAAGGAAAATCATATGATGGCAATAAAAGGAATTATGAGGTATCTAAAAGGTACTGAAGATTATGATTTTTGGTATAAGAAGGGAGGAAAATTTGAATTAAAATCCTTTACTAATGCTGATTGGGTAGGAAATATTGATGATAGGAAAAACACTAGTGGTGGAGCATTCTTTTTGGGAATGCGGCTAGTGTCTTGGAAAAGTAAGAAACAAAATTGCATCTCTCAGTCTACAACAGAAGCATAATATGTTGCACCAGCAGTCAGTTGTTCCAACATCATTTGGTTCAAACAACTGTTGTTAGGTATGAAGGAAGAAATAAAGGATCTAGTAGTTATCTTCTATGATAAAACTAGTGTAATTAACATATCTAAGAATCCAGTGATGCATACCAAGACAAAGAACATTGCAATAAAATATCATTTTTTGAGAGAATTAGTGCAAGAAAAAGAGGTAAGATTGAAATATGTGAATACAAAAGAATAAATTATAGACATATTCACCAAGCCATTACCTAAAGATGCATTTTTGTCTCTAAGAGGTAAACAAGGGGTCATTCCCCTATCTGAAGCTCACTAAACAAAAAATAGTGATGCATCAACCGAGCATTTGGAAATCATTCAAGTTGATGCAATATTGTTAGAATAGATTGCATATGAATCAGTACATTAGGTACATGGAAAATCCATTCTATGTTGTCTTTGGCATGAGATATCAAAGAGGGAGAACTTTTTGTCATATCAGAGAAAGTTTGTATCAATAAGTCAAAGGGAGAGCTTGTAGTTAGAGAAATTAGAGAAGTCATGATAAATCATTCCAGAGGGAGAGATTGATGTTAGAGGGATATCTCACTGATAGAGGGAGTTCTCATGGATGAGAATTATAATGAAACTAAGGATATTATCCTTACTTCTATTTTTCTCTAAAATTTTTGTATATTATGACATGTTGTGTTTCCATCAATACCAAAGAGGGAGATTGTTGAAAATAATTATTCAATTTATATGTTATCTTTGATGTTACACAAAATGTCAAGCCTTTATTGAGAAATTAGTTATAGCCGAGCTCACTTGAGCATCAAAGACAATTTCTTTTATATGTCAAGCATTCAGTTATAACCAAGTTTAGAGATAGTATTGACCAAACTTAGTCGATTAATGAAGCAAAGTCTTTATTAACTGAGCTTAGTTGATTATCAAAGGACATTCAACATGAAGTCAATATTGACTGAGTTGGGTCTGTTAATATTAGAATTTTTTTGGTGATTGAGTACTCAATTCTGTATTAGCTGACTATCAACATATTAAGTTTGATAAATATATTGGTCAATACTGTAGATGCTAAAAAATGGTTAGTATCTACAATTTCATCACTTTTTTGCACTAACTCGTCCCATTTTCTCATTTCACTAATTCCAATCTTTTAGCCAACTTGATTATCATTCAATAATATTTCAACAATATTCTTTATCATTTATATTCCCTTTCAAATTAATTGCAAATTGCTTCGAAATCAATTTTCATTTTATCCAAACTTTTTTAGAGTCAAATCAAAATCATCCAAATCAACCAAAAATCACATCAAATCAACTCATAATCATCCATAATTAACCCAAAATCATTCTAGATCAACCATAATCAATTCAAAGCATGTTAGATATCTTAAACCAATCATCATCTATCAAATTCTAGGCATTGTCGCGTCTCTCAGTACCTTGAAAACCTATCAAACCTATCAAATTCAACTTTACTACTGTCATGGCTCTTATTACTAGGTCAAACTATCATTTTTATCATCAGATCATTGACATTTTTGAGTCCCTTAGTGTCAAATTGTGACATTATCAAACCATTTTAATAACATTGACAACATCTTCCAATGTTATTATGATCAAACTTATCAATCAATTTCGATCCTATAGCATTTACAATGGCTATTAAATGTTACATATTATTAATCCACATCAAGTGTACTTGGCATGTCATCAATCCTAATCAGTCATTCAATTTGACCATGGTTATGGTCTACTCATCATTTCCCTAGTCGATCTGCATAATTGTAACATTTCATCAAAGGAT
The DNA here is from genome assembly GCA_028749045.1 of Cupressus sempervirens. Taxonomy (NCBI): domain Eukaryota; kingdom Viridiplantae; phylum Streptophyta; class Pinopsida; order Cupressales; family Cupressaceae; genus Cupressus; species Cupressus sempervirens. The sequence goes on along the minus strand of CM053791.1, from coordinate 392,846,040 downwards.
ATTATCACATTTATCTAATCAAATTGGCCAATAATTTACTAATTTATCCTATATATTATTTCAATAATTTTTTAATCTTGAATTACTAATCATTTTTCCTAATTAACATTCTCAATTTATTGATATTCATTAATTAATTAATTCATCTTCGCAAACTATGGGAATTCTCAATTTTCAAGTACTATTTTCCACCTCTAATTTCCATTTGTTTTGATATATGGATTTTTAATTCAAATATTTCACATAATATTTCAACATGGACATCTTACATCATGGATTCCATCCTTACACTTGGCTAAGAATTTTCATAATCTATATATTCTTATTCCTTATGCATATCTATATTTAGCCTTCATTGTCATATATTCTTGGCTATAAGTGGCTTTGAGGTGTCACATGACACATCATAGACCCTCCTCCATTTATAGGTGTATTGAATTCTATGCATCATAGAATCTTACATTTGTCATCTTGTGTCATACATGTCATGGATTTCCTAAGGAATCTCTTGCCAAGTTGCACATTCAAGTTAACACTTTCAATGCTCTCCTCTTGCATGTGGGCTATAAAATGAGCCACTATGCCCCCATTTTCAGTCCTTGGTCCCTTAGGCTTAAAATCACTCTTCTAGTATTCTCATAGCATTATCATATCATAGTCTTTTTCTTTTTAATTGTGTGCATTATAGGCAATTAGAGCTACATCATATGGAGAAGAAAGAAGGACATGGGAGCTACAACTAAAGAGGGGGATTTACTTTGTGTTGCTTTCTTTCTTTTAGTTGGATTTCATGGTAGACTAAGTGGTTTTTAGTGTATGGTTAATTGAATTTGGTGATTTCTCATAGTATGCAATGTATTTAATGCATATCTATATTTAGCCTTCATCATCATAGATTCTTGGCTATAAGTGGCTTTGAGGTTTCACACGATGCATCATAGATCCTCCTCTATTTATAGGTTTTTTGAATTTTATGCATCAAACAATCTTACATTTGGCATCTTGTGTCATATGTCTCATGGATTTCCTAAGGAATCTCTTGGCAAGTTGCACATTCAAGGTGACAAGTCCAATGCTCTCCTCTTGCGTGTTGGCTATAAAATGAGCCACATTGCTCCCATTTCTAGTCCTTGGTCCCTTAGACTTAAAATCACTCCTCTAGTATTCTCATAGCATTATCATATCATAGGCTTTTTCTTTTCCATCGTATGCATTATAGGCAATTGGAGCTACATCATATGGAGAAGAAAGAAGGACATGGAAGCTACAAGTAAAGAGAGAGTTTTTCTTTGTTTTAGTTGGCTTTCATGGTAGACTGGATGGTTTTTGGTGTATGATTGATTGAGTTTGATGATTTATCATAGTATGCTATATATTTAACCCATTTTCTGGTCCTATAATTGGTGAACCTGACATAAAGATCATGTTTAACTAAGTTTAGTTTCTTGTGTTTATGCTTGTAGGTACAAGGAAGGAGCTTGATTGGAGGGGTATAATGCTCATTCTCTCTCCCTTATCATACCTCGTCTAATTAGGGTGCCTAGTAATATGATTTTAAGCTCTTTTTTATGCATTCTATTAGCTTGCTATCCTAGGGTGCACTTTGATCTATTAGGGCACACTTGGGGCCTTTAGAAAGTTTTTTTAGGGGCCTAGGAGTCACCATAACCACTTTCTATTGTTCACACCTAACCAACTGCACCTAGGAACTACTAACTACACCTAGGCCCCAAGTGCACCATGGGTACACTTTGCACTATTTGTGTGCACTTAGTTAGGTAGGTTTCAAAATTACCTATTTTGGGTATTTATTTGACCCTATTTCCCCATAATCTATGTCCACTCTCCCAACTACACCTAGAAACTAACAACTATACCCTTATGGGCCCCAAATGCACCATGGGCATAGTCTACACTATTTGAGTGCACTCAGGGTCCTCTTGAGTCATTATGGCCTTCTGGGGCATAGTTTTCTCTATTAGAGCATATTTGGTTCACATAAAGCACATATTTTGGCCAAAATATATACCTAGGGTTTTAATTTCATTCTAGGACCTAGAGTAGATGATTTTGTGTTGTTGATGATCTATTTGTAGCATGTGGCAATTTTTGAGAGAAGACATTCATTAAAAAAATACCATTTCTTGTTTGCAAGATGTTGTCAAAGACCCATATACTTGTCCAAACTCTGTTTGGTTTTTCTAGATTAGATAACACTTCATTTTGTGCACTAAAATGAATTTTCTATACTTCTTGGTGTCTATGCATTGTTTATAACCCTAGGATTTTCATGGATGTATCCTCTCCCCTCACCATTCGTGGATCTTGGGTGCAAGAGAAATCTGTGCAATTTCTATAGAGAGGCCTACCTTGGACCCAAGACTCACCACTTGGTGGGCCCCAAGGGATGACCTTGAAGTAGTAACATGCCAAATCCAAGTCAACATTCTAGCCACTATAGCAAAATTGATACAATTAATGATGTATCAATGGTATTTCTACATGATAGCTCTCCTTCAATACCCTTGTGGTGCATCAAACCTTGGTTCTCAAGGTTGAGAGACCTTTTAAGGAAGTTTATCATTCACTTGCTGAACAAAATACCCACACTAAATAATTTGTTTTAGAGGCCAAAAACCTTTCTATCCACTAGCTCAAGGGGTCACCCATGCTCATGAAGACATCCCACATACTCGCGGTCCTTAGTAGAAGCAACAGTCCCTTGGGAAGTAATGACCAATGGGATTCATATCTTAGTAGCCCTGAGAAGTGAGTGCCCTATAAGGGGGAGCCTGTGGTGCAAAGATCCTAGGTTTTCTGCTCTAGATAAGTGCAACTAAACTTTGAATCAAGTGAAATTTAGTGGATACAGTCTTAAAGCCTAGGTTGTGGTATGTCTTTTCACTTTAACAATAACTATTCTTGCTTATTGTGTTTTGCATGTGTGGATAACATTAATGAAGATATAACAAAATTGGAAAATTTACACCTTGGATACTATTAAAACATTGTCAAAAACATTACAACATTGTCAAAATGTTGCAAACTTTGGTCCAAACATTCAAGACTTTGAAAACATGTCAACTTGTAAACTTAGGAGTGCTTGGCATGACTTAGATTCAACCTTTGCATAACATCCACTTCATTATCATTCTTTGGGCTTTATGTTTTCATCCTCTAGAATTTACTTTGCATCATATTAGCCCTCATTTTTCATCTCTCATCATTCATATTGCATTCCTTAGGCTTTACTTTGCATCCCTTAGCCTTTGTATTTCAACCCTTAATCTACATGTTGAATCTCCCAACTTGCATCCTTGTATGCCCAACCTTCATATTGCACACTTTAACCCTCATTCTATGTATCCTAACCATCATTTTTCACCTTTATTCTAGTATTTAAGATTGTCCTCTATCATTTGGCTCTCTGGAACATTGATCTGGAAACCCTAGAACCCAAAAACACCTTAGTTTTAGCCTAGCTTACCAACTATGCTCTAAAACTACCAAGTGTGCTCTAACTGGAACAAGTGCACCACGGGCATAGTTAGCTCTATCTAAGTGCACTTGGTAGTCAAAGAACCCAAATTAGATTTCTAGATAGCATTCTGAGACTTTAGAAGTGTCATTAGGTGCCTGGATAGGTCCCCCTTTCTCAATATGTCCTGAACTACATTCTGCATGTCCTAACCTTCTTTTTCTTCACTTTAGTCTTCATTCCTTAAGTTATAACTATCATTCTAAATCTTCAATCTTGTCCTAACATCATCCATAACAACTTATCTCTCTGGCATATAGATTTGACAATGACCCAGTCTAGAATCAGCACAACACTCAACCCAGTCTGCCAATTGCACCATAAAAATACCAACTACACTCAAACTAGCCCCAAGTGCACCATAGGTGCAACTAGTGTTTTTGGATCACATCTAGTATTTTCATAATGCACTTGGTTACTTTCTTGACCATTTTGGGTCTCTAGACTACATTTTGGGACCCTAAAACTACATCTAGAAGCCTATGTAGGTCGTCATTTTACACATGACCCAACACATCATTTGGCACCCAAAACATCATTTTTTATAATAGGACCTTTGCATATTGCATATCCAATTAGCATAATCCTTATTTTGATCACCCTAAACCCCATTTTGAACTTAATAAAAAATCAGAACAAAGTCTGAGTCCTACAGTATCTCCTAATGTTGATGGATGATGGATCCTGACTAGTCCTTTTGTCATTTTTATCATTTTCTTTGGTCAAAATCTATCTATGTCTTGATGGATTTGACCTTGGCTTTTTTATCAACTTGATATTTTGTCTTTTATCTCTTTTTGGTCAAGATCCAAAGTCCATCCTTACAAGGTTAAACTCTTAGATGAAATACTTTCTAAAGATTTGATCCTAAGTTCAAAACCTTGCATGTACCCATGTCATAGAATTTTCATATACTTGGTATTCCTAAATGTTATTTTGACTTACCTTAGTTTGATAATCACTCCATCTTGCATTGTCCAAAACCCTAGCATCTGTTTCAATATCAAACACCATCAACTTGTATATCAATTAACTTGTCTCCTTGATCCCATATCCTCATTATTGCATGTCCTAAATGTCATTATCAACCTTACCACACCTTCCTTTTTATAATCCATCTTGCATCCATCAATCTCTAACATCATTCCCAAGTCCAGAATCCAACCAAAATCTTCATTTTGCATACCATAGAGTCATTTTCGTCCCCTTTAGTCAAAACCCAAAACTTCATCCACATTTGTATTTGTATTCTCTCCCTAGGAAATTTGCATCTTGCATATAAAAAACCTAGTTCATTTGGAACTTCCATAGATTGAATAACATCCCTAAACATTTAAAAATCCAAAAAAATTCATATCTTGCATACCCACTTCTCAATTTCTAAGTTTTCTCCTATTTTACCAACTGCACTCCTATATTACCAACTACACACTTCAGATGGATAGTTGGTAGTTTTAGTGTGTACGTGATAGTTTCAGAGTACACTTGGTAATTAAGAATTTCATTTTAGGAATTTCATTTTAGGTTCTAGAACCCTAGATTGCACTTCCATATCTTTCATTGCATCCCTAAACCCTGGAAAACACCTAAAAAAACTCAAATCATTCACATTTTTCATATTGGTCACTCTAACACATCTTTTTACCAACTACATACCTTATGCCTACCAATTGCTTACCTTTAAGTTCCCAAGTGCACCAAGGGTGCACTTGGTATTGTCTAAGTGCAATTGGTAGTTTAGGTGTGCACTTGGGAGGTAGAGTATCCATTTAGGATTTTCTCCATTGCATTTGCATCCTTAGGTATCATGCCAACACCTACAAGGACACAATTAGCTCATAGACCTGAAGCACTATATCAACCCTTATTTTCTGAGGTACAAACATAACCTAAAACTTGTCCAAGACAAAAGAAGAGCAAGAAATCCCAATAAACATTTGACAAGGACCAAATTGAAGCATTACAACCTTTACTTGTGGACCCCTTAAGCATGTCCACAAGATCATAACCATCAAGGAATGACACAACCAACTCTAAAAAACACACCTACTATGAGGTTTTCTTTATGCACTTCCCCTATACATGGAATGTTTCAATGGAGTCCCAATTTCAAACCCATATTTGTACCTATATTACCCAGATGTGGAAGTGTACCTACAACTCCCAAGGATAAAGAAACTCACTTATTTGAATTTAGTTAACCAAATATAAGTACCTTTAATCCTCTAAACATACAAGGTACTTTTCACCTAGGTGATGATTTCAACATAGATTATGGCATCACTGATGAAGAAATGGCTAAGGCTTTCCATGACAAGACTTTTTAGAAAAAAAACTTTAAACATTTGACAACCCAAGATATTGCCAAATTTAATTCAAACTTGGAGGGACCTAAGTCCAAATATAAAAATAACCCAACACTCAAAAATGTGCAACCCATGATTAATTTGGACTTAGACAAGGGTGAACAACCTTTGGAATTTTCAAAGACAAATATAACACCTATAAGGTCAAACCAAGAATCAACCATCAAAATACTCCAAAGTATGTTTGAACACATTAACACCAATCCCTTTTTTGATGAACCTCCATCAATAAATAGAAACACGACTCTTTCTAAATATCCCAAAAGGATGTTACAAATTGACCTCAATCAAATAATGCAACAACAAGATGTGCGTAAAGGGACTTGCACTCTAGGGATTTCAAACATACCTCCTTTGGAGGAAAATAAAAAAAGCACACCCTTGCTCCTAACATTACCAACTGTTATGACATCAAATGTTATGGAGCCTCCTATGAGTGTACCATGTGAAACATCAATTGCGAAAACCCCTATTGACATACAAAGGAAAAGTCTTATTGACATTTCACCCATTCCCCAAAGGAATACATATCATTTCCAAATTAATATGATGTCCCAAGGAGAAACATCGAACACACAAAAGTATCAAAACAACAACCCAAACATGATGCTCAATCCCCAAGGACATAACCAATTTCCAAGATAACAACAACCTATAGTGGTACAAGGACTTAACATTTCTAATGTACAACCAAGTCAAAATCCACTTAACATAAATACTACATATCAACAACAACATCAACCACAACAACAACCTCAAGTGGTACAAGGATCCAACATCCCTAACACAACCTAATGTGAATCCACTTGACTTACATGCAATGTAGCAACAACGATTCCAATAACAACAAGCCATGTTTTCTAAACAACAAGAGCAACTAAAAAAACTATTAGAATACCAAAGATGCCTTGAGCAACAAATTTCCTATCAACAACACTTGTTACAACAACAACATACACCGTGACAACCTCAACATATACCTCTACAACAATAGTCACATACGTGGTCTCACATGCAACCAATATAGGTATCACAACAACAACCACAACAAATGATACAATAACAACCATAACTAGTGATATAAAAACAACCCATGGTACAACAATCACAATTAATACCACAACAAGTACCACAACATGTACCACAACAAGGATCCTTTTGTCTTCAAGGTACTAACATACCTCCACCACCTAGCGACATATCACCCGACTCTTCAGATACAAAAATGTCAGAATTGAGTAGACATAGTTCTCGCCATAACAAACAATCTACTTGTAGAGGAAAAAAGACTTGAAGAGAAGACTATCATTCAAAATTATAATAAGGAGTTACTACAACAATTCAAACAACTTTCCACATGAGTTGAGGCATTGGGAGTCCAAAAAAAATAGGCTCTATACATAGAAAGGGACTTATATCCTAATCTATTTGATAAAAATCTATATATGCCTCCATTCTCAAAGCATTTAGAGGATCCTAGATTCAAAAATATTGAGGAAAAGGCAACCTCATTGATCACATCAGGGGATTGTGTGCCTCTTGTACTGAACTTAGTGATGAACCCACATACCTCATGAAATTGTCCCCTCTTTCTTTGGGTGGGTCCACACTTGAATGGTACTCCAAACTTCCAGGTAACATAAAATCTTACTTAGATTTAGCAGACAAATTCATCTCCCACTTTGCCTTCAATATTACAAATGAGGTGACACTTTCTAATTTGTGCTCAACTAAATAAAAGACAGGAGAGCCATTTATCACATTCTTATTAAACTAGAGAAACTTAGTTAGTCAATGCTCATTGAACATTCCTGAGGAACACAAAGTTAATCTATGCATTGGAAACCTATTTCTCGACTTAATGTATGAACTCAAGATTAAAAGTCCAAGCACCATTTCCAAGTTGATGAAAAAGGGTCCTACTATTGAAGATGCTCCCATCCATAAGGGAATCCTCAAAATGAAAAAGAAAAACACAAACACCAACTCATCTAATGACAAGGCAAAATTTTTCTCCAAAAATAAGAATGTAACCAATGATGGCATTGTGGATGTGCAAATGATCAATGCAACACAACCTCAACTAACTCCAAAAGGTGCAAACCCTACAAAATTCACAAAATCCCAATCAAACACCACCTCAACAATAGAAAATTGAAACCTCCATGCAGGAAAAACCTTGAAGATGTCTTAGAACCAAAGACATAAAATTCACATCCTTGGAAATACCTCCTAATACTACACTTCAATAATTATTCAATAATAATTTCTTGCAGTTACCCCAAATCAAAGACAAACCATTAACTAAGGCTTCTTGGTGGGATGACAACAAATTCTATGATTAGCATCACACCAAATTACACAAGACCATGTCATGTTTTTAGTTGAAACATGAAATACAAGATCTTATTGATGACAGTATAATCACAATTGATCCATCACTACTAGCATCTACTTCTATTCACACTATTTTTAAAGATCCTTTGGGTAATCATGGCAAAGGGAAGGCCTCTTTTTCAAACTCAAGCTCCTAGGCTAATCTAAACTACATACACACTAGATATGACTACACCAACAACTATTTCAATAGGCATGACTTCCACATATCCACATTTACTTTGAAAGCTGAAGACCCTCGCTATGCTATCACCGCTTGCCACACTCAGATTACCTTACCTGGAGCCCCAGTAAGACCTAATACCTCTGTTAGACCTACAACCTCTTCAAATTATAGTCTTGTTGACTAGGTTGGAAAAACTTCTACATAAATATCCATCCTAAATTTGCTTCATGTGTCCCCCCAACATCAAAAGATCCTCAACCAAGCTTTACAAGAGTCTATAGTCCTAGATAAAATTGATGTTGCCTAGTTCTATGCCATGGTTGGGAACCTACCCACACCACAACATATTACTTTTTTCCCTCAAGATATTCCTAAAGATAGACCCAACCAAAACGATCCCCTTCATCTCAAAATCTTTATCCATAACGCCAAGGTCAGACTTGTCTTGATAGATGGAGGAGTGAGATTGAACATCTGTACCCTAAAGTTGTTAAGGGTTTAGTTTACTCTAAAGAAGATGTAGGTCCCTCTTGTAGAATCATAATAAAGGCCTATGATGATTGAAAATGCTTCTATTAGAATTGCTTTAGAATAACTGAGAGGGGGGATGAATCAATTATTCAAGGTCCAAACATCCTATTCAAACTTTTCACTAAGTACAGTAAAATCATTCAACCATTCATCCATCCAAGCTTTAACTTATCTAATCAACAAGTTACAGTAAATCAACATGTAAGTAAAACACACAAAAAATCAACACATGATGCAATGATTTATGTAGAAACCTAATTTGGGAAAAACCACTAGTAACATGCTACTCAATTTTCACCCTTTTGAAGTGGTGCCCTATGAAATGCCTACCCTATTAAAGGCTTACAACACATTGTTAAATGTGATCTTGTTAGAGGATTTAACCACCCTGTTAGAAATTGGCCTGGTTAGAGGACTTTAGAACATTCACTTGGAATGCCACCCTATTAAAGGATTTACAAATGACTATTACGCCAACCTAAGTCCATAGGATTTTTAGATCTAATACAATTTCTAGAGAGTATTAGAAAATCTTGACCTGACTACAACATACAACTTATCTTGCAAATTTTAGATCACTTCTTAGCTCATACCGTTGCCTGGCCTTCAATCTCTACAACTCTTAACAGCTTGCCTTCCCTTTCAAGCTTTGTCTCCTTGAGTCTTCATACTCAATGTACTAGTGAAATAATCTCTTCATGATCACTCATAGAAGAAGAACTTTTGTGCTCTTCCTTCTCCTAAATGTCTCCTTCTTGATACCCTTTCAACCACTTCGCAGATTTGGCACTTCAGCAGCAACAGTATCAACAACTCTTTCCTTCTTGGTTTATGACTTCTTAAATAGAAGTCTTGGAGTCCCTTTTTTTGCTCAATTCTTCCATTTTTCAATTTCAATTTGCATGGATTAGGTAGGATACATTGTATCTAACCCATATTCTATTTCCTCTAGAAAATTCTTGAATAATCCTTTAAAATTTCCCCAAAAATGGTTTACATAAGATTCTGTGCCAACAACTCATCATCCTTATCTTCTAACTCATTCACAAAGCTCAATGTAACCACTATGTCAGCTTGGATTTGGTGAATCTTCATCATTTGAAAAAATGTAGTAGCTTGACACTATTGAAATACTAGTGCTCGACACATACTTTGTTACTTGACATCAACTATGTTTTTCTTGATGCTCAGGACCTAAAGATCACTCGACACCAACTAAATTTTTTTGATGCTCGACACCTGATCTTTACTCGGCACTTGAAGATCACTTGACACACACTAGAAATGTTTGTTACTCAACTTCTATTAAGAATTTTCTCAGCTTCAACTAACTTGCTCGACAACTACTGATGATCTTAGTTAAAGCTTTGCAGTCAACCTTGTTACAACTCCTTCTTCCAATGTATCTAAGTGTGACCAATATTTATATCTTTGAGTATGTCATCAATACATTACTTAACCATTGTCTTGACTAATCCTTGCACTTCATTGCAATATCATAACTCAACCTTTCCTTTAGGTGCTCTTGTTACATCTTGTTGATCAAATCCTCTTCATCAATCAACTAAGTGATAGTAATTGGATCTTATAAGAAAATATCACTCCTAACAATAGAAGGTTTGACATCAATGGAAAAACAATGATTGAAAACAAAAAAAATATCATTCCTAAAAATAGAAGGTTTGACATCAATGGCAAAACAATGATTGAAAACATTCTTTTACAACAATCCCCCTCTTTGATCTTCAATAACAATGAGCTTTTCAATCAGGTTTCCAACAATCTCCCTCTTTGGCATTGATGGAAAACCAAACTGATCAACCATCAAAGTAAACTATTCAACCAAATTAACTAGGTTAGAATAGTAAGTCAAATGCCAAAAATTAAATTGTGACATCACATCTCCTACTACTATTCTGATTGTTTCATTTCACTTCTCTCTCTTTGTTGCTATATCCTTTATCTTTATCTTTCTCTGTCTATATTATTCATCTTCTATTGTTTTGATCAACCTTTGAAATCTCCATCTACTTCTCTGATCCTTTATCTTCAATAGTTGTTGATCAATTGTTCACTTCTCCCTCTTTGACAAAAATGACAAAGACATATTAGCATCTTAATATGCAGATGTAGCTCTTACTGGTTCATTTAATAGCTCCCTTTGTCACCTTGCTTGTGACTGATTTGAAGTTTCAACACTTCTACTACTTTAGGCATGGATCCCAAAGTAAATATCCTTTGCATCAATGTGTAAAATCTTCAACATTCAGCTTGTTTGATGCAGGGCATTCTTACTTTTTGGTTTAAGTAACCTTAGCTAGGGGTATCACCCCTAACTTACCTATAAGATACTCAAAAGCATCTTTAGGTAGTGCTTTTGTGAAGATATCAACAATTTGTTCCTTTGAGCTGACATATTCCATCTTCACTTGTTTGTCTTCCACCAATTCTCTTACATAGTGATACTTGATTGCAATATGCTTAGTTTTAGCATGCATTACTGGGTTCTTTGATATATTAATAACACTTGTATTATCAAAATAAAGTGTCATAGGCTCAATTACTTCTTCCTTCATACCTTGCAGAAAATGTTTGATCCACATGATATTGGTGCAGTTTATAGCAGCTGCCACATATTCAACTTTAGCAGTAGACTGTGAGGTGCAGCTTTACTTTTTTCTTGTCCATGTAATCAACCTCTTTCTTAAGAAAAGTGCTCCTCCACTAGTGCTTTTTCTGTCATCAATGTTACCTCCCCAATCTGCATCAGTGTAAGCTTTTAGTTCAAACTTCTCATTCCTCTTGTAGTATAAACCAAAGTCATCAGTTCCTTTCAGGTATCTCAATATTCTCTTCACTGCCATTAAGTGATTTTCTCTTAGATTGGTAGAAAATCTTGCTACTATTCCAAAAACTAATGCAATGTTTGGTCTACTATGTGCAACATATTTCAACTTTCCAATCATTGACCTATATAATGTCTAATTTACTTCAACAAATTCATCATTCTTAGATAGTTTACGACCTGGTGCCATTGGTGTGCTAACTAGTTTTTAGTCTTCTAGCCCAAATATTTTGAGTGCTTCCTTGATATATTTGGATTGGGTCAAAAATATTCCATGCTTCAACTAATGTACTTTTTATCCAAAAAAGAATTTAATTTCTCCAAACATTGACATCTCAAATTCATGCTTCATTTGGTCAGCAAAATCTTTGCATAAAACATCTTTTCCTCCAAATATTATGTCATCAACAAAGATTTCTGATATCAAAATGTCTTTACCTTCCTCAAATTTGATGTCCAAGTTGCTATTGTCATCTATTCTTTCAAATCCTATCTTTACAAGATATTTGTGCAACCTTTCATACCATGCTCTAGGTGCATGTTTCAATCCATAAAGTGCTTTGTGCAACTTGCAAACCATATCCTTGTTCTTCTCATCAACAAATCCCTTTGGTTGTTCTATGTAGACTTTCTCTTCCAATATATCATTTAGAAAAGAAGACTTCACATCCATCTGGTATATTTTGAAACCTTTGTATGTAGCATATGCAAGTAATGTTCTTACTCCTTCCATTCTTGCAATAGGGGCAAATGTCTCTCCATAATCAAGTCCTTCTTCTTGTGCATAGCCTTTGCAAACTAATCTGACTTTGTTTCTTGTTATTTCACCATTCTCATCAAGTTTGTTTCTAAACACCCATTTGGTACCAATCACATTCTTATCAACTAGTCTGGGAACTAGAGACCAAGTTTTGTTCTTCTCGATTTGATCTATTTCTTCTTTAATGGCCTTATACCAATCATCATCTTGTAGTGCATCTTTGACTATTTTGGGTTCAACCTTGCTCAATAAATATGATTCATTCCTTAGTCTATTCATTGTCATGGGTTTAGCATCCTTGTCACCAATGATTTGATCTACAGGGTGATGTCTTCTTACATACTTGGCTAATCTGGGTTCATTACTTCTTTCCACATTTGATCCTTCAGCTTTAGAGTCATTTTGTTCCTCTTCATCTGCCATTTCATCATTCCTTTCTTGCATACTATTTTCAAAATCAAAATGTGCATTTTCTACATTCTGCAGCTCAACTTCTGAATGTAATTCGACATTCACTAGTTGAGACTCGGTAGATACTGAAGTTTGTTGCTGATTCCCAACTTGATTTGTAGCATTATCTTCAATTTTCATTCCTTCGTAGTAGTATACAAAGGATCTATAATCCTCTATTTTCTTTGACTCATCAACCTGAAATTTTGCATGCTCATCAAAATTTACATTTGCACTCTCCACAACTTTGTTAGTTTTAGCATTCAAATACTTGTATGCCTTACTTCTAGTGGAGTATCCAAGAAATATACCTTCATCACTTTTTGCATCAAACTTGCCATTTCTAGTCTCTTTTAGAATATAGAATTTACAACCAAACACTTTGAAATGTTTAACATTAGGTGAATGACCATACCACAATTCAAAGTGTGTTGCATTTGTACCTTTCTTGACTTGAACTCTATTCAATGTGTAGATTGTAGTATTCACAGCTTCTCTCCAGTATTTTAGTGCAACATTTTTCTCCATCATCAAGGTTCTAGCATAGTCAATCAATGACCTATTTATCCTTTTAGCAATATCATTTTGTGGTGGAGTTCTTGGTTTTGATGTTTGCCTTTTGATTCCTTTGTCATTCTGTTTCAAATTATCTTGATGTGAGCTCAGCTTCTCTATCTAACCTCAGGCATTTCAGGTTCCTTCCTATTTCCTTCTCTACTCTATCCAAATTCCACTTGAACATTTAGAATGCATCAAATTTTTTCTTTAGAAACATAGCAGTCATCATCCTAAAATAATCATTACAAATAGCATTATGTATATGTCTCCTAGGTGGCTTTGCACTTCTATTGGGCCACATAAATTTGCATGAACTAACTCTAATACTTCATTGGAAGTGTATGTTTTGGTTTTGAAACTAAAATTAGTCATTTTTTCTAGTTGACATTGTTTACACATTGTGTTTTCAAGTTTCTTCAACTTGGGCAACCCTCTAACTTTCTTTTTCTTGCTAATGCTGATTCGATTATCAAAATTAACATGACACAACCTTTTATGCCACAACCACACATCATCAAGTCTAACAATAAGACATGTTGCATCTTCCATATCAAGATAAAAAAAATTACTCCTAGTGTGTTCACCTTTTCCTATCATATTTCCTTCAGTGTCATAAATTTTAGCAATTTTGTGTCCAAATTCAACCTTGCAACCTACATTGCCTAATTGTGATACACTCAACAAGTTGTAGTTCAATCCTTCAACATAGTATGCATTATCACATGAAATTTTCTCTGTAAGTTTAGTAGAGCCTTTTCCTTTGATTTGACATGGAGCATCATTACCAAATCTAACACTATTTCCATCATATTGAGTAAAGGTAATGAACTTACTTTTATCTCCTGTCATGTGATGTGAGCATCCACTATCTATGATCCACTTGTTATTCTTTTTCACATAGGTAACTAACATTTTTGCTTCATCTTCATATTTGTTTGATTCATCCTTCATGGCTACATAGACTACTTCATCATCATTTTCATCAGATTCTTCTTCAACAATGTAGCATCTCTTGCCTTTCTCCTTGTAATCTTTGCTGTCATCTTCTCTTTTGTTCCTAAACTTGTTTCCTTCTTTATAATTTTTCTTTAGTGAACATCTTGCAGCTATATGACCTACTTCATATTAGTTGAAACATATGATAGGGAGCTTACCTTTAAATTTGCCTTTACCTTTATGGATCTCCTTGCCAGTAGTGCCTCTAATTGTTCCACATCTTCCTCATTTGTGCTGCTATCACTGGATGCATGTTTTTCTTTTCTTCTTCTCTTTCTTGATGTGTCCTCCTTAGTATCTTTTATTTTCATCTTGGCCTTGAAAGTAGATTCAAGGTTCTTAGGTCTGTAGTTGTTAAAATTGGATAACTCAAATGCAGTAATTCTTCCAATGATTCCTTCAAAGGTTAGTGTGTTCCCTTGTACACACCTCAGCTCTTGGATGGCTGAAATTCTTATAGCATAGATGGGGAGTAGAGTTTTAAAGTATTTGCTGATGGATGTTTCTTCTTCAAATTGTCCACCTAGACTTCTTATTGCACTCACCAATTCTTTTATTCTTGCAATTGAGCAGCATTTTCACCTTCCTCCATCTTCATGTCATCAAACTTCCCTCTTAGGATTTCTCTCTTTTCTCTATGGACATTCTAATCACCTCCATAGATATTTGATAAGGTTTTCCACATTTTGAATGCAATGTTATAGTCTTTGATGTCATCATATTCAACATAGCTAAGTGTAGATGCACTTTCCAACATTGCTTGGTTATGCTTCTTTTTGTTTAAGTCATCTGTAGTGAGGGGTCCTACTAGAGTTACATGCTCTATTCCAAGTGAGGTTTGTGCATAGTCACCTATTGATCCAAGGTGCAATTTCATCAAACTTTTTCATGCAAAAAAGTTGTCTTTGTTAAGCTTGGGAACTTCTCTCTTGGACATCTTGATCTTCCTACTTCTATTACCTTGAAACTAAATCAACAGATGGCTCTGATACCAATTGTTAAAATTGCTTTAGAATAACTAAGAGGGGGGGTGAATTAGTTATTCGAGGTCCAAACATCTTATTCAAACTTTTCACTAAGTAAAGTGAAATCATTTAACCATTCATCCATCCAAGCTTTAACTTATCTAATCAACAAGTTATAATAAATCAACATTTAGGTAACATGCACACGAAATTAACACATGACATAGTGATTTACATGGAAACTCAATTTGGGAAAAACTACTAGTAACATGCTACTCAATTTTCACCCTTCTAAAGTGATGCCCTATGAAAGGCCTGACCTGTTAAAGTCTTACAACACATTGTAAAATGTGAGTTTGTTAGAGGATTTAACCACCTTGTTAGAAGTGGGCGTAGTTAGAGGACTTTAGAATATTCACTTAGAATGCCACCCTGTTAAAGGATTTAAAAATGGCTGTTATACCAACCTAAGTCCATGGAATTTTTAGATCTAATATAATTTCTAGAGAGTATTAAATTTTTTTGACCTAACTACTATTGGATATAATTGTTAATTGAGTGTTGTCTTTGATGTTACAAAAATGTCATATTAGTCATCAGACAGAGTCTACCAAGCTCACAAGGTCAGCAAAGGAAAGTTAGCTTCTACCGAGCTCACAAGGTCAGCAAAGGAAAGTTAGCTTCTACTGAGCTCACAAGGTCAGCAAAGGAAAGTTAGCTTCTACTGAGCTCACAAGGTTAGCAAAGGAAAGTTAGCTTCTACCGAGTTCACAAGGTCAACAAAGGAAAGTTAGCTTCTATTGCGCTCACTCGATCATCAAAAAAAATGTGGCAGAAAGTTAGTGTCTACCGAGATAACTCGGTCATCGAAGGAAATATGGAAAAAAGTTAGCTTCTACTGAGCTCACAAGGTCAGCAAAGGACGGTCAATGCTAATCGAGTTCACTCAGTCTCCAAAGGACTTTTGCAGTATTTGTAGTGTTTACCGAGCTTCACTTGGTTAACACTAGAAAACCATTTTGGAACAGTGGTTATCGAGCTGAGTCAGCCAGCGAAGGATTTTATTGTTTTAGTTGTTTCATGGAATAAATGTAGCCCACTGATGTTTTTTAGTTGTTGTAAGTTATATTTGAGCCAACTTGGTAATCTGAAAGGTATATATATAGATGTTCAAGTTGTGGAATAGTGTGTATGAGTGTGAAAATGTGAGTATATGGATGAGAAAGGAATAAGTGAATAATGAGAGAATTCTAATGAAGGATTAGATATCCTGGAGGAGCTGCAAAGTTGTATTTGATCAGAAAGGATCTAGTAAAGAAGAACATAGATCTGTAATCAGCAAAAGATAAGTTGCATATCATTCAGGTCATTTCATTGTTGCTTTCTAATCATTGTAATAGTGAATTCAGAATCTCTTTACAGAGTTGGTTTAACAACCATTTTGTAAATCCTCTAACAAGGTGACAATTTAGTTGAATTTTTCTAAAGACCTCTAACTAGGCCACTCCTAATAGGGTGATTAAATCCTCTAACAAGGTCACACCTAACAGTGTGTATTGTAACCTTTAACAGGGTTGGCTCCTAACAGGGCTCACTTTAGAAGAGTGAAAATTGGTAACTAGTTACTTGGTGGTTTTTCTCATATTGAGTTTCCACGTTAAATCTGGTGTCTCTTGTGTTTATTTAGTTAACCTTTGCATGCATATTAATAACTTTGAATGTTAGATAATCAGTAACTAGTTAACTTACCGAGTTACAATATTCATGCACTATTTACAAAGTATTAGCAGTAAGTAAGCATTATAGACATCTAAGGCATTTTTGGAATTGTTTTTGTGGTAACTGATTCACCCCTCCCCTCTCATTTACTTCATCTATATTTCCAACAATTGGTATCAGAGCATTTTGGTGCTTTCAGGAAAAGATTTCAAGGATCTAAGCTAAAGATCAAGATGTCTTACAAAAGAGAAATTCCAAGACTTAACAGGAACAACTTCTCTGCATGGCAAGGACTGATGAGACTTCACCTAGCATCCATTGGTGATACATGACTAAAGTACCTTGATGAAAAATATGTAGAACCCTCTGGTACACTATCTATCAATGATATTGCTGAAAAGAAGACCCACAACATTATGATGATAGATATAGCATTTGCTCTGAGTTATGAAAAATTTGATGACATCAAGGATTGCATAACTACCTTTGAAATGTGGAATAAGATGAAAGAAATCTATGGAGGAGATGATAATGTGAGAAGAGCCAAAGCAGAAAGATTGAAAGGACAATTTGACCAAATGAAAATGAGAGAGGATGAAAACATTGCAAAATATGTTGAAAGAGTTAAAGCATATCACAATGCAATCAAAGCATCTAGAGGAGATATCAGTGAAGAGACAATTATAAGTAAAGTTATCAGAACATTACTATCAATCTATGCAATTAGAGTCTCTGCAATTCAAGAAAGAAGACGTGAAGCAAATCATAAAATAAATCTAGAAGCCATAGTTGGAAGATTGACTGCATTTGAACTAGACAACTATGACAACTATGTTCTAGATTCTAAAAAAATTGAATCAGCATTTGAAGCCAAGCTTTCACTCAAGAAGAAAAGTAAAAGGAAAAAGGAATCTCAGTCAGAAAGTGAAGATGAATCAGACCAAAGTTCAGACAGTGATCGTGAGGTGATTGAAGCTCTACTAGCAAGGAAATACTCTAGAGGCAGAGGAAAATATAAAGGTAAATTTCCTCTAATATATTTTTCATGTCAAGAAGTCGGTCATAGTGCTGCTAGGTGCCCAAACAAGTAGAAAAAAATATGACAAGAAAGATTACAAGTACAATGGCAAGAAAGACTTCAAATCATTCAAGGATAAAGGTAAGAAAACATGTTTTATGGCTAAAGATTCTAATGATGATGAAGAAGAAGAAATTGTCTACATTGCTATGAAAGATGAGTTTGATAATGATGAGAAAATGGCACTCATTTCTCATATAAGCAAAAATCATACATGGATCATAGATAGTGGTTGTTCTCATCACATGACTAGTGATAAAACTAAGTTTGAATATTTTGAAGACTATGATGGCGGCAGTGTAAGATTTGGTAACAATGAATCTTGTTGTATAAAAGGAAGAGGAAGAATCTCTCTAACCAAAGAACTTATATGTGATAATGCCTATTGGGTAAAAAGACTAAAGCATAATTTGTTAAGTGTGGCACAACTACTAAATAATGGATTCAAAGTAGAATTCATGCATGGAAAAGCAAGACTGCTGGATGACAAAGGAAAACTGATTGAATCAGGCACTCAAACAAAAGTTAACTTATTTTATCTTGAACTTGGTGAATGTTCATGTTTTATTGCTCAAATTGAAGAAAGTTGGTTATGGCATAAAAGGTTGTGTCATGTCAATTTTGATAATTTGGTGAAGATAAGCAAATTTAAGAAAGTAAGAGGCATTCCTAACATAAAGAAACCTGAGGTCGATCTATGCAAGAATTGTCAGATTGGTAAAATGGAAAAGACTAGCTTTAAAAGTAAAAACTATTAGTCTGAAGATATATGAAAAATTGCGCATTCTGATTTATGTGGACCCATTGGAATTGAAAGCTATATTGGAGAAAAGTTCTTCATTCTTTGTGTTGATGATTACTCAAGAATGATGACTGTCATATATCTAAGGAACTAATCAAAAGCATTTGAGAAATTCAAATGGTATTTGGCCAGAGTAGAAAAGGAAATAGGGAAAAGATTGAAATGCTTGAGGTCAGACAGAGGTGGAGAATTCATTTCACATGAGTTCAATAACTTTTGCATTGAAAGAGGAATCAAAAGATAGGTATCAGCCCCTGGAACTCCTGAGCAAAATGGAATAGCTAAAAGAAGGAACAGGTCTATCATGGATTGTGCAAGAACCTTAATGATTGAAAAAGGCATTACTATCAAATACTAGAAGGAAGCCATCAGCACTGTAGTTCATACCCTGAATCGAGTACAGCTAAAAAGGGACTCATTCAAAACTCCCTATGAACTATAGTATGGCTATAAACCTAATGTAAGTTATCTAAAAGTATTTGGAAGTAAATGTTACATTTTGAAAAATCTAGAAAAGGAAAATTTGATGTGAAAAGTGATGAAGGAATATTTTTGGGATACTCTTGCAAAAGTAAAGCATATAGATGTTTGAACTTGTCTACTAACAAAGTCATAGAAAATGCACATGTGAAAGTTGATAAGTTTGTAGAAAGGTTTGAAGAAGAAAGCAAAAGGGAACCAGAAGATTATAGAAGGTTTATTTTTATTGAACCTTATACAATACCAATCAATCAAGAATCTTTTACTCTAGAATCATCAGTAACCGAATTACAAGAAGTTCAAACTGAGCTACAACAACACGAGTTACATTCAGATGCTACTGAGCAAGTGTCTACCAAGTCTGAAGGACTCGAGCCAATATCTATCGAGTGAGAGTGGCCAGAACCTGAAGTTGAAATGCAAAAGGATAACAATAGAATTCATTCAAAAGGCAAATAACCTGTATTAGCAAAATATGTCAGGAGACATCATTCAGCAGATCAGATCATTGGAGACAAATCTGAAGGAACAATGACAAGAAATAAGTTGAAAGGTACTTGTTTACTTGCTGATTTTGAACCTAGAAATATGAAAGATGCTTTAGGAAATGATAGTTGGATTGAGGCTATGAATGAAGAAATAGAATAGATAGAGAAAAACAAGACATGGACTCTTGTACCCATGCCTAAAGATAAAAATGTGATTGGAACTAAGTGGACATTCAGAAACAAGTTGACTAAAGATGGCAAGGTATCAAGAAACAAAGCTAGACTAGTATGCAAAGGATATGCTCAAGAAGAAGGAATAGACTATGGAGAAACTTTTGCTCTTGTTGTAAGATTGGAAGGAGTCAGAACCTTACTTGCATATGCTGCTCACAAAGGATTCAAAGTTTATCAGATGGATGTCAAGTCAACATTCCTCAATGGTATACTGGATGAAGAGGTTTACATTGAACAACCTGATATTTTTGTTGATACAGATAAAAGAAACATGGTTTGCAAATTACACAAGGCACTATATGGTCTGAAACAAGCCCCTAGAGCATGGTATGAAAGATTGCATAACTATCTTATTTAGATTGGTTTTTAAAGAACTAATGATAACAATAGCTTGTATATAAAGGAAGGACCAGATGATAAGATTGTCTTGGTAGAAATATTTGTAGATGATACTATTTTCATAGGGAATGATGATCTATGCAAAGAATTTTTAGAACAAATGAACAAGGAATTTGAAATGTCTATGTTTGGTGAGATAAAATTCTTTGTTGATCTTCAAATTCAATAGAATAAAAATGGTATCTACATCACTCAATCAAAATACATCAAGGAGATATTGAAAAAGTTTGGTATGGAAGATTGTAAACCAGTTGGGACTCCTATGTGTACTAGATTAAAACTTACCAAGGAAGATGAATCAAAAGAAGTAGATCAAACCTTGTATAGATCTATGATTGGAAAGTTACAGTCTGTAGTTCATACTAGGCCAGATATTGCCCTTGCAGTTGGTATTGTAGCGATATTTTCAGCAAAACCAAGAGAAAATCACATGATGGCAATCAAAAGAATAATGAGATATTTGAAAGGAACTGAAGATTATGATTTATGGTACAAATTTGGAGGTAATCTAGATTTGAAAGTGTTTACTGATGCTAATTGGGCAGGAAACCTTGATGATAGAAAAAGTACAAGTGGAGGAGCATTCTTTCAAGGAAAGAGGTTGGTTTCTTGGACAAGAAAAAAGAAAAATTGTACATCCCAATCTACAGCAGAGGTAGAGTATGTTGCTGCAGCAGTAAACTGTTCTAATATTGTTTGGTTTAAACAATTATTGGAAGGCATGAAGGTGCAAATCAAATAACCAGTTGTTATGTTCTGCGATAATACAAGTGCAATCAACATATCTAAGAATTTAGTGATGCATTCCAAAACCAAGCACATTGCAATAAAATATCATTTTGTTAGAGAATTGGTGCAAGATGAGGAGATCAGATTAGAATATGTCCATACAAAGGACCAAATTGTTGACATATTCACAAAGCCATTACCTAAGGATGCATTCTTGTATTTAAGAGGTAAGTTAGGGGTCAATCCCCTATCTGAAGTTCACTAAAATGAAGTTTTAGTGATGCATCAACGCATACCAAGTTGAAGATCTATCAGTTGATGCAGCATAGGTAGGAAACATTGCATATGAATCAGTATTAAGGGTACATTAAAATTCATTTGAGTTGTGTTGTCAAAGAGGGAGAGTTTTACTATCATATCTTTCTGAAATTTGTTTGAGAGAAAGAGTTTACTATGTAATTCCTTCCTAGAGGGAGATTACTGAAAGAGGGAGAGTTTGCTAAAAGAAAGTTGTTCTAATAGAAAGACTTGGTAGACTTGTTTTCAAATTTCATTCTACTATGACATGTTGTGTTTCCATCAATGCCAAAGAGGGAGATTGTTGGATATAATTGTTAATTGAATGTTGTCTTTGATGTTACACAAATGTCATATCAGTCATCAGACAGAGTCTACCGAGCTCACAAGGTTAGCAAAGGAAAGTTAGCTTCTACCGAGCTCACAAGGCTAGCAAAGGAAAGTTAGCTTCTACCGAGCTCACAAGGTTAGCAAAGGAAAGTTAGCTTCTATCGAGCTCACAAGGTCAGCAAAGGAAAGTTAGCTTCTACCAAGCTCACAAGGTCAGAAAAAGAAAGTTAGCTTCTACCGAGTTCACTCGATCATCAAAGAAAATGTGGTAGAAAGTTAGTGTCTATTGAGATAACTCGGTCATCGAAGAAAATATGGCAAAAAGTTAGCTTCTACTGAGCTCACAAGGTTAGCAAAGGAAGGTCAGTGCTAATCGAGTTCACTCCGTCTCTAAAGGAATTTTGCAGGATTTGCAATGTTTACTGAGCTTCACTTGGTTAACACTAGAAAACCATTCTGGAATAGTGGTTACCGAGCTGAGTTAGCCAATGAAGGATTTTATTGTTTTAATTGTTTTATGGAATAAATGTAGCCGACTGAAGTTTTTAGTTGTTGTAAGTTATATTTGAACTGACTTGGCAATCTGAAAGGTATATATATAGATGTTCAAGTTGTGGAATAGTGTGTATGAGTGTGGAAATGTGATTATATGGATGAGAAAGGAATAAGAAAATTCTGATGAAGGATTAGATATCCTGGAGGAGCTACAAAGTTGTATTTGATCAGAAAGGATCCAGTAAAGAAGAACATAGATCTGTAATCAGCAAAAGATAAGTTCCATATCATTCAGGTCATTTCATTGTTGCTTTCTAATCATTGTAATAGTGAATTCAGAATCTCTTTATAGAGTTGGTTTAATAGCCATTTTGTAAATCCTCTAACAAGGTGACAATTCAGTTGAATTGTTCTAAAGACCTCTAACCAGGCCACTCCTAATAGGGTGATTAAATCCTCTAACAAGGTCACACCTAACAGTGTATATTGTAACCTTTAACACGGTTGACTCCTAACAGGGCTCACTTCAGAAGAGTGAAAATTGGTAACTAGTTACTTGGTGGTTTTTTCCATATTGGGTTTTCACATTAAATTTGGTGTCTCTTGTCTTCATTTAGTTAACCTTTGCATGCATATTAATAACTTTGAATGCTAGATAATTAGTAACTAGTTAACTTACCGAATTACAGTATTCCTACACTATTTACCAAGTATCAGCAGTAAGTAAGCATTATAGACATCTAAGGGATTTTTGGAATTATTTTTGTGGTAACTAATTCACCCCTCCCCTCTCAATTACTTCATTTATATTTCCAACAACTACAACATACAACTTATCTTGCAGATTTCATATCACTTTTTAGCTCATACCCTTGCTTGGCCCTCAATCTCTGCAACTCTTAATAGCTTTCCTTCCCTTTCAAGCTTTCTCTCCTTGAGTCTTCATACTCAATGTACCAGTGCAATCATCTCTTCATGACCACTCATAGAAGCAAAACCTTTGTGCTCTTCCTTCTCCTAGATGTCTCCTTCTTGACACCCTTTCAACCACTTTAGAGATTTGGCACTCCAAAAACAACAGTATTAGTAGCTCTTTGCTTCTTGGTTTATGAATTCTTAAATAGAAGTCTTGGAGTCCCTTTTTCTACTTGATTCTTCCATTTTTCAATTTTAATTTGCATGGATTAGGTAGGATACATTGTATCTAACCCATATTCTGTTTCCTTTAAAAACTTCTTGAATAATCCTTTAGAATTTTCCCAAAAATGGTTTACATAAGATTCTGTGCCAACAACTCATCATCCTTATCTTCCAACTTGTTCACAAAGTTCAATGTAACCACAATGTCTTCTTGGATTTGGTGAATCTTCATCATTTGAAATAATGTAGCAGCTCAACACTATTGAAATACTGATGCTTGGCACATGCTATGTTACTCAGCATCAACTATGTTTTTCCTGATGCTCGACACTTAAAGATCACTCAGCACCAATTGAAATTTTTTTGATGCTTGGCACCTAAGCTTTACTTAGCACTTGAAGATCACTCGGCACACACTAGAAATTTCTATTACTTGGCTTTAACTAACTTGCTTGGCTCCTACTGATGATCTTAATTAGAGCTTTGCAGTCAACCTTGTTACAACTCCTTCTTCCAATGTATCTAAGTGTGACCAATCTTTGTATCTTTGAGTGTGTCATCAATACATTACTTAACCATTATCTTAACTAATCCTTGCACTTCATTGCAATATCATAACTCAACCTTTCCTTTAGGTGCAAATCCTCTTCATCAATCAACTAAGTGATAGTGCTTGGATCTTATAAGAAAATATCATTCCTACAAATAGCAGGTTTGACATCAGTGGAAAAACAATGATTGAAAACATTCTTTTACAACAATCTCCCTCTTTGATCTTTAACAACAATGAGCTTTTCAATTAGATTTCTAATAGCTTCTCCAAGGGCATCATCATATTACCCATCAGAGTTGGTCTAGCTACCAAAAATATGTTATTCCAAGTCCTAGATATCAAAATTAATTGTAACATGATACTAGGACACCCTTGGATCCATGCGGTGAAATATATGCCTTCTACATACCATTGATGCTTATAATTTTCCTACAATAAAGTGGAGATTACTATCCCTGGTGATCTAGATCCTTTCTAGTTTTGTGCTAATCTGATAGATGCTATTGCCTAGAAAGTCCCAACAAACAATGAAGAACAACCCATAGACTCCTCTAAGTATGTGGATTTTGATATAATCATGAGTAAGGCCAAGGAAAAGCTAAATATTGAAGACAAAGGGTGTGGAGAATACTTTATGTCTCAAGTATCCTACATTAGGGAGTCACCAATTTCTTCCCAATCTTATGGTAAATCAAAACTATTGCAAGCACAACATTTTGAGAACAATAGACAAAATACCACTTCTATTAATGAGAATACATATGTATGTATTGAGAAAGCAAAAGCAGAACATAACCCACTTTGATATCTCCTAGCAAGTATGGACTTTGGATTACTATCATGCAAAAATAAGGCTACGATGGATGTAGTGGTTTTGGATCTCATAAACAAGGAATAACTGAATCTACCACTGCATAAAGAAAACATCCTAGTTTGGGGCTTGGATTTGAACCATTGTGAATAGGTCCTCCTAGTACTAAGGTACCCTCGTGTAAGACTAGATGTTTCAGATGATGAATAGGCATTTGAGGACACCCAACCTAAAATCAATAATCCTTATGCACTTGACCATATCTTTGTTGACCCCAACAATACAATTAAATCTGATATCCAAAGCCCATTCAACATTGATGATGAAATCCCCTAAAGTTATCCTAAACTATTGGATTGAGACTAGAGAGGACCACTAATCTTTGATCAATTTGACAAAGATGATGCTATTATAAATGTATTGAAACTCTATGAAGGCATTGCAATTAATGGTCATAAAGAATAAATTTCTCTTGGAGAGAACACATTGGCATATTTTGGGGAGGCAAATCCATCTTTCAATTACAAAATTGAAAGCAAAGGAAAAAATGAAAAGAATAAGTCTCTTGGTGAAAATTGAAAGCCACCATTAGAGCATAAAAAATAAAAAGTTACACAACTCCCAAGGATACAAGATGAACAAGTTGATGCCATGCATATAAGTGCTCCAATGGTAAAAATTCCATGAAGGTAAACCTTCATTTGGGAAGTCATTAGTCTCAATCCTCCCAATCCTTCCTTATATCTAGTTGTTTATCCCCAAATCCAGCTACCTAACTTGTCCAACACCCAAAATCGAAGCTCTATTCTACGAGCCTTTGAATATGTCATCATCAGTGACATCCTATACAATGAATCTTTTGACCCAATTATCCTTAGATGCCTTGATTCACAAGAGGTAGACACTATCTTACATATGGTACATGATGGTATATCTCAAGGCCTTTCCAGTGGTTTAATTTTAGCTACAAACTAGGAACCAATCCTACGTAGTTATAGTCACTTATGGGTTCAGAGGTTACTAGCTAGTAGTCCTGACAATATATTTCTTCTTAATGATTGATAGAAACATTCATGACTCTGTTTAAAAGTCCTGAAAAAATATCAAAAAAATAGCAAAGGGTCTTGAAAAATATCAAAAAAATAGCAAAAAGTCTTGAAAAAAGAAAAAGAAGAAGAAGAAAGCCATGAAAAAATGGATGCCTTGATGAAAACCTAGCAAGCAAGCATCTTGGCATGAAAATTTGATTCAAGAGATAAAAATTATCCAAAGTCAACACCTATGGCTATCAAACAGGCACTTTGGGCAAGAACCATGGTGAAAACTTGGCAAATAGGTGCCATGTGTAATCGATTGTTGCTCCTTCATCTATCGAGATTCCATCTAGTTTCCCCCCTTGTCATTCCTTGATCATATCCTTCATACTGTAAGACATCCCTAGTCCTTGATCATGGCCAACGAACTAGTAAACACCCATTGTCATCTTTCCCAAGCATCACAAGTTTGTACATACTCTATCTTTTGCATTTGTACATAGTTTGTGTCTTGTTTGGGGGCATATCACCTACATAGTGCACAAATTTGAATTTGAACTAGGGGCATGCCCTTAAGAATATCATTATACATTGGATATATCACATATTAGATTGGAGCCAACACTTGTAAATACTTTGTGATCTTGAAAAGATCCTAAACATCCACATATGCTCCTAAAAAATCCATAAAAATCATAAAATATCCTTAAAAAACCCATAAAAATCATAAAATATTCTGAAAAAATCACTAAAAATCATAAAATGTCTTGAACAAATTCATAAGAATTATAAAATATCTTGAAAAAATCACTAAACATCATAAAAAGTCTTGAAATAAACCCTAAAAATTCATAAAATGTCCTGAAGAAACAAGTAACACAAAAATATTAAATATCTTCAAAAACCCTAAAAGTCACAAAATTGACCAAAAATTTGTAATAAACCTTGTAAATACTCACTATGGATAATCACTCTACTTAAACACTGACACTTTCACAGGCTAAAACTCACAGCACTACACTTGAATGCCAATCAAACTACCTGAGTAATGTGAACCAACTATCAATCTAACAATTCATTATGAACATGAACCAACAATCAGACCTATCACATGATCAACTTGTCAAACACTATTTGAAGACCTAATACACTAAAAAGTAAGTAATAATAGACAAGAATAACTGTTGGCTCATGTTGTTTAGTGAGTGATTTTATTTTTGCTTTATTTTTCTTTGATCATGTTCCTATGCTACTTGATGATATAAATTGATCTATGAGAGTGGTCAGGATGGTGCATGG
The DNA here is from genome assembly GCA_028749045.1 of Cupressus sempervirens. Taxonomy (NCBI): domain Eukaryota; kingdom Viridiplantae; phylum Streptophyta; class Pinopsida; order Cupressales; family Cupressaceae; genus Cupressus; species Cupressus sempervirens. The sequence goes on along the minus strand of CM053791.1, from coordinate 392,818,580 downwards.
TCATCTTTTATTTTCTATCTATTGAATGCACCTTCAAGATTCTGGGGCACATATATATGCTTTAGGAAGGAAAAGGTTGTCTACATCATGCTTGTTTATGCAAAAGGTTTGCATTTGCACTTTGGCCCTTATGCCATGATGCATTGCATCCCATTTTCCATGTCATAATAAAGCTCCAATAACATGTAGTGCACTTTGTGAAAGCAAAGTCCTCACCTCATACTAACTATTCCTTATCTCACCTCCTCTATATTTTGTCTCCTTTATCTACCACCATGGCCTTGTAATCTGATACACCAAAAACATTGTCATCTTGCATTTATGCATATGTCAAAAGTATAGAAAATCCTAAAGCAATACATACTTGCATAAATGTGGCATTCATATAATTTTACATTTCATTTGCATTCATTCCATATCATTTTACATTTCATTAGGCATTCATTCTTGAAAAAAATACATGTGGCAAAAATAAAGATCTCATTTCCTAAGAATCTGATATCACTAAACAACACATGATGTCATCACATAAAGTCCACATAGAAAAGCATAAATGCATCCATGTAAGGCATATAAAACACATGCACAATCCATCTCATATAATCATCATAACATAAGTGCATCTCATAAATGTTTCACAAAAGTATCAGAGTACATGGCCATGGTTTACATCAATACTAATTGCCCATTGGTGTGAACCATGAAAGAGCATAATAGGAAAAAAAGAAAAAAGAAAAATCCCTAGATATGAGCATGTCTATGTCACCCTAAGCTATCCCTAGCCTCACAACCTCTATTTGTAAAGAAACTTGCAACAAAGAATATAACCATTTTCACATAACCCATAAAAGATCTAAAATACATATGCAAGAGAATAGACAACATACCCACAAAAATGTGACACAAGATATACCCTGGGAAACCCTCATTGAGGAAAAAACTTAGCTTCCAAAAGCATCCATCACCATGTATTATTCAACAAAAATACCATTGCAATACAACTATGAAATCCTTCAAAGCCATAGGCACAATCGAGCAATCCAAATGAACAAGCATGAATCCACACATCCCATGGCATGCTTCCAACCTTCAAAAATGCTCCCTTGGCTAACTTGTCAAGCCTTTTCCCACTCAACTCTTGCCTTTTTTTTTCTATATTCTCGTACAACAACTACCTTTGTGGTTGCTTATATAGTAGCAAGTCCCACAAAGCCACCAAGTGGTATTACATAAATCATGTGCTACCTAACCCATTGACCCCACATTTAATATTAGAATTTTAATTCTTTTCCCTAATATTAAATAATTACATGAAATATTATCACAATGTTACAATACAACTTATCAAGTATATCCCATGGGAATCTTTCCATGTTGCATGCCCATCTAGGTACAACATTATATAACAAAATAAAATAATACAATATAAAAATATTATGTAATGTGTGCAACACCCATTATCTCAATGCTATCTAGCATCGAGGATGATCTCTCTATTGTTTATGGTGGCCTTATGGGTCCCAACACCCATACACTTCTTTGTGTCCTCTGTATGCACTGCAAATGAGATCTTGATGCACAATAACTCTATATCCTCTACCCTAGTGGCACTACCATCTCATAATTATCCCTCCACTACTGTGTCTCTACATGTGCCCTAGTCATCATTGTAGCCATCTCTCAGAAGTTCGGATATTTTATGCTGCTAATGAATTCCTGTGACTCATGAACTACCCTCTTTTTCCTACACAATGTTATATCCCTCTCTACCATAGCCTAGTTTCTTTCCATCACTGCTACATCCCTCTCTGATGTAACCTAGTCTAATTGACCTCTCAATCATCTAATCACCTCCATCAGCTCTGTTTGGCTATATGTATTAGTACTAGCATCCCCCTAATGTAATCTACTAGATCCTCTCCTATGTCCATTGCTATCGCATCCACAACTGTGTCATCCTCATCATCTCCCCCCTCACCATCCCTATCTCCACCATCCCCACCCTTCTCATCATCATCTCCCTTATCACATCCCTCATAATCCTCATCCCCACTCTCCTCCTCCTCCTCCTCATCCTCTACATCAACATTCTCATTAGCATCCTCATCTCCATCCTCCCCATCCTCCCCATCACCCTCCTCATCTCCTCCCTCCTCATCCCCCTCCTTATTATCCTCCTCATCATCCTCCTCACCCTGCTCTACTTGTGATCTTGCTCATGGTACCAACATTGCTAGATTTATCTATGGCCTCAAACAATGCTAGGCAAACCACCTATCATATCCCATTGTCATCCTTGCATCCACCACATTTTTTGCTACTCCCCACACCCTAGGCTAAAACTCCTCTAACTATGTGCAAGAAACCTATGTATTGATAGGTGCTCCCCACTCTCAGATCTCTGCTCTAGACTATGAAAACAATGCCAAACCTGTCAACACCTCTTGACTCTTGCCAAATTGTCTATGTACCTACTTTGATAGGTACATGTCTATCATCAAATGACCAATCACTATGTGCCCTATTAGATAACACTCCTATTTATAGTATGGGAGGTGGATCTCATTTTGTTCCACCCTAGACAATCCCTGCATGGTCTCCAAATGAACTATGTCATGGTATCCAACTAAAACCCAAAGAATCGAGTGTACCCTAGTAGTCCTCATGCTAGAATTCCTCTATAGCTATATGAATAAGGCATACCCTCAACTAGCTCTCTCTACAAGTGGTTGAACACTATAATATGTTCATACACCATGATCTATAGCAGTGTACCTCTAGTACTAAATGTTAGTCCAATTTTGTACACCACTTGGTATAGATAGTAGTACAACATACCCAATATACATGACCCCTAGGAAAACATGGTCCTGTCCATGACCATCCTCTCGAACACTCTAAGAAATCACTGCAATCAGATGCTCATGTCATGCCACTAGTAGATCCCATCCAATCTCATAATCTTGGATACCTAGCTCTACATCTCCACATCCAAACAATTGATGGAGTGTCGTTCGCACAACCACTAGTCATATACAACTAACTCTCCATGAATCAAAATTTGAATGATGCACCATACATCTATTAGAATATATAGTCTATTGATATAACTCGAGGGGTCTCGGGGGAGGGTTGAATTAGTTATCCAGCTATCATCACAAACATTAACCTTAAACAAACTTAGCCATGTGAGTAATATAAATTGAAACCACAACAAGATACTCATACATAATTAACACTAGATATGTTAACTAGGGAAACCCTTGATCAGAGGAAAAACTTTGGTGGGGATGGTACCCACAAGATGATGTACTAATATAAATATTCCTTGTTAGAGGATAGACCCTGTTAAGAGTTTGTTACAATATTCAGTACATGTGAGCCCTGATTAGGAGACTTTGAATCTCGGTTAGGAGATTCCAACCCTGTTAGGAGTTGTGGAAGATAGCTGGACCCACTACCCAAACAACTTCAAGGCTAAGATCAAAGAACCCACAATCCAAATGATCTTTGTATTATTCCTTATAGAATAATAGAACTGAAAAGTACTTCCTTCCTCTATCTTTGTCCTGTCAATAGGACTTCTGATCCTTCAGATCTTGTAATCGGATCTCATATTGCACATCCAATGATCCCATAGATTACTTACACACATTCTATAAGCATTTCACTCCTTCCTCTGTACACTAATCCTTTGAATTCCACTTGGTCCTCTTCTCCAAGATGTATTACAAATAAGGAAAACAACTTTCCTTTATATCTTATCTTCATAATAATTCCTTGAGTCAGCCTTGAGGCTTTCCCAATTAATTAAAATAAGATAATTAATTAATTACAACAACACTATTGTCTTACAGTCAATACAAAACTTCATACATGTGAAACCACATCTTGTGCACATCCTGGCATCATCATATGACTATTCTCTATCACTGTGTGACTATGCATCTCTTCACTACATCTCAGACGAATGATAGTGATAGATCATCATAACTTTGTTTTCCAATGCTTTGTTTCTACATTGCTTCTAGTAAATCGAGTGTAACTTCTATACAACATTGAATCAAACTTAATCCTTTTGACCACATCATCAAGACAACCTTAGAAACATTTCCTCTATAGTGCATCATTTAAAATGTCCTTAGCTTATGTGCATCTTAAGGTTATTGACTACTATTCTTCGAGTCATAACAAAATTACTGCTATGTTGACATCAATGACAAATATAGTCACGAATGTAACATATCAATATTCTCCAATGCGTAGGATACTCCCCTAATTTAGTATCATCAACATTCATGCTAAAAATCTCCCCTTTGACATTGATGGCAACATAGATGAAAAACATCTAAGTTCCAAGAATACCAAACAATACTCTATTGTTGATGCCACATATCTTCTTAAATCCTCTTCATTAATCAAATCTAAAATCCTCTAGAGCATTGTATCTATTCTTCTTCTTCTTTAGTTTGGCAATAGTTGTTTAGAGTAAACGACTTATAATACTTTATGGTTGCATCTATGCACTTACACTTCCTTTTGTGCACTTACATTTTCTTCTGTGCACTTACATTTCCTTCTACACACTTACATGACTCTTTCTAAATATCCCTAAAGAGATAACTCTCCCTCATTGACATCTCAATAGGTGCTTCTCTTCCCTTTGCTTATGTACATTCTCTCAATATGTTTTTCATGCACATTCTCTCCCCCATTGACATCAATGTCAAAGGTGTCAACCATAATTACCATTTGTTACATACCAATTGTTAATCAACTTTTCAAATCATCAACTAGCTTGAGTGTCCAAAGACACTATTCAATACCAATTACCAAGAGTCCTTCATGACTCAGCACATACCAAATACTCCCCCATTCAGGAAGCATCAACATTCAGTCCAGTCTAACCATAGTGCTCTGTGTTAGAGTACTAAAGTATTTTCTTATTAATTAAATCATATTAATTTAATTAGTAAGTCACTTATTATCTCTAGTTTACTTAAGCTAACATTTAGGCATATAATAATTAATTCTTTTATTAATTATTATTATCATGCAACCTAGGTTAGATTCCTATTAGGGTTTTTATCTCCTTTTATAATGATTGATCTCTTTGTAATTTATTCATTCACTTTTGATTATAGCAATCTATTTTTTTTCTCATCAAGAATGTCTCAACTATGGTTTTGGTGATTTCAAGCTCCATAAGTTTTTCTTCTCTCTTTCTATGAGAGGTGTTTGCATGTAGGTGATTCCTTGGAGCTATGGGGTTGATCTTTCATCAACTTCAACATTCTGTACCTCTAGACTGATGCACTCCTTGCACTATATATACTGAAGAAGGTAGGGGCACAACCCCTAGCATACCTCTTAGGTATTGAAAAGTATCTTTAGGCAACAACTTCATAAAGATATTTGCAATTTGATCTTTAGTGCTTATATATTCCAATATTATTTCCTTCTCTACTACCTTCTTTCTTAAAACATGATACTTAATGGATATGTGCTTAGTCTTAGAATGCAATACTAGATTCTTAGAAATATATACTATACTTATGTTATCACAACAAATGATAATAGGCTCTGGAAACTCAATCCCAATAATTGTCAACATTTGTTTCATCCACATAACTTGATTACAATTATTTGTTGCTGTAACATACTCTACCTTAGCTATACTTTGAGAAATATAGCCCAGTTTCTTACTCAACCAAGAAATCAATCTTCCTTCAAGAAAGAATGCTCCACCACTAGTGCTCTTTCTATAATCCATACTGCCTGTCCAATCTGTATAAGTATATGCACACAAGGTAAAATCACTTGATTTGTCATAGCAAATTCCATAATCAAATATACCCTTCAAGTATTTGAATATCCTCTCTACTCCTACATAATGATACTCTTTAGGATCAACTTGAAATCTTGCTACAATCCCAACTGCATTTTCTATAGCTGGTTTGGTGTGAGTCAGATATTGCAATCCTTCAATCATTGATTTATACTTCTTCTACTCAACTGTAGGTGTTTCATGTTTAGTAGATAACATGTGACAAGTTATCATGGGTGTACCAATAGGTTTGCAACTTTCTAAACCAAACCTTTTCAACAAGTCTTTTAGATACTTGGTTTGTGAGATAAATATCCCATCTTTGTTTTGCACAATCTGCAATCCTAGGAAAAACTTCATTTCTCATATCATGCTCATTTTAAATTCATTTTTCATCTCTTCAAAAAACTTATCTCTTTCTTTATCATTTCCTCCAAATATTATGTCATCCAAAAATATTACAATGATAAATAAACTATTGAGCTTTCATTTTGCACAATGCTTAACAATAGGAATCCTTTTGAACTCCTCTCTTGAAAAGTTAATTTGGAATCAACTCCAAGGTTGCATGTGATCTTGTGACCTACTAGAATCTACTTAGTAGAAGATAAATGTGATTGTTCATGAGGAGGCCTTTTCTAGTTCTAACCAGTTTGAGATAAGATGTTGAATCTGCTTGCTATCTCAAAACAAGTAACTACACAATTTTTTTTTTGTATTTTTCTATTTATAATGAATGTAGGTTTAACTATGCAACTATATGAATTCTAAAATTAACCAAGTATTTATAAAAGAAAATAATGAAGATAGGGTAACCAGAAGTTTAAGCAAATGACTTGAAAAGTAAATTCTTAATAGACATAAGTAATAGAAATAACATGTCTGCAAGTTAAGTCTTTGAAAATATCAGTAGGTAACTAATAAAAATAGGAGCAACACTTCCTCAATTCCACTAATGCAATCGTCGATGAGAATTTGGTAACTATAAGATGTTTATCTTTTTAGTAGATCGCAAGGCCATGAAAAGTGCACTCATGCAAGACAAAGAGCTATGCAGTAACAATAGGGTGATCTCTTCTCCAACTAAGTACATCAGAGGAACTTGTAAACATGTGGAAAATAACAAAATTAAAAGATCGCTCAATCAAAATAACACAAAAAAAATATTCATTCACAAAATATAAAAATATAAAACACTTAGGAAAGAATAACTACACTCCAAATGAGAGCACTAATAGCATGTATTATTTTATCAAAATAATGACCTAGAATACATATTTAATTCTTCAATTTGTAGGAAATCTTCTTCTAAATTTGTGTTGAGAGTGAGAGATTCCTTCATGCAAATATATGCTTAAAACTAATAAAACAAATCTATTTATGCACAAACTGACTCTCTAATTGGTGCTAAGTAGGACTCCACCCTTGTTATATCATTTAATGAGTGCATGAGCCTTTACATGACTTAGAAACAATGAAAGCATGAGAAAATAAGAAGAAGGAAGCTGTTAGATGATGTAGGAGTCTTTGGAGATGCCAAAAATAGAAGCTCAACCTTCTCTAGATGTTTGTAGGAGTTAAACTACCATTAGAATGTATTTTCAGTGCATGGAAAGCTCTAAATTAGGAACTTGTAGTTAACTATTGGTGCACCTGTGACTTCTTTAAAAACTTATGGCACACCTTTGGAGAAGTGCACCTTGCACACCTTTTGAGAAGTGTATCTTAGTGGAATTTATGCAAGGTGCTCAATCTGCCAAAAAAACAAAGTTCTCAGTTTTGAAAATGGTTTATGGGTTTTTCTCAGATGATTTTTGGGAGCACTCTAGTGTACTTATTTTACACTTTTTGATGATTTTAAACCTTCTTTATAGGAAGAAAATTTCATAGACTTGAACTCCTGCTTCTTCTATATAAAATCCCAAAGTACATGTGTTGAATCTTATCATTAATAGTTTCATAAGGTGAGGAACTTATTATGGTTCATGTATCCAACCTTTGTATCTTTGATCTTTAGTGTAAATTTCTTGATTTTTTCTTCTTTCAGACTTCTCAACCCTTCTCGGTTAGAGACCAGGTGATCCAAATTATCCAAAATGATCAAATTTTTAAAACTTTTTCATATCTTTTTTACAAGTTTTTCTAAGTATTTTTAACTGGCTTTTAAAAAGGTCTTCTGCTCAAAATGTCAAGTTTAAACTTTCATCTATCTTTAAAATTGGAAAGCCAAACTCTCACTATTTTAGAGATTGAAATTAGATTTTTAGTTCTTCTTTCCAATGCTATAAGCAGTTTTGAATTTCAAGCTCTATGTTAAAAGTTATGACCTCGACAAGTTAAGGATGCCTTTTTATCTACACAAAGAAGCAAATATTAGTTACCTTGTGTTGATAAACCCAAAAGAGGACTCCCTAGGATGTAGAATAACAAAATTTGGTCAACACTAGTCAAAATAGTAGATTTTCTCCCAAAAAAGTTAGTTTTTCACACTAGCACACCTTCCAAGGACCTGGAAAAGTGCACAGTTGCACACTAGTGCACATGCACACCTTTCCAAGGTGTGCATGGTGTGCATGTACACAAATGAACACATGTGTCTACGCATTGTGCAAGTGAGAGAGGGGGTTAAGTTCTTAAGTATGTACCTCCATAGGTATGCACCTTTGAAGGTGCATACCTTTGAGGATGCGCACCTTCGAGGATGCACACATGCACATGTATGCATCCTCAGAACAATGTCAAGTGTGTACTTGTACACTTGGCACACCTATGCACCTTATCAAGGTGTGCATGTAGTCACTTTAAAAGCACATGAAAGTCTTAAAACTGACACTTTAGTTCTCCTATTTAATTGCTTAAACCTTCCCAATTAGAGGTCAGGGTTTGACCTAGATCTAGGAGAGGGTTTAAAATGATTGAGGCTTTGGACTAGATTCCTTATAGGGAAACTTCAAACTATGGGGTGCCCATTTTGTGACTCAAAATGGGGCATGCATTGTGAAACCACAACATAAACCATCATCAATTTTCCTCAAATACAAATTACCATCTGTTATACCTTTTATAAATCCTAGCTTAGACAAATACCTATCCAACCTCTCATACTAGGCTCTAGGTGCTTGCTTTAGACCATATAGTGCTTTCTATAGTCTACATACAAAATATTTATCTTTTGTCAAAGGGAATCCACCAGGTTTCTCAATGTAGAATTCTTCTTCAAGTTCCCCATTCAAAAAAGCTGACTTGACAATCCATCTGATAAACCTTGAGATTCTTGCTTGCTACATAAGCCAAGAACATCCTTACTACTTCCATTTTTGCCATGGGTGCATAATTTTCTTCATAATATATGCCTTCTTTCTATGAGTAACATTTGCAAATAAGTTTGGCTTTGTTTCTCACAACTTCTCCTTGCTCATTCATTTTATTTCTGAATACCCATTTGGTTCCTATCACATTTTTATCTTTAGGTCTAGGAACTAATTCCCATGTCTCATTCTTCACAATCTGATCTAGTTCTTTCATAGCTTGCATCTGGTGATCATCCTTACATGCCTCATCTATGCTCTTAGTGTCCACTAGGGAAATTAGACACAATTCCTCATTCACTCCATTCCTTTTCATCACACCTTTATCCTTGCTCCCAATTATTTTCTCTAAAGGGTGATTCTTTGTCATGTTTCTGCTAGAAGTAGGAGTTGATATCTCAACTCTTATCTCTTCTCTAGGTTTACATCTCTATTCTCTATGCTCAATAGATACATCATTCTACAAGTCATTGTTAGTCTCAAAAAGAGCTTCAACATTCTATCTAACAACACTAGAATTATCCTCTTCTTCATCAAAATTATAATCTACCATCTTCTCTTTAGTACCAAAACTTTCATATATCCTTACATTTGTGCACTCAACTATTGTCTTAGTTCTATATTTGAAACATCTATATGCTTTACTTTTCAATGAGTAAACAAGAAACATACCTTCATCACTTCTAGGATCAAACTTACTAATATCATAATCTCTCTTTATGTAACATTTACTTCTAAATACTCTAAAATATTTGACTAATGGTGAATGACCAAATCATAACTCATAGGGTGTCTTGCTCATACCTTTCTTGATTTGTACTATGTTCAGAACATATACTACAGTGTTAACTACTTCTCTCAAAAATGTCTTTGAGACATCATTCTCAAATAACATTGCTCTTGCTACTCTGCTACTGTCTTGTTTCTTCTTTCATCAATCCCATTCTATTTAGGTGTTCTAGGAGAAGATAACTATCTTTTTATTTCATTCTCTTCACAAAACATGTTGAATTCTCTAAAGGTGAACTCTCATCCTTTATCTGATCTCAAACATTTAATCTTAACACTAGATTCATTTTTCTATGCCCTTAATATTGGTCTATACAGGATTAAGATAGCCACAAGTTGACTATTCATAACTTACTAGTTGAAGAGGCCACATGGGAGGATGAGGAGTTCATTCAAAAGAATCCACACTTGGTTAACATTGAGGAAAATTCCTCTTTCAAGAGGGGGGCATGCTACACCTTTAATATTGGTGTATATAGGGTTATGAATAGTCAACTTGTGGCTATCTTATTCCTTAATTAACTCATGTTATCATTATTATATTATTATTTGGGTAGGCAGGTTGACCTAGGTGATATGAAGGGTTGTGTCTATTCAACCTAAGCATAATTAGGTACATATAGGAGGTTGTGAGTCTTCTTTCAAGATCATATTATGGAGTGTGTTCTCATTAGAGATATTTGGAGGTTTCCCCCTCAAAGTGGCATATTACTCTTGGTTATTATCAAGTATTTATATAATATTCCATATTATTTATTCTATTGTGCAAGTTATTTCATTACACATTTTCAACTTTATTCTTGAGTATCTTAAACTTCTCAAAAGCTTCAGACTTTTCTTTAAGAAATGCTACCCACATCATCCTAGTGAAATCATCAACAAAAATCATAAAGTACCTTTCACCATAGAATTGTCTAGTTCTTGCACGACTACTCACATTTGTGTGAACAATCTCCAATTTCTCTTTTGTAGAGAACTTCTTGCTAGGAAAAGTCACTTTCCTTTGCTTAGCCAAAATACATTCCTTGCAGATAAATTTAGTAGGCTTAATAATCTTAGGCAGATCTCTTACTGCAAATGTACTGCTAACTTTCACAATATTATCAAAGTTTATATGACAAAATCTTCTATGCCATAACCAACTATTGTCAAACTTTGCAACCACATATGTTATTTCAAGAGGATTCAACTAAAATACATTACCTCTACATTTGGTTCTAGTACTAATCAACTTACCATCTTTGTCTTTGATAATGCAAGTCTTTCTATGAACTGCAACAGATATTCTTTGTCTACCAACTATCTAACACTTAGCAAATTATGTTTCAAACCATCATCAAAGTAAACATCATCAATGCCAATTTTACCATCAAGAGTAATAGATTCAATCCCTATAATATGACAGGCTGCATTGTTACCAAAGTCTAACAATACCTCCATCATGATTTCTAAACTTAACAAATTTGTTCATATCACCTGTCATGTGATGTGAACATCCACTATAAATTATCTAATTTGATTTCTTCTCAACTTGTACAACTAGAGATTTTTCTTCTCTTATTTCTCTACCAAGATCATCTTCCTTGATAGCCACAAGTCCTAATTCATCATCACTTTCACTCTATTCTCTTTCATCAGATTCTTCATCTTCATTAGCATATAAATAATTTCTATCCTTACCTCTCCTAGGCTTAAATTTTCCTCTAAATTTTTTCTCTCTTTTAGGAAATTTAGATGCATAATGACCTTATTCATCACAAGTCCAACATTTAATATTTTCTTACCATCTTTCTCTCTTCTTACTAGAAGGGCTATTCCTTCTTCAATCTTTGCTACTACAAGAAAATCCTCCTCTTGTACTTGCACTTCTTGACAGGTTAGGTCGAATGTTTAGAGCACTAAAAGATGTCTCAACTCTAACTAATTCTCCAAATTGTCTAATTTATACTTCTACATTTGTAATCTCCCAAGTAATGTTTCCTTTGTGAAATCTTTGGTGTAGGGCATAACTAGCTAAATCATCTGAGTTGTTTTCTTGAATGGTGGTGTTAAGCTATTCAAGATCTTCCATATGACCTCATCATCTTCTTTAGTTCTACCAAGAGACTAGATTCCTACGATAATTTATGATATTCTTCCTACATAACTTCTTATAGATTCATCTTCCATCATCTTAGAATCTTGAAATGTGCAAATCCAATTTTGCCACCTCATTCCTTTTGCATGAGCATCACCTTCAAAAGTAACTTCTAATGCATTCCAAATTTTATGAGAATTTTGAAATGTCTTTACCTTATTATATTCATTCTCTAGAAGAGTTGACAATAGGGCTTCTCTAGCTCTCATGTTACACGTGAATGGATCTCTTTCTCTCTCATTACATTCCTCTAACTTTGATTCTTCAACAATTGCCTTCTTAGCTTTCATCAAAAGCCAATTTCCTAGACCCATGCATAGCAGATGAGTCTTCATTATTTTTCTAATTATCATAGTTGGTCCCATTGAATCTTAGACTATCCTTCTTCAACATATTCACCATTTATCTCCTAAAGCTGTTAAGCCTTATCTTCAAGGACCTAATGCTCTAATACCAATTGTTAGAATATATAGTCCACTAATATAACTAAGGGGTTGGGGGGTGGGGGAGTCGAATCAGCTATCTAACTATCATCACAAACATTAACCATGTAAGTAGTATAAACTAAAACCACAACAAGATACTCATACACAATTAACATCATATATGTTAACTAGGGAAACCCTTGATCAAAGGGAAAGCCCTAGTGAGGATGGTACCCACAAGATAATATACTAATATAAATATTCCTTTTTAGAGGATAGAGCCTATTAAGACTCTATTACAACATTCAGTACATGTGAGCCCCTGTTAAGAGACTTTGAATCCCTGTTAGGAGATTCTAACCCTGTTAGGAGTTGTTCCAACCCTATTAGGAGTTGTGGAAGATAGTTGCACTCACTGCCTAATCAAATTCAAGGTTAAGATAAAAGAACTTATTCCTTATAGGATAATAGAACTAAAATGTACTTCCTTGCTCTATCTCTATCCCATCAACCTAATTTCTACTCCTTCAGAGCTTGTAACCAAATCTCATACTATGCATCCAATGATCCCTTGGATCACTTACACACATTTAGTAAGCATTCTACTCCTTCTTCCTTTGCGTACTTATCATTCAAATTCCACTTGGTCCTCTTCTCCAAGATGCATTACAAATAAGGAAAATAAATTTCCTTTATACCTTATTTTCTTAATAATTCCTTGAGTTAGCCTTGAGGCTTTCCTAATTAATTAAAATAAGATAATTAATTACATCAACACTGTCAATTTACAATCAATACAAAACTTCATACATGTGAAACCACATCTTCTACACATACTGACATCATCATATAACTATTCTCTATCACTATGTGACTGTGCATATCTTCATTACATCTTAGATGAAAGATAGCGACAGATCATTAGAACTCTATTTTCCAATGCTTTGTTTATGCATTGCTTCTAATAAATTGAGTGTAACTGCCATATAACATTGAATCAAACTTAATCCTTTTAACCATGTAATCAAAAAAACCTCAAGAACATGTCCTCTACTATACATCATCTAAAATTTCCTTAGCTTCTACACATTTTAAGATTACTGACTACTATTCTTCTAGTCATAACATAATTACTGCCATGTTGACATCAATGACAAATATAGTCATGAATGCAACATATCAATATTTTCCAATTCTTAGGATACTCCCCTAATGTAATATCATCAAATTCATGATAAAAAAAATCCTCTAAAGTCATAGTTGACTCCCTCGTGGGTAGATGGAAAGAACTAGTCTCCGAGTGCCATCTCTTTATCAATGCTATCAATAGGGCTCTGTTCCCTCTCACCTTAGGCATTAAAGTAATATGATACAGTCAAATTCTTGCCAAGATCTCACATTCACTAAATTCATCTAATGTCATAACATCAAGCTCTGAGGCCTATGTCCCGTCATCTGCAACATGGGAAAATCCTCCTGCATAACCATATGGCCTATGTCAATCTTGTGTTGCCTTATACCAAGCTTAACCTAGATTTGACCCAAATTTGACCTAGTTTGACCTTGATTTGACTAAGTTTAACTTTTTCTAGGTAGGTTTGACTATGTTGACCTATGTTTTAAACTCTTTCTAGGGTTTTGGATATGCCTACTAAGTCTTAGGTCATTCCAAGCTCATTTGCATCATTCTAGCCCTCTACCGATCCATTTGTCAACTTTTTCTTACATCTAAGCCAAGTTTGACTAGGTTTGACTTTTTCATAAATATTTTTACCTAGGTTGACCTATGTTTTCAACTCTTCCTTGCATTTGGAGCATGCATGCCAAAGTTTTAGGTCATTCCAAGTCCATCTGCACCCTTTTCGAGCCCTTTTATCACACTTTGTCAGTATTTGCCTAGGTTTGACCTAAATCTTCCCTAAGTTTGACCATTTTTGATCAATTTGGCCATGTTTGACTAAGTCCTACCTCTTTTCTAACATCTTCCTATGGTTTTACTTGTGTGCCCCAAGTTTTGGGTTGTTCTGGGCTCATCCAGACCCTTTTTGGAGCCCCAGAGCATCCTTGGTCATGCTAAGTGCACCCACTATGTAGTTGGATGCATCTTGGGTGTAGTTGGGGAATTTAATGCTCTAAACTAACCCTAGGACCTTGGATGGGCCATCTTTGACCTCTAATTGACTCCTAAATGAATGAAAAACATATAAAAGCTTAAAATACACAAAGACAACCTTGATGTAGTCACCAAAGATCCAGTGTTTTCTCATTTTCAGTAGGTATGCACTCATTTTCCATGGTGTTTCTCCCTAGGTAGTTGGTCCATTCTCCTTGCTCTAGAGCCTTTTTTTCAAATTGAGAGGGTAAAAATGACTTCAAGATCCTCTCCAAACCCTTTTATATCATTTTTTCTAGCTAAATGGATGCGTAAGAGGCATTTATTATGTTGGTCATGATGCTTTTTTCACTTTGAGTGCATAACTTTAGCATTTAAGATTTGATTTGTGATCCGTCAAGTTCTATGGCTTTGTTTCTCACTATCAACAAATTGACCTATCATATACCTATCTTGGTCAATTCTTGAGGGGGCACCATATATACCACCATTAATGGAGCATTCTTTTATAGCCTTTTCATTAGGTTTCTTTGACACAACATTCTAAATCACATTGTATCAAAGAGAGGCAAAATGTAGATGCTAAAAAATGGTTTGTATCTATGGTTTCATCACTTTTTTACACTAACTTGTCTCATTTTCTCATTTCACTAATTCCAATCTTTTGACCAACCTAATTATCATTTGACCATATTTTAATGATATTCTTTATCATTCATCCCCTTTCAAATCAATTGCAGATCACTTCAAAACTAATTTCCATTTTATCCAAACTTTTTGGAATCAACATAGAATCATCCAAATCAACCCAAAATCACCCAAAATCAACTCAAAATCATCCCTACTTAACCCAAAATCATTCCAAATCAACCATAATCAATTTAAAGCATGTCAAATATCTTAAACCAATCACCATCTATCAAACCTTGGGCATTGCCATTTCTCTCAGTGCCTTGGAAACCTATCAAAGCCTATCAAACCTATCAAATCTGACATTAGTACTATCATGGATCTTAGTACTAGGTCAAACAATCATTTTTATCATCTGATCATTAACATTGTTGAGTCCCTCAGTGTCACATCATGGCATCATCAAACCATTTTAATAACATTGATAACATCTTCCAATGTTATTATGATCAACCTTATCAATCAATTTTGATCCTGTAGCATTTAGAATGACTTTTGAATGTTATATATTCTTAATCTATGTCAAGTTTCCTGGGAATGTCATCAATTCTAACCAGTCATACAATTTAACAATGGCTTTGGTCTACCCATCATTGCCCTAGTCAATCTGCATAATCGTCACATTTCATCAAAGGATATTATCGTATTTATCTAATCAAATTGACCAATCATTTACTAATTTATCTTATAGCATTAGACAACCCATAATTTAATCTTATGTCATTTCAATCATTTTTTTCATCTCACATTACTAATTGTTCTTCCTAATTAACATTCTCAATTAATTGATATTCATTAATTAATTGATTTGTCTTTGTAAACTATGGGAATTCACAATTTCCTAAGTCCTATTCTCCACCTCTAATTTTCATTTAATAATTTACATTTGTGTGGATATATGGATTTTTAATTCAAATATTCCACATAATCTTTCCACATGGACATCTTATGTCATGGACCTTATCCTTACACTCGGCTAAGAATTGTCATAATCTATATATTCTTATTCCTTACACATATCTATATTTAGCCTTCATCATCATAGATTCTTGGCTATAAGTGACTTTGAGGTGTCATATGATGCATAATATATCCTCCTCTATTTATATGTGTGTTGACTTCTATGTGTCATACTATCTTACATTTGGCATCTTGTTTCATATGTGTCATGGATTTCCTAAGGAATCTCTTACCAAGTTGCACATTCAAGGTGACAAGTTCAATGCTTTCCTCTTGCAAGTTGGCTATAAAATGAACCATGTTGCTCCCATTTCTAGTCCTTGATCCCTTAGTTTAAAATTACTCTTCTAATATTCTCATAGCATTATCATATCACAAGCTTTTTCTTTTCAATTGTGTGTATTATAGGAAATTGGAGCTACATCATATGGAGAAGAAAGAAGGAGATGAGAGCTACAACTAAAGAGAGAATTTTACTTTGTGTTACTTTCTTTGTTTTAGTTGGCTTTCATGGTAGACTTGATGGTTTTTAGTGTATGATTGATTGAGTTTGGTGATTTCTCATAATATGCTATATGTTTAACCCATTTTCTGGTCCTACAAATACAAGTCAACTTAAGAGATGATGATTGTTTGATTAAAAGAGTATTCAAGATAACTTGACAAGGTGAATCATATAAATAAAAGGTCAAGTTGAGGATTGAAATGTGGAATAAAAGAAGATGAATTAAGGAAGCAAATTTGGAAGGATATCTATAAGAGGACAAAGTATTCAAGTTGATTAAGCTACAAAGAACATTTTGATCAAGAAGGTATTAGAAATAGATAATACTGAGAGTTGGGGGGGGGGGGGGTGAGTTAGTATTTGACAAACTTTTTCCAACAACTGAATATTGTTAATTACTTTATAACTTGCATATGAAAGTAAACCAATAATGTCAAACAATAGCTATAACCATGTGCAAAGAGAACTCATAACACCATTATTGGTTAACTAGGGAAACCTTGGCCAAGGGAAAACCTCAGTGGGGCTGATACCCACAAGATGATCCACTAAAGAAAAGAATCTTTATAAGTATATTGACACTATTAGGAGTTTGTGAAATAAATATCATGTCTTGAGTGTTAGAGGACTAGGCCCTATTAAAATCCTCAACCTTGTTAAGAGTCAGTAAACCAAATACAATGTATCCAAGAAGAGCTCACTTCCCTAACATGCAATTATACAACTCAGTTCTTCACAAGAGTAGGTATACATACAATACTATCTTACTATTGTATCTCACACTTGCTCTAATCATACTACATATTTTACATCACATAAGGCTCACATATCATATAAGATTTCTTTACAATAGTTTGCATTACTTATTCATTTTATTCATTATCTATGCAAGATAAGATCTTTAATTATATCTTGCAAATTCATCAAACTATGCTTAGTCAACCTTCATGTTTTCACATGTTGTACTTAATATAAAATTGAATCAGGGTAAACATCTAGGACATCAGCCCATCATGACTTAGTAATTATTTTGTCACCAAAATAATTCATTAAGTCATATAATCCAATTTTTTGATGTGCTCTGTTATGTTATGTTCTATTCTGTTAAATACTAGAACTAGTAAATCGACTATAACTTGCATTGTATAGTCCATATAATTTTGCATATTGGCATACATCACCACCATGTGCTTATCTATTGATCCTCAGCTATGCATGAGCTAACTTAAAGTGTGTCATTTGTACACATCACATATGTCTATGTACTAGTGCAAACTATCTAACACTTAGACAATTTTGTAACTCTAAATACATAAATGAAATTCTGCATACTACCATACATCACCACCATGTGCTTATCTATTGATTCTTAGCTATGCATGAGCTAACTTAAAGTGTGTCATCCATACACATCAGATATGTATTTGTACTACTACAAACTATCCATACACATCACATATGTCTTTGTACTACTAAAAACTATCTAACACTTAGACAATTTTGAAACTCTAAATACATAAATGAAATACTGAATATATGTTTCCATAAATGACAAAATTCTAAACATCTAACTAACCATATTTCCAACAATTTCCCCCTTTTGCATTGATGTCAACATTTGGGAAAATTGGTTAAGTCCCAAAGTGATGTCATATAAAAATGAATACAAAAACTAACTACACAAAATTTCCTTCAAAATAGAAGATATTCATTTTTTGATGGATCATTTCATTCCTTATCACTCCTTAAAATGGTATAGGTGTATTCCTTCTTACATATACCTATACAATTTTCCTTACATATACTTCTCCCTTAAACATAAACATATACAATTTCCCTTACATATACTTCTACCCTTTGACATCAATGGTAGAGGTGTCAAAGATTGAATACAAAAATTGTATGGTCTTACATTGATCAACTTGTAATCCTAGAAAAATACTATGCAAAACCATGTTGTAATCATTCTAGATCTTTCTTCCAGTTCTCCTTGACTATGTCAGATATACTGATGAGTGCACAAAGTTCATAGGATTCCACTTCAACTGCACTCAAGTTAGCATAGGGAAATTTGTCATAGGAAGCCTTAACTACAAGACACTCCTCCAATTGCCTTTGCAAAATGTTGATCTTAGGTGAAAAAAACTCTCTAAGAGTAGAGAACCTTCATATTACTTGTTCCTTATCATCTTCAATGCTCTTGATAACATTTTGAATCTTCTCTACTTCATTCCAAAATGTTCAATGCTTCCCTCTGGTAACTGTAACCTTGTAGTGAGTGTTTGAAGCTCACTCATTTGACCTTTGATCTTATCGTCAAAATTTGATAGGTACTTGTATGACAATGTGCACTATCCATACAACTTCATACTTCATCAATCTTTTTCCTCAAATGCTTGATACATACATCAAGTGATTTTATATCATTTCTCACATTATTACATACTATATCAAATAGTGATGCATCATGCTTGGCTTGTGCTTGTACTAAAGAAATTTTTGACAAGGTTGTGAATAGTTATGACTACTGGTGCAACATAAGGTATGGAAACTTCATGTTTAAACTCTATCTTCCCAAATTCTATTTCCACATGTTTTAGATTAGGCAAGAATGTTGATTCTTGCATTAAAATCTTCCATTTCTATTTCAACTTAGAATTTTCTTCTACTTTCTTGCTTTCCTCTTCCTCTTGCTTCTTCTTTCTTTCCTCTTTTCTATCTCTTTATTTCTTCTTCCTATATCTACCTTTCTTCTTCTTTCCCCCTCTCTTCTTCTCCCTATTTCTTCCTTTGCTCTTCTTTCCTCTTCTCTTCTTCTCTCTATTTCTTCCTTTTCTCTTCTTCTAATCTTTTCTTTTCTTCATCCCCTTCATCAAAATTGTTATATGTAGTAATATTTCCAACAATAGGTGTTCCATATGTTGCAAAAGGTTTCTCTTTAGTATCCACTATTATGTGTGTACTATCCACTTGCATGGATTCAGTACCCATAACTATGTGAGGAGGTTAGTGTGCTTCTTGTGTCTCCTCAACATCCTGTTCACCATTAGATGGTGTACTAGATTCTACATTCACTAGGCTTGTTGATTGTGGTTGCACACTTCTTTTGGCATGGAAGTCATATATTTAACTATGGCTTCCTTAGTTTCTTTTCTAACTTCTTCATAATTTCCTCTAGGTATTAGAAGGACAGCTCTTCTTTTATTCCTCAGCAAGGGTTCAATGCCCTTCAAAATTATATCCAAGTTATCCTTTGTGCTAACCTCACACAATCTGTTAATCACACTCTCTCTTAGTGTAGAGTCTTCTTCCACTACTCTTCTTTTCCTATTTAACAATCTATTGTATAGATTTTTTGGAATCTTTCCTCATATTGTTAGAGTGGGGATTTCCATTGCACCAAAAGACTAATCTATCAATGCCCGACACAACCACTCAACTTATAGAACATAGGAGGTGGTTAAGCCCTTGCTACAAATCTCGAGGGGAGCACTAAACAAATTTCCAATAATTTCCCACTCAGTATTACCCGAGGGTCTAAGTATTCAAACTTGTGACCAAGCTTTGATACCACTTGTTAGAGTGGGGTTGTCATTACACCAAAAGATTGATCTATCAATGTCTGATACAACCACTCAACTTATCATAAATAGGAGGTGGTTAAGCCCTTATCAAAAATCCTAAGGGGAGCACTGCAATTTTTTCCAACATTATGCTATCAATTATTTTATTTCTCAAAATCATATTCCTTACTATGGCATATTCTAGTTGTTTCTTATCCACATTTCTATCCAAAATATAATATTTATTTAACTTTACAAAGTTGTTATTTTCTATAATCTACATGTTCAGATTTTCTACCTTGGATTTCCATGCTTTCTTGCCTAGAGGTATTCTTCCTTCTTTAACTATTTTCTAAATTGGCTTGTCTATAGTTTCTTCCTTTGGTTCCTTTGAATCACTAATTTGAAGTGTCTTTCTCCTCTTTCCTAGTATATTGGTGGTTTTCTTGATCCTTTTCTTGGAGGATGGTGTAGATTCCTACTTTACTTTCACCAATCTCTCAGACTTTCTCTGTGCAACCGATGATTCAACCTCTGGCTACTTCTTAGGTTGTTGAACTTTGACTAGTTGCACTTGTGCAACAAGTGCATAGGGTATAATCGGTACCTATGCACTAAGTTCTATAACTATTATACTTTTAGATGGAGTTGCAATGGAAATTGGTGTTGCTACTATCACCTTAGTTTGTCAAATGACTTTCATTTCTAGTGAAATACCTTTGATCTCATTAAAATCTTCTCAAGTCAATCCAATTCCTTGATAATTGAATCTATCTTCTTCTCCACATTCTTTTGATTTCCTTGTTATGAAGTTTAGAATGTACTTTCCTTACCTTTTCTTCATATGTACCCAATCTAGGGCATTCAATATCCTTTTCTGTCTGGAGTATGATCTGTGCATACTCTTCTATGAGTTCTTCACTCATTTCATATCTCATGGGCTCAATAATTTTCACCTTGGGCTCTACTACTTCCATATAGGTGTTATTAGTTTCCACAATGAAACATATCTTGTCTTTATAATTTTCCACTATGGAGGGAGGGATTTTGTATATTTGTTTCATTTCACTCCAAATTTTTTATCATTTTGTCAATGTCGCTCTCTCTGAAATTCTCTAATCTAACCCTTTAACATTGTGTTAGTAACTCATTTAACCCTCCCCTCCTAGTTACTCCTTCTCATACTCCAAGTCCCTTAAGATGTCAACAAAAATTTAAACCAAATCCTTATTGATACTTGGTCAATATTGAATTTTTTGTTGTAACTTAGTTAACACTAGATTTAATACTGTCACTCGATTAGCACATAGATAATTATATCTTAACATATTTAATGTGTTTAATCATAAATAAATTAGTTGTAGAAGCATAAAGGAAATAACATGAACAAAAGAGGCACCAAGATTTAATATGGAAACCTAACTTGGAAAAATCACCAATTGCAACTAGTTATTGTTTTTCATTCTTCTGAAGTAAGCACTGTTAGGAGCCAACCCTATTAAAGGTTACAAAAAAAACTATTAGGTGTGACCTTATTAGAGGATTTAATTCATCTACTAGGAATGGCCTTGTTAGACTCCTTCAAATACTTCAATCTAGAAATGCCACCTTGTTAGAGGATTTGCTAAATAGATATTAGGAGATTTGATTCACTACTACAATTATTAGAGAGTAACAATGACTTGACCTGATTGCTGATGTAACTAACTTTGTTGATTGAGATCTATGTTACTTTGTTGATTTAGATCTATGTTTTGGCTTGATTACTTAGTCCTCCTTAATTATAATGATCTTTGTAGCTTTGTTAACTTAGATACTCTATCCTCTTATAAATATCCTTCTAAATTCACTTCCTTAATTCATCTTCTATTCCATATTTCAATCTTTAGCTTGACCTTTCATTTTTATCATTCACCTTGTGAAGTAAACTTGAATACTCTTTTAATCAAACAATTATCATCTCTTAAGTTAGCTTGTATTAACCAATGAATTTATCATATTTAATATGCTAATAGTCAGCTAATACATAATTGATTACTTAGTTGACACAGCATTTCAAATGTTAACTGACCCAACTCAGTCAATACTGACTTCATGTTGACTTTCCTTTGATAATTGACTGAGCTCAGTTAATTCAAACTTTGCTTCATTAACTAACTAAGCTCAGTCAGTACTATCTTTGAACTTGGTTATAACTAAACACTTGACATATATAAGAAACTATCTTTGACACATGAATGAGTTCGGCTATCAATGACTAATCGATAAAGGCTTGATATTTTGAATAACATAAAAAAAACTTATAATTGAATAATTATTTTCAAAAATCTCCCTTTTTGGCATTGATGGCAACACAACATGTCATAATAGGAAGAAATTTTAGAGAAAAATAGATGTAAGGATAATATCCTTAGTTTCACTCTAATTCTCATTCATGAGAACTCCCTCTGACATCAATCTCTCCCTCTAGAATGATTTACTATGACTTCTTTGATTTCTCTAACAGTGATCTCTCCCTCTAACTTACCGATATAAAATTTCTTTGATATGAAAAAAAACTCTCCCTCTTTGACATATCATGCCAAAGACAACATACAATAGATTTTCCATATAGCTAATGTATTGATTCATATGCAATTTGTTCTAACAATACTACATCAACTTGATTGATCTCCAAATGCTCAGTTTATGCATCACTAATATTTTTTTAGTGAGCTTCAGATAGGGGAATGACCCCTATCCTACCTCTTAGATATAAAAATGTATTTTTAGGTAATAGCTTGGTGAATATGTCTACAATTTGTTCTTTTGTATTCACACATTCCAATCTTACCTCTTTGTCTTGCACCAATTCTCTAAGAAAATGATATTTTACTGTAATGTGATTTGTCTTGGTATGCTTCACTAGATTTTTGTTAATTGCACTGGTGTTATCATAGAACATAACTACTAGATCCTTGAATTCTTCCTTCATACCTGACAACAATTGTTTGAACCAAATGATGTTGGAACAATTAACTACTACTGCAACATATTCTTCTTCTATTGTAAACTAAGAGTTGCAATTCTATTTCTTTCTTGTCCAAGACACTAGCCTCTTTCCAAAAAATAATGCTCCACTACTATTGCTTTTCCTATCATCAATACTTCCTACCCAATCCGCATAAGTGAAGGCTTTTAATTCAAAGTTGCCTCCTTTCTTATACCACAAACCATAATCTTTAGTACATTTTAGATACCTCATAATTATTTTTATTGCCATCTGTAGATGCTTAAAATTGTCCCAAACACTATATTAATTCAATTAATATTTCCTTTGACATTATAATTAATTAATTATTAATTAATTATATTTGTCATATTCTTCTACCTATTTAATTAAATTTATTTATTTAATTAAATAGGTTCATTTTCCTAATGTATTCAAATTTAATTTAAATACATCCCCTCTAATGCATTACATTTATTTAATGCATAGTGCTCCATAAATCTCCTTTAAATAAATTTAAATTTATTTAATTCCCCCCACTTTATTAAATTCTTTAATCCAGCGAGTAAGTTAAATCCTATTTAATTTAATCCTAATCCCATCCTAAAAACTTAGTGTACACCCATCACTCTCATCCTTGTAAGCCTTCCCATTAATTAATCACACTTAATTATCCTAAACACTTTTCTAAACACATTTTAGCTCCTAAGTGTTTGCTCACACATGTGTGAGAAACTCAAGATCCAATAAAGCTTCTATTTTATTATTTTATTCACACCTCTTACACACTTGTCCCCCTTTTCTTTCTCCAAGGTTTCTCACATATGTGTGAGCAAACCTTGAGCCATCACTTTCATCCAAAAGGCTTATGTTGACCTTTGCATGGCTTGTCCCCTTAGTCCATGTGTCTCCCTTGTGGAACCTATGTAGATTCCACATAGATGCCACCTCCCCAAGGCCTCTCTAAAACCTATAAATATAGCCCTTGTCTCAAGCATTTTCCATCTCCCTCATTTGCATTGTTATCATGCTAGTTTGTGTTTAGAGTTTTCTAGTTATTTTAGAGATTTTCATATTACTAACCCTTTGGTAGATGTTAGATTTCTTGCATTTATGGTTGTATTTTCATGATAGTTATTTCATTGCATTACATTTCCATATTCACATCTTTAGAATCCTTTGAGTTTGGCTTATTCATAGCCATTTATTGAGGGTATTCTACACTTATCTTAGTTTAGATTCATAGTTCACATAGCATTTCATTTCAATCACTTTGGGATTCACCATAGTTGTGTTTGGGGAGAGCACACCCACATACCTCCAACTAAAGCACACTAACAAGGCTTCTTATGGGTGCCCTTGTTGAGCTGTTTTTAGGTTGCATGAGGACTCTAATATGTTGGTTGCATAGTTTTTTAAAAATCAAGTAGAATTAGTATTTTTTTAATTCTTATTAGAATCTTTAAATACATATGCTACTAACATTTTCTTGTTTACGCGTGCTCCCAACAAATTATGATTTTCCTACATACATTTTGGCACATCTGGTGGGACCCATGTCCCTATTCCACTATCAAATTTCACCAAAAACTTGTAACTTACTGTAAAAACTTGTGCATTGTCATCTCCATTAGGACACAATGTCATCTACATAAACACTTTATTGTCTCCATAGATCAACATCTGTATTGCATCTTTGCTTATACCTATTTTTCTCAAAAACCTATTTATCCTACAACCTAACACATTCTATCATCTCCAAAAAAATTTGATGTGCCTAAAGCTTACTTTGTCATCTCTACATTTTACCATCCTATCATCTGCATAGCAGGCGATTGGAAAACTAGTGCTTTTATCAAACTATTATCTTCCATATTCAGGCAACACTATCATCTCCACTTAAGTTCTTTATTATCTGCACCTGTCAATATCTCCTATATATTTTTTTTGCATGTTTTGTTAGCTAGGGAGTTTGGCATCTTTGAGATTAATCTATTGTTTGCGACTATAAAGTGTCAGTGAAAAGTAAATTGTACTTCCCTCTATTATATGGTCTACAATTTTTGTCAGCTTTGGTATTCTATTGTCTGAACTTGGTGTCTGTCATCTTTGTTTGATTGATATATAGGGATTTCTAATCTGGTTTTTATTGTAGGAGACAAGCTTTGAATTTTTTTTAGTGATCTTAATCATTTAGAGCTTTGCAGTGATTTTAATCACTTGTAGGACTTAAAATGGTAAATGAACTTGTATGAATTAATCATTTTTCCTTGGAATGCATGTTGCAACTAATATCAAAAGGTCAAAAAACTCTTGAATGTATTAAGGTAACATTACACATACCCTTGAATGATTTAAGGAAATTTACACACATTTCATTGGAATGAAATATGTTCAAACACACTCTTGAATGCCTTAATGAATGAATAATCATTTCATTGGAATGCATGTGTAAAGTAACCAAATACAATCTTGAGTGTCTTGAGGAAATTGACATGCTTTTCATTGGAATGAATGGTTAGATAGTGAATACACTCTTGAATGCTTAAGGTAAAAGAAGAATGTGATGAACCATTTTGATCTTGGGTCTAAAAAATTCTCATACAATCTTGAATGACTAAGGGACAAAGAAGCTTGTTATGAAATATTTGGACTTGATGCTTAAAATGAATACACTCAATCTTGAATGAATTAATAGAATTTGTTTATTTCTAGCATTTTGTTTATGTTGAAGATGATCAATTTTCTTTTTGTTGATGAATCCTCATTTTTTATTATGTTGATGACACTATCAAGTTGGAAAGAGCAACACATGCTTAAACTCAAGTGTCTTCAAGAGTAGATAGAAAATCTAAGCTTCATTGAAAAATAACAAGTTTCTTTTGAACCTTGAGGCCACTTACATATTCTCTCCTCTCATACCTTCGGGTGATCTTGAGTGCACAAGAAATAAGTGGTCTTGTTTTTAATTTTTTAAGAGGCTTGCTTGGGGATTTCATCACCCCTTGGGATGGCCTCAACCCCAGTGTTCTAGCATAGTATAAATATTAGGGGGTGAATTGAAAGAAACCTCTCTTGGAAGAAAAATCTTATCACTCTTGGGTAAGCCCCAAAGAACTTTATACCTTTAGGAAGTGAAGGTGGAGATTTGGGTTACCGTCTCCTCTCAGCTATGTGGCACTATTTTCTTTCGTCTATAGATTTGGGCGTCATGTATCTTGCATATATCAAGGATGCCCTCTAGATAATTTTTGTACATCCTAGTGGCAACCTTATTATGATTGTTGATGTGTTTAGTGTGCTTGAGTGTTTAAACATCCAAAACCAATACCAAACATCAAACAAGTCCAAAAATGAGTGAAATGGTTGTAAGTGGGTCCTCTTAACCTATAGTTATTTTCACGAGTTCTTATTTTTGGTCCAACATTTGGAATTCATTGGGTCTTTTAGTCACAAACTTTTTCTTTTGCAAATTTTTTATTCTTGGTCTTGTAATTGTGTTTGTTTTGTTCTTGCAATGATTGAAAAAGTCAAACCTAAGAAGGTGAAATTATCCAAACCATTTGCCTACAAGGAAAGGAAAAACCTAGTACATAGTGATAAACAATTCTGATACACTATCAAAGACATCAAGAAAGAAGAAGTTGAGCAAGATCATTATGAAAAAATCTCATACAATGGTAAACTTTGAAATCAGTCTACTTTCCCTAGAGTGAACCTAAGATTTTTGTTTCTAGTCAGAGAAGATTGAGTTATTTTCATAGTGACCATATCACCCTCATTTTCTACATTAATCCATTTTTGAAATTTCTAGTATTCCATTTGCAAAATTTCCTCTAGGGAGTTTGATCGTTTGGACCGTAATCTTTTGGCCTAAAAACATCTTTGTTACAAAATTTCCAAGATTACAACACTAGACCTTTATCCACAAGAAAATATATATCATAGTTATGCTCACTCATTTGGGATCACAAGTCCATCTCCAAATAGTGAGAGTAATCTATTTAGTGTCCTATCTTTCCCAAAGATCACTTGTCCATCTTTGGTAGGAGAAAGATACTTTTATCCTATATCATACTTGGCTTTCCAAATCAACAAGGTCTTTTCTTTACATTTAGGTTGTTGGCCCTTTTATCATATAAGGTTTAGTTTTTCTCTCACATCTTCTCTTTCTTCCACAATGTTCCACCCATTGGTTTGGTCACAATTTATAGTACAAACACAATCTGGCAGATTCACATTTAACCCTATGTCTCGTTTATTGAAATCACTAAGACAACAAGAGATGGAGAATCCTTTTTCTCCATGATCAGCTTCATTGGGGAACACATTTCCCCCTAGTATGAACTTTGGTATACCTAGCTCAACATCCACACAAGAACCAAAGAATCCTTTTTGAAACATCACTCTACAAAGTAACTCACATAATAAAGAAGAAGTGTACCAAGATGAAGATCCCGTTGAAAATAATAATATCCGTAGTAATCTCCAAACATTTCTTGTAGATCCATACAACTTGGAAATGTTGGAAAAATCTATTAGGGAAAACAAGATGGAGATCTTCCTAAACCTAGTTAAAGATGGTGTTAATGTCCCTATGAGTTTTTATGAGAGCACTTTGAGTAGACAAATTACCAAGGATGGTGCTCTCGTGTTGCTAACTTTAAACATAGCCTAAACATCTAGCAAGGAAAAAGAACTTGTAGTGATAACTAGTTCCATACTTACATCAAGTGCTTCAACACAACCTACATTCCAATTAAGTGCAAAACATATTCAACAAGTCATTAGTGCTATACCCAACACTACTACACATGCTAGCATTCTATAGTCAACCTTGATAGGTCCAACTATATGATACTTAAACATTGGGAAACTACCTATACAATAGATGGTAATCCTAACATAACCGATATATTCCTATTATTTACAAATACCAACAAGCATGATGAAAATATTTGTGCAAATTCCAATGATTGCATATAAATACATTGGCCAAAGTGGTGCACCGCCACCTCCACCACCTCATAATATGTTTGGGAATCCATACAACTTTGGAGGTGGGTTCATCAATTCCCAACAATCATGAACTTCAAAATTTGGTCCATAACATGAACACAAAGGGGCGAAGGATTTCTCTTTTGAGGAAATTGTCCCTTTCCATTTGACAGATCTATTAACATGATACCATTCCCACCAAACTTTGAGATTCCTAAATTTGATAAATACATAGGAGTAACATGTCCCATCACACATCTCAAGGAATTTTCCATCTTATGTCAAGAAGTGGTCTATAGTGAGGATTATCTTATGAGACTCTTAACATGAAGCCTTGGCAGCCCTGCACTTGAATGGTTAATGAACTTTTTTAGAGGTTTAATCACCTCTTTCAATGACTTGATGGGGGAATTCGTAGCACAATATTCTTACAACATTGAACATCAAGCCTCATTGAGTGACTTGTGCAACATGAAATAATGAAATGGTGAAACATTTGCCAATTTTCTACATGGTGGCAACATCTTGCTAATCACATGCCATACAAAATTGAGGATTGCCACCTTGTGGATATATTCATCAAGAATTCAATACTAGAGATGTCTTTCCAAATAAAGATGGCTAGTCCTAAGGACTTTTCCACATTAGTCAAAAAAGGAAAGAATATTGAAAATAGACTCTTAGATAAGGGTTCCATTAAACATTATAACTCTTCATCCTCAAACAATGACACAAACAACAATAGAAAACCCAAATTTTAGTCAAAAAGAAAAAGGTGTTGCATATGATGGTGTCAACAATGTCAAAACTATACAAAACCTTCAAGGTGGAAACAATAACAAAAACAACAACTATTGTAACTAAAACAACAAAAATTCAAACCATGACAATTAGAATCAGAATCAAAACAATAATAAGAACAACAAATAATCTCGTAATCAAACACAATTCTTTCCCTACAATAACAACAATAATGACTACAATCATGATTATTATTGAAATAAAAAGTTTACTAACTTTTTTGAACCCTTGGATGCCATATTTTAGAAGTTAGTGGATCACCATTTGATGATCTTTCCCAACACATAACCCTTTGATGAAAATCAACCCAAATCCAAATGGCATAGGGAAAATAAATATTGCAAATACCACCACATCAAAGGACATGACACAAACAAGTGTATCGAACTCAAAGTCTTCATTCAAAACCTTGTCGATGATGGGAAATTGAGGTTAAAGAAGGACCACCCTCTAAAAATGCCAAATTGAAGATTTTTGAAAAGGTATTTCCTGACCACAAAAATGACAATAACAATAATGGAAAAAATAACACAAACAATGTAAACTAAGCTTCCATATCCAATGCAATCCAATATGACTATTCTACTAACCACATATCAAGATATGATTCTTTTATGGTAAAATAGAAACAAATGATATATGTGGTTTTGACTCCATGTATGGCCACATTAAAGAAGTGGACACTCATGTAAATACCCTTGTCTTACAAGCAACTAATTTTGATGCAACCACTTAGTGGGGAAGAATCACTTTACAAGATGCATTCCTAACCCCACTAATCCATTAGTTCTACATGCACCTACTGTGCCATCCACTTCACAAAGACCCACTTCTTGATATGATGTATTATCCTAGTTAGGGAAGACTTATACAAATATATCCATTCTAGAGCTTCTCACTAGCTCACCTATCCACAAGGAAATTATGGAGATTACTCTTTTAGAGTCTTGTATTCCTAAAAACATCAATGCATCCCAATTCACTACCATGATTGGAAATATTATTGCACAACAACACCTTCTCTTTATAGAAAAAGATATCCACGGTCTTAATCAACACCACAATTTTTTGCCCCACATTGAAGTCCTTATACATTGACATAAAATAAAATGATTCCTTATAGATAATGGATCTGATTTGAACCTTTCTACATTGAAGATGATCCATTTATTGGGGCTTCCAGAAGACCTCCTAGATATCAATAAAAGGATAACAATTAAAGCATATGATGAAAGAGAAAGATAATCAAAAGGAGTTATCATGCTACTACTAAAGGTTGGGCCAGCTATAATAAATATTGAATGACATGTCTTAGATTTGGACTTACCATATAACATCTTGCTCACCAACCCTGGATACATACACTCAAAGTGGTACGATCTACATATCATCAATTCTTGAAAATTCCCCACAAAGGAAGAGAGGTCATGATTGTAGGTGATCCTTTGCCTTTTGCTTTTTGTAAGAGATCGGAAGATGCCCCAACAAATTTTTGTCCAGTTAACGAGTTTGCTAAGGTTATACCTAGATCTCTCACAATAAAAAATCACATTCCACAATAATACTAGAGTTATTCAATATTGATTCTAGTTTCCATGAAGGAAAAGAGAAGGTTGAAGATAATAAGGTCAATACTACAATGAAGAAGGTTATTTTTGCTGACCAAGGAATGGGAGAGTATGAGTTTGAAAATGCCTTCTGTGTTGGACAATTACCACTCTCCCCCCAATCCTTTGAAAAATAACCCCAAATACCACCTTCTACAAATAAGAATAATATGCATGTTAATAAGATAACCTTTGAACATTGGGGTTCACTTAGTGATGAACACATGGAGTCTAATATCTTGGATTGGCTCTATTTTGACAAAAAAGATGATCCTGTGGAATTCCCTAAAGATAAATATGTCAAGACTCCTCCCATCATTAAGAACATGGGATATCATGACATCGGCCTTGGATCTAAAGAAGATGGAATTAGAAAACCCCTCGAGGCTAATAGCTATCCTCAAGGATTTGGTTTGGGCTCCATTAAACCCAAGGTGTCCTTTGCTAACAACTATTGTACAATTGAACTTGATTCTAAGATCAAGGAAGAGGAATTCTTCGAAATCCCCTTTCAATACATTGAGGATGACCTAGATAATTATGTCCGTACCATTACCATAGCTGAACTTTCATCTACTGACTTACCCCTCACTAACCTTGACATGATAGACTGGGACCTTTAGGAAACACAACCAACTCTTGATATCTGTAACTCTAATGAAGCAGTAATGGCAGTCTTTGGCCTTAAGAATCTCCAAGATTATGAACATGAGATCCAATACACTGAGGAAGACTACTTGTTAGTTTATGGTGGCTGATCAAGGAAGTATTGTACATACTTCATAATTATTTGCTAATGGCTAATATTCACCAATTGGCTATTTCTTATATTTGCTAATTTATGGGTGACATGTTGTAACTAGTTTTAACTCTAAAGAAAAAAAAAATACTTGTATAAAAGGGCTTAGGGTTAGGGATTGTTTCATAAGGTGTGATGCAAAAATTGGTTCTTGCAATAGTATTGAGCTATAAAGGATTACAGATAGTAATCAGGTTGTAATCACTTAATCATAATAATATTGGACTTGCTATTTGTGGATGTAGCCTAGGGTTTGGGTGAACCACATTAAATCTTGGTGTATTGTGTTCTTTTTTGTGTGATCCATTATTTTATGATATTGTTAATATTTGCATGTAATTGTTATTTATGTGGTTGGTTAAATCTTAACAAGTGGTATCAGAGCGAGGTTGTTTTTTCAATTATTCTCTATAGGACCATCTCACGATTGAGTGGAGGAAAGTCTCACAATTGAGTGGGAGTCTCATAGTTGAGTGAAAGCAATGGAAGATGAGGGTAAGCTAAGGGTTGACAAGTTTAATGGGAAAAAATTTCAGCTATGGAAGATGCCAATGGAGGACTATCTTTATCAGAAGGATTTATAGAAGCCATTGGAAGGAAAAACTAAGAATTAGGGATCTATGACAAATGATGACTGGGATCTTTTAGACAGAAAGGCACTTGGAAGCATTTGATTATGCCTAGGATCATCAGTGGCATTTAATATTATAAAAGCAAAGATGATAGAAGAGTTGATGGAAACCCTAAAGAAATTGTATGAGAAGTCCTCCACTTCAAGCAAGGTATATTTCATGAAACATTTATTTAATATGAAAATGATAGGTGGATCTATTGTGGATCATTTAAATGAGTTTGATATTCTTACAAGTCAGTTATCTTCTATGGATGTTAATTTTGATAAAGAAATTAGGGCTCTCTTAATTTTGTGTTCTTTGCCTGAAAGCTAGAATGGCTTGGTAAAGGCTGTGAGTAATTCTATTTCTAGGTCTAGTACCCTAAAATATGATAATGTGATCGGTGTTATTTTGAATGAGGAAACTCATAAGAAAACCTTAGGTGGATCTACATCAAGAAGTGCTTTGAACACACAAAGTTGAGGTAGAAAAAATAAGAGAGGAAATAATTTTAGAAATCATGGCAAATCATGAGGAAAGTCGAAGCGGAGGAGGTCTCAATCGAGAGGACCAAATGACTACTGGTATTGTAGTAAAACATAGCATAAAAAGAAAGATTTTTGTACTTAAAAGAAAAATGAAGGAGATAAACCAGATGGAGACAAGGAGGCAAATATGGTAAGTAACAAATCCAAATAGGATGCTTTGCTTCTATCTTGAGAAAGTGTTCATGATTTGTAGGTTTTAGATTCTAGTGCTTCATTTCATGCTACATCTCATAGAGTTTATTTCATTGATTATGTCCAAGGGGATTTTGAACTTGTTGATTTTGGGAATAATGAACCCTATTAGATTGTTTGAAAGGGAAAAGTTAAGATTAAGTTGCAGAATGGGAATCATTGGCTACTACATGAGGTAAGACATGTTCCAAGGTTGAGTAGGTATTTAATTTTAGTAGGGAAACTTAGTGATAAGGGTTGTGTAGTTACTTTTAATGATAACAATTGGAAGGTTTCAAAAGGTTACCTTGTAGTAGAAAAAGGTGTGAAAATAGGCACCTTATATCTTTGTATAGGTCATATTGTTCCTTCTACTTTAATTGTTTTAGAGGAAAATGAATGTTCAAGAACATTTGTTGTAGTTTAGTAGGGAGAACAAATAGCTACTATATATTTTGATATAATGCTGTGGCACAACAAAATTGGGCACATGATTGAGAAATGTATAAAATTAATTCATTCAAAGAAATTTTTGCCAAGTCTAAAATGTGTTAATATGGATTTTTGTGAAAGTTGTGTGTATGGAAAACAAAAAAAAGTGAGTTTTGTGAAGACTGTGAAGGAAAATAAAAGGTAGAAATTAGAGCTTGTGCATATAGATGTATTGGGACCAGCTTAGTTATCTTCCGTTGGTGGCTCTCATTATTATGTTACACTTATTGATGATGCAACTAGAAAAGTATGGGTTTTTTTCCTTAGACAAGAATCTGATGTATTTCAAAATTTTAAGAAATGGAAATGCTTGGTTGAAAATGAGATTGATAAGAAATTAAAATGTCTCAAATCTGATAAAGATGGTAAGTATTGTTGTCATGAATTTGAAGATTATTTCTCCACTAATGGTATTCATAGACAAAAAATTATTCCAAGGACTCCATAGGTAAATGGAGTGGGTTGAATGCTTGAATGAGACTATAATGGAGCATACAAGGAGCATGAGGTTGCATGCTGGGTTACTCTTACACATGTGGGTAGAGGCTGTCAATACTGCTATATATTTGATTAATAGAGGTTGCTCTACTCCTTTGGGTTGTGATATTTTAGAGGAAACATGAACTGATAAGAAGGTGAGTTATTCTTTTCTCAAAACTTTGGGTTGTGAAGCATTTTCTCATATAGATTCTGAAAATAGAACCAAGATAGAAGCTAAGTCAAAGAAATGTGTATTTTTTGGAAATGGAATTAATGAATTTGGTTATAGGCTTTGGGATTTTGAAAATTGTAAAATTGTAAGAGGCAGGGATGTCATATTCAATGAGAAAGTGTTGTACAAAGATCTGTTGCACCAACTTGAGAAGAAAGAAGATGATTATGCAGTGCTGGATGATACTCCAAAAGATGATGTTCCAATAATTCCTCATGATGTGAAACAATCACAACAACAAATACCAGACACACCAATGAATGTTAGATGATCAACAAGGCTTATTAGACCTCTAGAAATATTTTCTTCCTCTTTGTATTCTATTTTACTAACAGATGTTGGTGAACTTGAATATTATGATGAAGCTATGCCGGTGGATACTAAGATTTAGTTGGAGTGTGCAACAAAGATGAAATGGATTGTTTGCTAAAAAATAAGAAATGGGATTTATGCAAGTTTCCTATAGGTAAAAAGGATTTATAGAATAAGTGGGTTTATAAGTTGAAAAAAGAGGATGGAGGTAAGAAAAGATTTAAATCCAAGTTAGTTGTAAAAGGATCTATATAGAAAAAAGGCATTGATTTTGATGAGATATTCTCTCTTGTTGTTAAAATGACTTCTATTCACACTATTTTAAGTATTGTGGCTATTGAAGATTTGCTTTTGGAGTAGCTTGATTTTAAAATAGCCTTCCTTCATGGTGATTTGGATGAAGAGATATATATGGTACAGCCATAGGGATTTGAGGTCAAGGGTAAGGAGAACTTAGGGTGTAGATTGAAAAAAGCTTTATATGGCTTAAAGCAAGCACCTTGACAATGGTATCAAAAATTTGACAATTTAATGCATAAGCATGGATATAGTAGGTGTCATTCAGATCATGGTGTTTATTTTAAGAGGTTGGATGATGACAGCTACATTATTTTATGTTTATATGTTGATGATATGCTTTTAGCTTAGTCTAACATGGATCATATTAAGGGGCTGAAATGCTAGTTAGCACATGCATTTTCTATGAAGGATATGGGGGTAGCAAAACAAATCCTTGGTATGAAGATTTTTTGAGATAGGAAGAATAGGAAATTGATGCTATTGGTATGTTGAGAAGGTGTTGGAACATTTCTCTATGGAGAATGTTAAAGCTATAAGAACACATTTGCTTGGTCATTTGAAGTTGACTAAGGAGTTTTGTCCAAGGAAATGAGGAGAGGAGGATAAGATGTCCAAGGTACCCTATTCTTTAGCTATAAGAAGTTTGATGTATGCTATGGTATGTACAAGGCTAGATATTCCACATGTAGTGGAAGTTGTTAGTAGGTATATGAGTCATCCAGGAATTGAGCATTGGAATGTAGTTAAATGGATTCTCAGATATTTGAGAATACTAAATTAAAGGGCTATGTTGACTCATATTGGGTAGGGGATACTAATACCAGGTAGAGTACTATAGGTTATGTATTTACTATTGGTGGGGCAGCCGTGAGCTAGGTTCTTAGGTTGTAGAAGGTTAATGCTATATCCACTATAGAGATAGAGTATGTTGCTACTACAAAGGTAGCTAAGGAGACGATATGGATTCAATTATTCTTGAAAGAATTGGGATACCCTTAGAAGGATAATTATTTATTTATAGATAGTAAAAGTGTCATTCATCTTGTGAAGAATTTTTCTCTGCATTCAAAGACCAAACACATATAGTTGTT
The DNA here is from genome assembly GCA_028749045.1 of Cupressus sempervirens. Classification (NCBI taxonomy): domain Eukaryota; kingdom Viridiplantae; phylum Streptophyta; class Pinopsida; order Cupressales; family Cupressaceae; genus Cupressus; species Cupressus sempervirens. Next base: position 392,782,829 of record CM053791.1, on the reverse strand, counting down.
GTACCATTTCATTTGGCTAGTTTTGGATGATGGATAGTTAAAGTTGGAGAAGATACATACAAGTGATAATCCAAAAAATATGTTTACAAAGGTAGTGAAAAGGGAGAAGCTAAATTCTTCTTCAGCTTTAGCTGGTCTTCTAGACTAAACATGAACAAAAGAATAACAGAGTCTAGGGTGGTTTGATCTAGTGGGAGCCCCATGTGGTAGTGATATTTCAACAGGATGAATCTCTAAGTGGGAGATTGTTATCTAGTGTGGAGTTTGATTAGTCCCCAAGTGGGAGATTGTTAGTTTGTGGCGACTGATTAGGAAAGTATTGGACATACTTCATATTAAGGTCAATACTATAGTAAAGAAGGTTACTTTTGCTGACCAAGGAATGGGAAAGTATAGGTTTGAACATACCTTGTGTATTGGAAAACTACCACTCTCCCCCAATCCTTTGGAAAACCTTCCCAAATACCACCTTCTACAAATAAGAATACTATGCATGTTAATAAGATAACCTTATGAGCACATGGAGTCTAATATCTTGGATTGGCTATATTTTGATGGAAAAAATGATCCTGTGGAATTCCCTAAAGATAAATATGTCAAGACTCCTCTCATCATTGAGAACATGGAATATCATGGGATCAGCCTTGGACCTAAAGAAGACAAGATTAGACAACCCCTTGAGTCTAATAGATATCCTAAAGGACATGGTTTGGGCTCCATTAAACCTAAGGTGTCCTTTGCTAACAATTATAGTACAAATGAAATTGATTCTGAGACTAAGGAGGAATTTTTTGAAATCCCCTTTCAATACATTAAGGATGACCTAGATAATAATATCCACACCATTACCATAGCCAACCTTTCATCTATCAACTTACCCCTCACTAACCCTAACATGATAGACTGGGACCTTCAGGACACACCACTCGCTCTTGATATCTTAACTCTGACAAAGTAGTGATGGCACTCTTTGGCCTTAAGAATCCCCAAGATTATGAACACAAGATCCAATACAATGAGGAAGCCTACTTGTTAGTTTATGGTGACTGATCAGGGAAGTACTATACATACTTCATAACTATTCACCAATGGGGGATTACTATTCACCAATGACTAATATTCACCAATTGGCTATTACTTATGTTTGCCAATTTATGCCTGACATGTTGTAACTAGTTTTAACCCTAAAGTGACAAAAATACTTGTATAAAAGGGCTTAGGGTTAGGGATTGGTTCATAAGGTGTGATGCAAAAATTGGTTCTTGCAATGGTATTGAGCTGTAAGGGATTACAAATTGTAATTAGGTTGTAATCACTGGATCGTAATAATATTAGACTTGTTGTTTGGTGGATGTAGCCTAGGGTTTGGGTGAACCATGTTAAATCTTGGTGTCTAGTGTTCTTTTCTATGTGATCTATTATTTTTTGATATTGTTCATATTTGCATGTAATTTTTATTTCTGTCTATGGTTAAATCCTAACACTACTTTTGTAGCTGAGTCAACTCTCTTAGTTGAAAAAGTGAAAAAGAAAATAAAAATGAAAAAAATAGAAGAAACATCCTCTAGTGAAAACTCTTTTAAGCACTTTTGGATGAAGAAAAAGACAAAATAAAGGATACATCTTCTAGTGAAAACCTCCTAGAGGCACTAGAAGAGGGAGAGACTAACTTGCCATTCAGATCTTTACCACCAGAAAAATCATCTATATTGAACGAGGACAAAATTCTAGTTAGTTTGGGCATGGTAGATAATCTAAAAATCACCTACATTGTAGCTACCCAAGTCCTGAAGAACAAAAAGTGATGACTAAGTTCCTAAAAAAGAAAAATTAAATTTGCATGGACATACAAAGACATGCCTAGTTTAGACATAGATTTAGTTGTGTATCACTTAGCAGTAGCTCCAAAGATTAAACTTATAAAACAAAAGTTGCACAAGATGCATCCTAAGGTAGCACTTTTAGTCAAAGTAGAATTACAGAAAATGCTAGAGGAAAAATTCATCTGACCTATTGATTATCCTAATTGGATTTTCGACATTGTTCCTATAGGAAAAGTATCTAAGGGTATCTACATCTATTTAGAATTTTGAGATTTCAATCTCGCATGTCCTAAGGATAATTTTTCACTTCCCAACATCAGAATTATAGTGGATTTGACTATTAGACATGAAATTTTTTCATTAATGGATGGCTTCTCCAACTACAATTAGATCAAAATTGTAGAAGAAGATCAACATAAAATGGCATTACTACCCCATGGGGAACCATTTGTTACCAAGTGATGCCTTTTTCCTTAAAAAATGCTAGTGCCACCTATCAACATGCAATGGCTACAATCTTCCATGATCTTGATGACATTCTAGGAAAAACTAAGATACATGATTCCCACATTACTATGCTAACCACCATTTTTGAAAGATTGGAGAAATACAAAGTGCATCTTAATCCCAATAAGTCTATTTTTGGGGTCCAATCAAAGAAATTTTTAGGTTACATAGTGTCAAGAAGAGGCATTAAAGTAGATCCTACCAAAGTGAAAGCCATCATGGAAATGCCTCCACCTACTACATTGTAACAACTCCATAGTTTTCAAGGGAGGTTACGGTCCATCAGATGTTTTGTGTCCCACTTAGTAGATAAGGTTCATCCACTCCAACATTTTCTTTGAAAAGACACTAAGTCTCCATAGGATTTCCTATGTCAGAAAGCATTTAAGCAAGTCAAAGTATACTTGGCTTATCCAACAATTCTAGTCCTACCAATTGTAGGATGACCATTGATGCTATACATTTTTGCCACTTTAGTTGCCCTAGGTGTTCTTTTAGCACAATTAGATGACAAGGGTAAGAGTTGAACTACATTTTCTATTGAGTGAGCTTGTTTGGTGGTAGTCCTTTGCACACCAAAACTATGCCATTATATGCTTAATAACACTACACATCTCATTGCCAAGATAGATATGCTCAAGTATTTGTTATCAAAATATTCCCTCACTAGTCAAGTTACAAAATGGATCTTGATTTTAAGTAAATTCGACATTGTCTATAAAGATCACAAGGCCATTAATGGACAAGTAATTGCAGACCAGCTTGCTGAAGCTCCTCTTCAAGGAGACCATCCTATTATAACATATTTTCTAGATGACACAATTATGATTGTTACCCCTAGTACACAATGGAAACTGTATTTTTATGGTTCCTTTACACAAAAGGGATCGAGGGTAGGAGTTTTGTTTGTTACATCGTAAGGAGACCTTATTCCTAAGTCTTATAAATTTTCATTCCCTTGCACAAAAAAAATAGTTGAGTATGAAGGATTAGTAATAGAGCTCTATTAAGCTATTAGATGGAATATTAAGAGCTTACTTGTCTTTGGAGACTCTTAATTGGTCATTAGGCAAGTCATAGATGAATACCAAATAAAGGATGAAAAGTTGTTGCCATATCACCAGATAGTTGAAGATCTTAAACAATTGAGATAGTCTTTCAGTAGATACCAAGGACTAATAACAAAGCAATAGATGCCATGGCTGCCATTGCCTCCATGATCTCCATGCCTGAGTATAGTCTTAACTGTAAGTTTCTTGTTGAGAATCTTTTTATTCCTGCTTACAAGAAACCCAAATCGGAGCTGGTGTGTGAGGTTGTTGGTCCTGAGTCTCCATGGCACTCCAATTTTTTTTCCTACCTTTGTCACAAAATGATCCCCATGGCCCTTTCCATGAACCAAAGCAAAACCTTCATCCATCACACTACCCTTTATACTATCTTAGGTGATACACTTTTTTGAAAAAACTTCGATGGAACGCTCCTCTAATGTCTCAATTCAAATGAAGCCAGAAAAATTAGAAGAGGTTCACCAAGGAATTTGTGGTTCCGATTCTAGTAGCCTTAAATTAGTTAAAAAGCTCCTCAGAATGGGTTTTTTTTGGCCTACTATGGAAGTGGATGCCTATCATTTTGTGAAATGATGTGTTCCTTGTCAAAAACATGGAGATTTGATATATGCTCTCACCCAAGACCTTTAACCTAGCATCACACCATGGCCCTTTTCCTACTAAGGATTTGATCTTGTTGGTCAAATATATCCAAATTTGTAAATGGCCACAAGTATATCATTTCCACCATTGAGTACTTCACAAAGTGGGTTGAGGCTATCCCTTTAACCTACACCACCAAAAAATAGGTTTGTGAACTACATTATCTATCATTTTAGTATTCCTCAAGACATCATGACTGATAACAAAACTCCTTTCAAAAATCAAGAAGTGGCCATATTGTGTAGGAAATTTGGAATCACTCAACATTTTCCACCAAATAATTCCCTTAAGGCAATGGCCAAACTGAAGCCACCAATAAAACCATTTCAAAAATCCTAAAGAAAATCGTTGATGCAACTGGCTATGATTGGCACCTCCAAATTACTCCTGCCCTCTGGGCCTACTATACGTCCATCTATACCCCCACAAGCACTACTCCATTTTCCTTTTTTTATGGTATTGAAGCTATTTTACCCATCAAAATTGAGCTCCCTTCCATCAGAATCTCTCTCAAGAATATGGTGTCCAATGAAGAATATTGAGTTTCTCACTTATAAGAGCTGTAAATCCTTGATTAAAGATGCCTCAATTCCCTAAACCACCTTTTCATGTATCAAAATCACCTTCAACTTCAGTTTCACAAAAAGGTTAGACGTTAGGAATTTGAGGTGGGTGACTTAGTTTTGCAACATAACATAAGGAACCTCCAAAACCATGAAAAGAAAGGAAAATTTGAAGCTAATTGGCTTGGTCTATTTATCATTATAGCTAAATATGATTTTGGGGCATATCATATTGCCACTTCAAAGCGAGATCGACTCCTTTGAGCTTGTAAACATCCAACACCTTAAGTAGTTCTATGCTTGAGTTCTACAATTCCTGTATAGTGTTTTTATAGTTCCACAAAACTCCAAAAACATTTGAAAAATATTTGTGAAGAAAATATTAAAAAGAGGAAAAAGTTCCTTAAAAAAATTGTTCGTCCATTATCTATAAGGCTTATCTCACTTCACCACATTTTTCCTCATTTCATCTCACTTTTGTGTAGAAGCCCTATCTGACTTGCACTTTTCATGCATCTAATAAAAGACCTCTTGTTTGTGAGGCATCCATTCACTTCCATCTTTCAAAAGATCTCTAGTCCATGAGGCATTTTCTAGTTGAGTGTTTATCCTAACCCTATTACACTGAGCATTTTCCACAATGGTGACTGCAACAAAACCTAAACAAAATCACCATTGAGACTTAATGATTCAAGAAACTTGTTCTTTTCACAACTATTCCCAACAAAAATTTGTAACAACAACATTAGACAAATGAAATTTCATAGGATGAATCCTTCCTACACATGGCACTATACCCTTCACTTTTAGGACTTAACATTCTTGGCAGGAATTGTGGACTGAATGATTACTTGGTTATGCAGTCTCTTTTGGTTGATTTTATTTTGTGTGTTAGTAGTATCCTTTTACAGCGTGCCTTGATCTTCCATATCTTGGTATCACTTGAATGGCTCTAATTGACTACATGTGTCATTTGCAGTTTGATTTGTTTTTGATGCTTTTGTACATCTATGTCAATTTTGAGTTATGGTTATGCATTGCTCATTGTGGGCAACGAGTTAGCACACTTTCCACTAGAGATCCCTAAAAATACTTTGGGTGTGCCTAGACCTCTCCAATGCATATCATGACTATGCAAACTACATCTATTGTGTTGAGAGTCTAGTCCACGCAGATGCTTCTATAGCATATGGTGCATAACTCCTTTTGTAAAATCAAACTAGGGTGTGCTCTCCTTTATAAAAACAATTGAATCCCTTAGTATCATGTAGTTAGGATTCGTGTAGTATAGGATTTTATTGTGCTCTACTTGAGATAAGGGTTCTATTTATTCCCCCCCCCTCTCCTATGCTAAGATACTTGATTCCTATGAGTGAAAAGTTTGACACATGCCCATTCATATTACATTTTAATATTTCACATTTACACTTTAAGTTTGCATCATTTCACTTTACATTCATGATTAGTGTCTTTTTCTGTTATTGACATTTTCATTTAGGGTACATTCATTGTCATATTAGTACATTCATTGCATTAGGCATTTCATTCATTAGTAGATGCCATTATTCATTACATTAATCCATTAAGTACATACATTATAATCATTACATTTATTAAAATATACATCATGATACATCCCACAAAACATATAGTAAATCCATACATATCAGATAACAAAATACATACATCTCATATATCACCATAGAACTTGCATCATCCACGTATTAGTCATCATATATGCATTATAGGAAACATAATATCACACACATCTTGCATCACAATGTTAGTAACAACATCATAAATGTCACATGCATAAGAAACCATCATCCATATACATCTAGGCTCATCAAATTATGTCATATATATCAAAAGAATAAGTGTCCATGTATAGTCTATATAAAAATCATGTAGTACATCATGCATAATGCATCATCAAAAACTTGCTGCATCTCCATCACTGTATTAAAAATGCTCACTATAAAGATCATGTAGTTGGTTGTGAGGGCCTTGTTCCTCTTGTACCCCTCCTCATGGAGGCCTGCTCTATCCAACTAATGACTCTAATCTCTGATGGCCCCTTATGGCCCATGAGGTGTATGCCTCCTAAAACTCCAATTGTCACTGATCCATCTGCACAACATCATGATAAAAAATCCTATAATAACTTGCCTTGCATAGGTCTTAATGCCTCATGTTAGCTTATAGTCAGAGCCTCTTGCATCACCATCACCATCCCCCTAGGCTATACCATCTGTCTAGCAAATATCTCACTGGTTATGATACTGATCCACCTTCCTTTGTTGAGTCTCCCTCTCTATCTGTAGGGTGGCGACCCTTCTGTTGAAGAGTTTCTATCTCAACCAACTCATCCATCTTGACCTACATGGTGAAGTTACTGAACTCTCGTACATCTATCCTAGCCCATAGTACTGCCAAGGCCTCCTGGGCACTATTTTCCTTTACTCACTCCACCTATACCTTGACCTATAGCTAGGTAACCTCTATCTAAAGGTTATCCCAATCAGCTCTCACTATATTTGGATTGGCCTATGGAGGTGTCCCTAATGGTACTTTTACCTTGGCCCTTGTACTTTTGGACATGGTTGTGGCCCCTACACTAATGGTGGTGGCCTTACCAATATTGGTCCTCTCCTCTAACAGACTTTGTACCCTTGAGGACCCTATTGTGCTCCCTACCCTAGTGGTGGCACCATTTCTACTTGGCCCCCATCTCCTACCCCATCTCCTTTGCCCTATGCCTACTCTACTGCTAATGGTGCTCCTAGTAGTCAGTTGCACTGGCTGATGGGCCATCCACCACTATGTATATGTAGGTGTCATCCCTGCATCTCCTTGGTCTTGTCCATGTAACCATGGCACTAGCTACATACGACACCATGACATCCTCACCAATCTTAGAGAGGTACCATGTACCCACAATCTACCATACTCCTAGGATACCATTAGGTATTGGAATCTATCAAGCACAATGTCCTGAACCTACCCAAATTGTCACTACACCCTAGAAGGCATATACCACATAATAATATGAATAGTCTTACCAATCAGCTAATAGTTTGTCCGCACATAAGGAAGGTATAGTCGATCCTTGCTATCATCCTCTCTCCTTGCTAGTAGTATAGCTCCCATAGCTCATCACCATCGTATGGTGTCCAATTAAATATAATAATCTCATTTAGACATCTCCAAAATCTAATTGACTCAGTCGAGGTGTACTAGATCGGTGGCCTATACCAACATGCATAAGGATCAACAGGCTATCGGGTCTCTTGCCTTGTAATAAGTTGTGTCACACCTATGTGATCCCATGACCACATCATCAACAATGTCAATCCCAGACCTATGGTCCACTATGTCTTGTAGGTGCACATATGTAGATCATGGTATAGCTAAGCCAAGATAGTTTGACCCTAGCAGAAGACTACACCATCATCTTGTAAAAGAGTGCTCAACACTTGTGTCCAGTTGATTGGAAACCCATGCCCAACATAGTCTGGTACCATCCTCCATATAAGTGAGGCAAGATAAAGAGTAATTCATGGCAACCTCTACTCTAATGCCTCCCTCTATGTCAAACATGATCTTTGAATAGGTAGCCTCTATTATCGTTGCACAAAACACTATAGTAAATAGGGATCTACACCTTCAAGTATATGCTTAGGATATCTCCCATGGATTGACACTTGGAGAATCTACCATACATCAAGAAGAGTAATTTTTGCCTCTCTAGTAGGGTAGATGGAAGCTAGGGGTTAGTGTATGCTATCATTCCATCAATGCAAAAAGTTGTGCTAAGTGCACCCTTAGATCGGGCCACTCATGAACATGCTCCAAACCACATAGCCTCACATGAACCCACTCTACCTCTATGAGTGTCTCTCCTAGCACCATTGTTGTAGGGTAGTGATCCCATGACCAAAATGTCACTTTCACAATCTGGAACATAAACATGCAATAGTTGGTATATCATTTGTTTCTTTCTCTTTTTGCTTATCTAAGCATGGGGAATCATACTTTGTTCACCCCTGGTCATCCCCATTACTCAATTTTTCTGATTCATCCAAATTGACTAAGATGCCAATCCATTTCGACATGGATCAATGGAGTTGACAAACCATGGAGACACTGAACTGGCATCTCTAGTGGCTACATAGATGTTGAGTTTCTTGTTGATATTTGCTAGACTATCATCTTTGGAGATGATGACACAAAGATCACCATCTTCAACCTCATCATAGCCATTTTATTTCCCCCTTCTAGCATCTATGTAGATGATGAGATGAACCCTATCATCTTAAAAGATGATAGGATAAATCCTATCATCTCCATAGTGCTTATAACCCTGGTTCATCATCTAGGAAGATGATAGCGCAGAGAACTGTCATCTTTTCCCTAACCCCATTTTCCCCATTTAATGTGCCATAAGTACCAAAATTAAATGCATAATTCAAACTTTGACAAGTAGGGATGGTCAACTTACTAGTGGACCCATGTCAGCTGACCTCTAGTACTCTTGGATGCACTCTTTGAGCTATAATCTCTCAATCGGATCCATCCTTTGCTCTAGTTCTCTACTCTGTAGGTGTGCAAATGACTCTTCCTTGAGCCCTTTTGAGGCTTATATAAGCCCTCTAAGGTCCCCTTTTGATCTTGTACCCTTTCCTTGGCCATGTAAACCCATGTTTATCCCCAAGTCATGCAAATGTTCATCTCTGCCTTTTCTTACCCTTTCTTTTCTTCTAGAGTCCTTTTCATAAAAATTGCCCAAACTTAATTTTTTTGCTCTTTTTTTGTTAGGGGGCACCCTCCTCCCTTGTCATGGCTATGACACAACTCCTAGGACTTCTATTCTCTTTGGGGCAACCTATATTTTTTTTTCTTTGATATAATGTCAACCCTACATCACATCAAAGAGGGGCAAAATCTATATGCTTAAAATCATCCCAAACTCTATATTAATTTAATTAATATTTCCATTGACATTATAATTAATTATATTTTTCATCTTCTTCTACCTATTTAATTAAATTTATTAAATTAAATAGGTTAATTTTTCTAATGTATTTAAAGATAATTTAAATACATCCCCTCTAAAGTATTAAATTTATTTAATGCATAGTGCTCCATAAATCCCCTTTAAATAAATTTCAATTTATTTAATTCCCTCCACTTTATTAAATTCTTTAATCCTATGATTAAGTTAAATCCTATTTAATTTAATTCTAATCCAATCCTAAAAACCTAGTCCACACTCATCACTCTCATCCTTCTAAGCCTACCTATTAATTAATCACACTTAATTATCATAAACACCTTTCTAAACACCTTTTAGCTCCTAAGTGTTTGCTCACACATGTGTGAGAGAAATTCAAGATCCTATAATGCTTCCATTTTATTATTTTATTCATACCTCTTACACCTCTTACACACTTGTCCCCCTTTCCTTTCTTCAAGGTTTCTCACACATGTGTGAGCAAACCTTGAGCCATTGCTTTCATCCAAAAGGCTTATGTTGACCTTTTCATAGCTTGTCCCCTTAGTCCATGTGTCTCCCTTGTGGTACCTATGTGGATTCCACATAGATACCACCTCCCCAGGGCCTCTCTCAAACCTATAAATAGAGCCATTGTCACAAGCATCTTCCATCTCCCTCATTTGCATTGTTATCATGCTAGTTTATGCTTAGAGTTTTCTAGTTATTTTAGAAATTTTCATATTACTAACCATTTGATCGATGTTAGACTTCTTTCACTTATGCTTGCATTTTCATGATAGTTTACTATTGATAGTTATTCATTGCATTCCATTCCATATTCACATCTTTAGAATCCTTTGAGTTTGGCTTATTCATAGTCATTTCTTAAGGATATTCTACACTCATCTTAGTTTAGATTCATAGTTCATATAACATATCTTTTCAATCACTTTGGGATTCACCATAGTTGTTTTTGGAGAGAGCACATCCACATCCCTCCAACTAAAGCACACCAAAAGGCCTCTTATGGGCACCCTTATTGAGCTACTTTGAGGTTGCATGATGACTCTAACATGTTAGTTGCATATTTTTTTAAAAATCAAGTAGAATTAGTAGTTGTTTTACTCTTATTTGAATCTTTAAATGCATATGCTACTAGTGTTTTCTTGTTTCCATGTTCTCCCAATAGATTAGGTTTTTTTTGCATACACCATTATATGATTTTCCTTTGGATTAGTAGAAAATCTTTCCACCATACCAATTGCTAATGCAATATCAAGTCTTGTGTGTACTACATACTGAACTTTTCCAATCATTAATCTATATTCAGTCTAATCTACCTCTTTGGATTCATCATTTTTGGAAAGCTTATGTCTAGTAGCAATGGGTGTTCCAATTAGTCTAGAATCCTCCATTCCAAGTTTCTTCAATATCTCCTTGATGTAATTTGATTGAGTAGTGTAGATGCCATCCTTTTTCTATTGAATTTGTAGGCCAACATAGAATTTAATCTCTCCAAACATTGACATTTCAAAATCTTTACTGATTTCTTCAGAAAAAGATTTGCATAAATCATCATGTCCAGTAAACAATATATCATTTATAAATTTTTTTGCTAGTAATATCTTCTTTTCTGGATTTCCTTGATGTATAGGCTATTGTTGTCATTTGTCCTTTGAAAACCAATTATTACCAAATAGCTATGCAATCTTTTATACCAAGCTCTAGGGGCTTGATTGAGACCATATAAAGCTTTGTGTAATCTACAAACCATATCGCTTTTGTTGGGATCTATGATGCCTTCAGGTTGCTCAATGTAGATTTCTTCATCTAGGATTCCATTCAAGAAATTTGACTTTACATCCATCTAATATACTTTGAATCCTTTATGTACAACATAAGAAAGTAGTGTTCTAACACCTTCTAGTATTCCAATAGAAGAAAATGTTTCTCCATAATCAATACCTTCTTCTTGAGCATAAATTTTTCATAACATTGCCTTGTTCCTTGATACTTCTCCATTTTCATTCAACTTATTTTTGGATACCCATTTTTCACCAATAACATTTTTTTCCTGGGGTCTAGGAACAAGAGTTCAATTTTTGTGTCTTTCAATTTGTTCAATCTCTTCATTCATTGCCTCATTCCAACTTTCATTGTCTAATGCATCTTTAATAGTTTAAGTTCAAACTTAGTAAGAAAACATGTACTTTTTAATTTATTCCTTATCATTGTGCCTTTTGACTGATCTGCAATGATTTTCTTAGGTGCATAATGCCTTCTAAAATATCTAGCAAGTACATGTTCCTTAATTCTAGATTTTGGACTTGATTCACTCGATTCACCATGCTCAAAATGATCTTCTTAATCATGCTTGGGTCCCATTGTTTTTAACTTGGGTCCTTTAGACTGTAACTCAATTTGCATTGGTTGAATTTGGGTCCTTCTAACTAAGACTTGAGTCCTTCATACTGTGACTTGGGTTGTACTAGCTACAACTCAGGTTGAACTTGAGATTTGGGGGACTTAAGTGGTGAAGACTGTTGATTTCCAATTGCATTCTCTTGAATTTTAGGTAAAGTATCATGTTCAAGGTAGATAAAGTTTCTATAGTTTTCAGGCTCTTTTCTACTTTTTTCTTCACTCCTTTCTACAAACTCATCAACTTTTACATGTGTACTTTTTATAACCTTGTGACTAGTAAGATTGAGACATTTGTATGCTTTTCTTTTGTTAGAGTATCTTAGGAATATGCCTTCATCACTTTTCACATCAAACTTTCCTTTCCTTGTTTCTTTTAAGATGTAACATTTAATTCCAAATATTTTGAAATAATAGTTTATATCAATTCCATAATTCATAAGGTGTTTGATCCATATATTTCTTCAATTGAACTCAGTTTAAGGTATGAATTGTTGTACTGATTGCTTCCTTCTAGTATTTGATTGTAATATTTTTCTCTATCATCAATATTCTTGTGCAATCCATGATGGATCTATTTATTCTTTCTAATATTCCATTCTATTGAGGTGTACCAGGTGTAGATACCTATCTTTTGATTCCTCTTTCGTTGTAGAATTCATTGAATTTATTTGAGATGAATTCTCCTCCTCTGTCTAACCTTAGACATTTTAGTTTCTTTCCTATTTCTTTCTCTACTATAACCAGATATGACTTGAATTTTTGAAAGACTTCAGATTTATCTTTCAAGTACATCACTATCATTATCTTAGAATAATCATCAAAAAATAAAATGAAATACTTATCTCTATAGTAGCTTTCTATGTTGATAGGTCCACAAAAATCTATATGAACCAGATCCAAACCTTCTTTAGAATGATAATTCTTGCTTTTAAATCTTGTCTTTCACATCTTCCCAATTTGACAATTTTTGCACATGCTTATATTAGTTTTCTTTAGACTTGGAATGCCTCTCACTTTTTTATTCTTGCTTATATTGACCAGGTTATCAAAATTTACATGACACAGTATTTTATGCCATAACCAACTAGATTTCCTTTCCCACCAAGTAGCTTGGCCTTTCCATTCACGAATTCTTTCTTGAATCTAATATTGTTCAACTATGCCACACTAAGTAGATTTTATTTTGGTTCTTCAACCCAATAAGCATTGTCACATATGAGTTCATCAGTTAATACAATGCAACCTTTTCCTTTTACATAACCAGGTTCATCATTTTCAAATTTGACACTTCCACAATCATAGTATTCCAAGTGCTCAAATTTTTTTTTATCACTAGTCATGTGGTGAGAACAACCACTATCTATGATCCATGTGTCATTCTTTCTAATAAGAGAAATGAGAGTCATCTTTTCATTTTCATCATTTGATTCATTTCTAATAGCAATTTAAACAATTTTATCATCATCACTATTATTAGAGTCTTTATCCATGTAATAATATTTCTTACCTTTATTATTATAATCTTTGTAGCTTTTGAAATATTTCTTTCTTTTATACTTCTTTTCTTCTTTGCCTTCTTTATTTGGAGACCTTGCAATAATGTGACCAACTTCTTCACAAGAAAAATAGATTAGAGGTATTTGACCTTTGTACTTTCCTTTTTGTTTAAGGAATCTTGTTACAAGCAGGGCTTCAATGACTTTAAGGTCATCATAAAAAACATCTTCATCTTCACTATTAGAATTTTTGCTTTTATATTTTTCACCTTTCTTTTTGACTAATAGTTTAACTTGAAATGTAAAGTCAATGCTACTAGAGTTAGGAACATAGTTATCAAAGTTGTCTAACTCAAAGGCTGTTAACCTTCCCCCTAGTGCATCCAAAGTTATATCATTTTTGGGATCACATCTCATTTCTTAAATAGCTAAAACTCTAATTTCATAAATAGGAAGAAGAGCTTTGAGTACCTTGCTAACAATTGTCACATCATCTATTTTCCCTCTTGAGTCTCTAATTGCACTCACACTTGCTTTGACTCTTCCACTATATTGTGCAATGTTTTCATGTTCTCTCAAATTCATTTGATCAAACTGACCTCTTAGACTTTTTTCCTTAGCTCTCCTCACATTTTCATCTCCTCCATTGATATCTTTTAGGTTGATCCACATTTCATGAGTAGTAGGAAAATCTTTGACTTCATCAAATTCAACGTAATTGAGAGTAGAGGTAATGCCAATCATCATTATGTTTTGATTCTTCTTTTCCAAAATTTGGTTAATAGTAAATGGTCCAGTAGGTGCCACATACTAGTTCTCTAGATATTTTAGGCCTACATCTCCAATGGTTAGGAAATGAAGCTTCATGAGTTCCTACCATGCTTGGAAGTTATCTCGATTCAACTTAGGTATTTCCCTTCTATAAGACATCTTGATCTTTAGTTGAGGTCCTTGAAACCTTATCTGCAAGCACCAATAGCTCTAATACCAATTTTTGGAAATGAAGATGAGTAACTGAGAAGGGAGGGGTGAATTAATTACTACAAATACAAATCCAAGTCCCTTAAGATGTCAACAAATCTTTAAGCCAAATCCTTAATGATACTCGAGTTAACATTGAATTTTCTACTATAACTTAGTTAATACTAGATTTAATACTATGACTCAATTAACATAGAGATAATTAGATCTTAAGATATTTAATGTGTTTAACCAGAAATAACTTAGTTGTAGAAGAATAAAGGAAATAAAATAAACACAAGAGACACCAAGATTTAATGTAGAAACCCAATTTAGAAAAACCACTAATTGCAACTAGTTACTGATTTTCACTCTTTTGAAGTGAGCCTTGTTATGAGGCAACCCTGTTAAAGGTTACAAAACACACTGTTAGGTGTGACCTTTTTAGAGGATTTAACTCACCCTAACAGAAGTGGTCTTGTTAGAGGTCTTCAAATACTCCAATCTAGAAATACCACCTTTCTAGAGGATTTGCTAAATAGCTATTAGGAGTTTTGATTCACAACTACAATTATTAGAGAGAAATAATGACTTTACCTAATTGTTGATGTAATTGAATTTGTTGATTCAAATCTCTATTCTAGCTTCATTACTTGATCCTCATTGATCAAAATGTTCTTTACAACTCTATCAACTTAGATACTTTGTCCTCTTACAAATATCCTTCCAAATTTGCTTCCTTAATTCATCTTCTTTTATTCCATATTTCAATCTTCAACTTGACCTTTCATTTATATGATTCATCTTATCAAGTTAGCTTGACTACTCTTTTAATCAAATAATTATCATCCCTTAAGTTGTCTTATATTAACCAATAATTTTATTAGACTTAATATGCTGACAGTTGGCTAATATAGAACTAAGTACTCATTTAACACATAAGTTCTAATGTTAATTGACCCAACTCGGTCAATATTGACTTCATGTTGACTTTCCTTTAATAACTGACTGAGCTTAGTTAATAAAAACTTTGCTTCATAACCAACCAAGCTTAATCAATACTATCTTTGAACTTGGTTATAACTAAATGCTTGACATATACAAGAAACTATCTTTGACGCCTAAGTGAGCTCAGCTATCACTATATGCTCGATAAAGGCTTGACATTTTGTGTAACATTAGAGATAACATATAGTTGAATAATTGTTTTCAATAATATAGTATTTACAAGTCCCATGATAGATCTTCTCCTAAACTTATTAATTTTATCACACATACAAAAACATGATTTCCCTCACGTGTCTTAAAAATGCAATTGGGTTGCTTATTAGTTGACCTAGGGTGCATACTGTTTATAAAACCTACATATTCCATATTGCTTTTGACCTTCCATCAATGTACACATCAAGTCTTTTAGTTTGATCTTTCTCTATCCATTATAGATAATTTGCTGACAATGCATACCTATGCATACTTTTTTATATTTAACTATCCAAATCTAATTAACACAAAAATTAGTGTTAATTGGAGGTAATTCCTTGGGTACCCATCATCTTAATAAGAACATGACCCCCCTTGAGTAAGGAAAAATTGCATGTGTTTATTGATTTTTTTCCTAATATTTTCACCTCTAGTTTGTCTCTCTTTTGCAGACCTACTACTTGTCTCACTATCCTCTTCTATTCCTACATTTCCCTCACTTGAGGAAGACAAATCTAATAGATACCTATTTATTGGTACATGTATCCCATCAAATGAGATATATAATTGAAGGAGAAAAATATTTTTCTATAAAATGAGGCTAATATTGATGAAGTTTTCCTAAAGTTAATGTTGAAGGTAAAGAGAAAGCAAGAATATAATAAACTTATAACTCCCAATTCATGTCACTTTGTACAATCCTCATCAAAGGGGTATAGTTTCCTGCATATGTAAATCATTTGTCTTAAGTTAGATACAAATTATATGATACTTATGCTACAAATTACATAGAAAATAACATGAACAATATGCATACATCATAATCATTGTATACTTATTAATTGGTTACTTCTACAAAAAATATATTATAAGTAATAAACACCAAGAATTGAGCATAATAACAAATATTTTAACATAATCAACATCTAATAAATTTACATTGATCATCTTCTTCATCTATCTAATCATCATGACTATCATCATTATCACCATCCTCATCAAAATCATTAGAATAACCATCGTCATCATCATGATCGTCACTATGACCATCATCATCACCATCACCATCACCATCACCATCACCATCACCATCACCATCACCATCACCATCACCATCACCATCACCATCACCGTCATTGTCACCATCACCACCATTATCATCATTGCTAGCACCATCACCACCACCACCACCATCAATGCCATCACCATCATCATGAACATCTTTTCCATCATCATCATCTACTTCATCTTCCACTTCTTTGATATCTTCTTCTTTAATCACATTATACTTTATAGGTCTTCCTCTTGGATCATGTCTAACAAAAAATGACCAACTCGGTTTATGTGGAAAACTAAAGTAAAACACTTGCTCACATTGGATTGGAAGAACATAGGGCTCATTTTCAACTGGCTCAAGTATATGACCTTGTATTAATCATCATAAATCTATTATCATGTTCAATAATATTTCTATCATCATCATTTTGATTTATTCATGGTCTATACCATTGGACAACATAGAGAACTAGTTTGAAGGAATTAAAGTCGCACTCAATTATATTGTCCAAAATGCTATAGTATCTATTTTTAGATTGTTGAGGATGCATGTCATTTCTAGATGAAATATTGGTGACCTCAAAGATTGCAATTATCCTAGAATCACAAATTCTCTTAGTGTTGTCCACCTTTTATATGTGAAATCTACAAGCATTATAGTACATAGCTTTATGGTGCTTGGCTTGTTATTTTTCAAACATGTCAAAATTATGCATCTATCGAGGGTGATTTGATATTAGACAAATGGGCTATGATAGATTAACTTATATGTATCTCTCCACCTCTTAAATCATTTTCTAGATCAATTACTATTGGTGTAACATTGGGATTTCCATTATGATGAGCTTCTTTAACCAATGAAGTAACACCTTCCCATGTTAATGAGTGACCATTTTATTAATATCGTTCAATCCATACCATCATCCAATCAATACTATTTTCAATATACAAATGAAAGGCATCCCACTCATGATCAACTATATAAAATAAATAGACCAGTTAGAAATAACTTATATTGATTATGGATAAGAATTTATTAACTAAAATAATGGTTTATAATTACCTCTTACTTTTCTCAATCTACCTTTCCCCATCAAGTACTCCCCTTTGAATCTCTTAATGGAGTTAGGATCCCAAATGCAATCTAGATGGATCTTTGATGCAAACTTGGGAAGATGTTCACTAATGTACACCATGGTTTGGTAGACCATATATCCCTTGACCATGGAACCCTTGGGACATGCTCTCTGTCAAATCAAGCCCTTCAAAAATTTTAAGTGCCTCTCAACCATCTTTATTGACCTAGTTGGTATAGGTTCACACAATTCAATCTCTTAAACTAGATGTATGAGGTAGTGTTCTTGTGTATTCATAAAAGTTGAAGGTAGACACTTTTGCATCTCATAGAAAAGCTAAGGAATTTTTCTCTTCCAATGCTTTATGTCTTTTTAAATCAATTTCTTTAGATGATAGCCACCTAGAACATATTCATCATGAGAAAAAAATATTAATGAGACTACAAAAAATTATAGAATAAAATATAGAAAAAGAAGAGCATGACACTAAAATAATATATATACAAAAAATCTAACAAATAACACTTCTAACCTCATATATTTCCCAATATCATATATAATGTGTTTGACACTCATGTTGTTGAAGTTGTGTGGGAGAGATAGAGGTAGAACATACTATAGTAATAATAAAATGATCTTTTAAATATATTATAAAATAAAATAAAATCAAAAGTACATGATGTTTTACAAATTTATTGTAAATAGAGAAGAACATGACTTACCTTGACAAAGGTATGCCAATCATGCATTTTCAACCTTGACCCAAAATCACGTTTCTTTGATATGAGACTTCTTATTTTTGCAATAAATCTCACGGGATTTTTTTTTTATGGCTTCAAATATGGCATCGGTTTGCTATAACATTAATAACCAAGGAATGAAATTCGCCTTAATTTGGTTTCCATTACTATTTGATTCAAGGAAAAAATTCAGTGCATGATTGGATTCATCAATGTAATTATAAATTTTGATCATTTTTTCTTTGTCACACCTTTTGTCCAATATTTTCCATAGTGTCTCTATTTTATTCTTTCCAATATGCATCACATCAAACAATTGCATGGTTGGGAGGTGCTCATAGTACGATAACCTACTAAATTGTCTAGGATAGATTTTAAGTTTTTTTGGAAGTTTCTCATCAATGCCTTGATGAACTTCAAAAACATCAATTACATCATCACTAAACAAAAGGAAGAATCCAAATGATAATTTTATACAAAAACCTGCATCAAATAGAAGGACATTACCTCGATGATTCATTCTATTTTACTCCAACTTCCACATGTGAGGTGTCATTCTTCGTAGCTTTGATGTTGTCTCTTCTTTCCCATTGAAAATATGTTTTTCAGTAATTTGATACTTATGATTTTTGTGGAGAAAGTGTCTATGCTCATCTAACAACTACTTTCCTAAACTTTTTGAATGATGAGATTTCATCTTTGGATCACAAATTGGACATGCAAATTTTTCCTTTATTTGAAGACCTATAAGAACATGTATAATTAGATGACATGTGTACTAGAAGATTCATATTTACAATGTCACATGCAATGTAAACATAAAAAAAAAATATGTTAGCACTGCTACATACCAAAAATATGTGTTAATAGTTTCACATACCACAAAAATGTGTTAGTCTAGGGGAATCATATATTGTCCATACAAGCATTGCACATAATTGAAATTGTCTTTCACCAATTGGTATAGAGATGTCATACACAGTGACTACATTCCATAACTCTAACAAATTATCAATCAAGGGCTTAATATATGCATTCATATCTTTCACTTGGTAATTATAAACAAAACATGATTATTATGGCCATTTGGATGTTTTATTTATAAATTAATCTAGATGACTATTAAATGGAAAAATACCTGGTACAATAATTGCCAATATTACGTGCTCCGTCTTTATGGACATCCAAGGAGGAATGTTATTGTTAATAACAAAAATAGGCTAGATTGCGTAAACAGGTCTCATCTCTCCAAATGGATTGACATAGTTTGCTACCAATGAAGGCTTCAGATTAAAGGTTCTTTTTTAACTACTGGCTACTTATCTTCTATGTCCTTAAATGTAGAACAATCTACATAAATTCACATAATTTCATCTCAACTTCTATTTCATGCATTGTAATCCATAAATTGTGCTAAGCTAGTAAACCTAAATAATTGTTGCAAACATGGCATAGTGGGAATGTACTGAAGAACCTTGTGAGGCACCTTTTTGGTTATTTGATCTTACCAAAATCTACTAATGTGAAAATTAGGGTATTTTTATTCAAATTCATTTTGTTTATGATATATAATATGATCATTGGGACATGTATGTATTGTTTGATAGTCCATTCCAATATCTTTCATAATGACTAATAATTCTTAGTAAGAGCAAGGTAGAATGTTTGATGGTGGTAATAAACACTCACCTAGCAACCTATGGAATTTTTTTTGTTAATATAAATAACATTAATGGTATGCTAACATAGAAGATGAAAAAAATGATACTATACCCTAGCATACATGAGATTGCTACATTGGATACACCATTCATAACCTTGAAGTTTACTAGCAACAATATAGTGGAGATAAGTGTTGTTTGGGGGCCTTGGTACATGGGCTCATATGCCTTTTCAATTATAGTTATATCAGGGTTCTCTTCATCATCATCATTAGATTCACAACTATCATTAGTTGCACTATTAACATCTTCTTCAATCCCATTCTTTGACACATTATTAACTACACCAATACCAACATCTTCAATTGTGTTCTCTACCTCAGGATCATCTTCTTCCATGGGAGAATTACCTTCTACTTCAATATTCACACCTCCATGTTTGACCAATTTTAAATCCACATTCACCAAATGATAAAAATCCTTTCCCCCCTTCAATGCGATCATGTTGCCTATAATTCTTTGAGCTGTTGTGATTAGAATTCTTCAATTCTTTAATCCCTTGCATTTTGTCGTCCAAAAGAGTCCTTAGTTCACTAGGATGTGATTTGTTGGAATTTCATGTGTTTTGGAGTCTAATAAATGAAAATTTTGACTTAGATGTGTATTTTCCACTATTCCTAAGGGTTTGGAACCATTTGGTATCTATTTAGGAGTGGCAATGCAAAAGTTTACAAAATGTTTCTAATGCAACTTTTCAAAAAGTTGTCATGAAAGTGAATTTCAACTTCCCAAAATTCATAGCCACCAAAATTTAGTTTGAATTAGTTGATTGAAGATATTTTAAGATATGTGACATCTTTCCATGGGAGAAAATTAGATTTTACAGATTATGACAATATTTTATGAAAGAAAACCTTTTTTTGGAGGAAAGCTTGTTCTATATAGATTTGTACAAATTGATTGGATCAAATAATTTTTTTTTAAAATTTGGAATATTAAATTATCTTTCATTTTCATCTAGTTTGATCCAATTTGGTTTGGTTCGAGGAATTTACAACATTTTTCTTGAGCATAGGTTTGAAACCCTCAAATTTAGGGTTTGAAACAAAGATGTGGCCCTAACATGCAAGTTCACCATTGGAATCCAATGCCACTTGGTTAAATATAAGTTAGGACACTATATTTTATGATTCCAAAAGGTTAGGATAGGAAAATCTTGTTTTCTTTTATAATCAGATGCCCTGAGATAAATAAGCCCATGTATTAGGCTAAAGTGAACTATTTTGAGTGTGGTATCAACATAGGGAGGTTATGGGTTATAAATTTTAGATTTTTTGGATCAAATTAAGTCTTTAGAAGATAATTAATCTATTAGATCAATTTCATGCACCGAATTTGAAATATTTCTATCAAGCCCTAGCTTACCTTGGTCAATTAGGATAAAGCGTTGTTTGTAAGTGTTTGTCTTGCAAGAGTGAGATTGGTTCTTAGTATTTGGGGAAATGAAAGTATTGCACTTGATAGTTTGAATCCACCATAAATGTTTTTGAGTCCACAACCTTACCCTTTTTTTAGAGGAAAAGTTTCTAGGAGAGACCTAGTTGGAAAGAAGGCTAAAAGCCACAAAATTGCAGTTTGTGTGTCCAAACTTTGCATTTGTAGGCATTTAAAGTGAGAATCAATAAAAGATGAAAAATTGAGAATTTTTTTTGTCATGCAACAAATTTTGTTGTTGAGCAACTTTTGCAATTTTTAGGGAAGACAAAAATTGTTTAGCAACAAAAATTGTTGCATGACAATTATTTTTTGTCAAATTTACATCTTTTACTGATTCTAATTCTAAATGCCTTCAAATAATTTTAGATTCCTAAAAATTCATATCAAAACATAGAAGACTCCTAATAAACATAAAAATGCATAAATTTGGTCAAAAAATGCTTTTTTGTTTACTTTTTCAAAAAGTTTCCAATGGAAAATTAGACTTAGAAATAGACTCAATCACTTGATTAGAATCATTTACTAATCATATTTTATTTGAATTAAATTCTACTTGAGAAGAATCAAGATGAATAAACATATTCTTGAAATAATAGCTTCTTGAGGGAGGGTAGCTTTCTCAAAACCCATGAATGATCGAAAGTAGTTTTTGATGTATTGTAGATTATTGAGGTTGAGCAAGGTATTTGGGAGAGGTCCCAAGTTATAGAATGTTATCCTTCTTCAAATTTGTGTTTCATGTGGGTTAAGGTTGGGGGGAAATTCCATGAAATGAATGGGAAAGCCATCAAATATAATTCTTGCCTCCTTAATAAAATAACATGTAAGGGGTTGAATAAATACCATGTATTATATTATTACTGCATTATACTATGTTGTTTATGCATCATATAAGTACCAATAAATTGCATGCTATCACCTTAAATCAGATCTATATGGGATCAATACTTTTCATACTTTATTTGCAATATAGTGAATGGAAAGAAATTGCAATAAGGGGGAACAATGAGGCCTTACTAGGTACACCATCTCATGAAGCATGATGCCAAGAGGAACAAGAGGATCCTCTCCTTAGCTATCAAAATAAGGAGAGGATCCTTAATCATATGAGATGAGTAAAAATTTGAATGGACATGATGTTAAGTTCATCCTATAAGGTTTAAAATTATGAATTATTCAAGGACTTAGCCCAATAGGGAGGAGATTTTCAAATTTTCCTAATAAGATTCTTGCCCAATGCATGATGTATTCTCAAAAATCATTTGAAGTTTTCCTAGTTGGGTTGTTAGATCCAAAATTGTGGCCTAATCACCCTTTGGATTCTGAAATGGTCTATTTAGCTTGTAAATCTTGATTTTGAAAAGCCTACTAGGTTGGCCTTGGAGACATTAAAGTTATAAATGCTAAAAATTAAAGGTTTGATCTCATTAAAAAGGGGATGAAAAATTTTATGAGGCACAACTTAAGTGTGAATTGCTACAATTTTATTGAAGAAATTGCTATTAATTTAGATTATCTTAGTAAGGCCAGGTCAACCTTTTTGAGTAACATCTTTTCAACACCTAGAGGTATATAAGTTGGGTGTTGAATCCAATTCAATGCCAAACCCAAATCATTTATCGAAGAGAAGATCAAACATTTAGGGAATATATCATTTCTCCTAAAGTAGCACCAAAACTTTAGTAGGAATTTGAGCCTTTAGGGAGTTAGAAGAAAATCTAAAGCACTTAAAAACTTGGGTGACTCGACATAAATTTATATCTGAAGGAAGTTGACCTCAGAGAAATTAAAGTCATTAAATGATAAACATTAAGGGGTATGATTTCATTAATAAGAGGCAACATTGTTAGAATTCTTTAGAATAACTGAGGGGGGGGAGGTGAATCAGTTATTCAAGGTCCAAATGCCCTAATAATACTTTTTTCACTACTATTATGAATCCATACAGTTTTCATCCATCCAAACTTAAATCAACCATATTAGCAAGTTACAATAAATCAACATGCAGAGATAAGACATGAAAGATCGACACATGACACAATGATTTACGTGGAAACCCAATTTTGTAGAAAACCACCAATAACATGCTACTTGATTTTTACTCTTCTAAAGTGATGCCCTGTTAAAGGCTCACAACACACTGTTAAATGTGACCTTATTAGAGGATTTCACCAAACTGTTAGGAATGGGCCTGGTTAAAGGACTTTGGAACATTCACTTGGAATGTCACCCTGTTAAAGGATTTATCTCATAACTAACTGTTACAATTGCTAGAGAGTAACAATAATGGCTTTTTGATTTGATATGACTTACAACATACTTTGCAAATTTTAGATCACACTTTTAGTTCAATCTTTTGCTTGGCTTCAATCACTTCAGCTCTGACTACTTGTCTTTCTCTCAAGCTTCATCTCCTTAAGTCTTCTTACTCATCATACCAATGCATCCATATCTGAGGTCTTCTTATTGAAACACAGTAACTATGCTCTCTTTCCTCCTTAGCATCTCCTTTAGAATTTTATGCTTTCATGCTTGATCGCCTCTTCTCTCCTTCATGAACTTATGACTCCTTAAATAGAAATCTAATTTTCCTTTGCCGCTCGATTCTCCCTTTCTAATTTTAGGGTTTCTAATGGATTAGGTAGGATACAATGTATCTACCTCATATCTTGTTCTTATCTAGAGACTTCATCTAGGTTCTAGTTGTAACTTCAAAAACATTCTACATGGTGTTCTCTGCCACCAGCTCATCATACTTATCTTTCATTTAATTCACAGACTTCTAGATAACAACCTTGTCGGCTTAGATCTAGCGAATCTTCGATTTTTAAAATAATACAACAACTCGGCATTATTGATTTACTGGTGCTTGGCACCTCTGTGTTACTTAGCACTATTGGTTTTACTGGTGCTTGACACCTCTGTGTTACTCAGTACTTATATCTGCTCAACACTTGTATTTTCTCGGCACTTGTTTTTGCTCGGCACTTGTATTTGCTCGGCACTTGTATTTGCTCGACACTTGATATCACTCGGCACTTGATAAACTCTGTATCACTCGACATCTAAAGTTTAAGTTGCTCGAAATCTGAAGTTTAACTTGCTCGACATCTGAAGTTTACTCGCTCAACTTCTACTAGGAATCTATTGGGCACCTACTAGCTTTTCTCGGCTCCCTCTCTCTAATGATCTTAGTTGGGCTTTACAAAAGTCTTAGCTAAAACCTTACATCTTTGATATGTTTCAGTGTGCCCATTCTCTGTGTCTTATAGTATGTCATCAACACACTTATTTCATCAATGGCTTGATTGATCCTTGTACTTCATTACAACATCATAACTTCAACCTTTCTCTTGGTGTTCTAGTTACATCTTATTGATTGCCTCCTTCTTGTCAATCAACAAATTGATAGTATTTGGATCACTAAAGAAATTGTCATTCTTGCAAGTAGCAAGTTTGACATCAATGACAAAACAATGATTGAGAACATTCTTTATCAATTCCATATGATCATTCCAACAACTTTCGTCATGATCTTTTCAATCATTTCCAACAATCTCCCTCTTTGGTATTGATGGAAAACCAAACTGATCAATTAATCAACTTAGTTACCACCAAGATTGTATATGTTGTTTGCTACTTTTCTTGGCTTTTGCATCCTTACTACTGATCTCATATATCTCCCTCTTTCATATATATCTCTCTCTTGCTTTGTATTGATCAAGTT
The DNA here is from genome assembly GCA_028749045.1 of Cupressus sempervirens. Classification (NCBI taxonomy): domain Eukaryota; kingdom Viridiplantae; phylum Streptophyta; class Pinopsida; order Cupressales; family Cupressaceae; genus Cupressus; species Cupressus sempervirens. The sequence continues at coordinate 392,757,391 of CM053791.1, read as the reverse complement.
TCTACATATTTCTCCCTCTTTGACATAAATGCCAAAGATGTAGCATCTTTATCATGCAAAATATAAGCTTTGGCTTCTTGATGTTTTCTCCCTTTGTCACCATGCTTGTGACTGATTTGGAGTTTCTGCTCCTGCTGTCATCCTCTGCATCAATCTATTGATATTTCAACAATTTATTGCTGGTGATGCAAGGTAGCTTCCTTGTTGCTTTAAACTACTTGAGTTAGTGGTATTACACCCAACTTGCCTCTAAAATATTCATAAGCATCCTTAGGAAATGGTTTGGTGAAGATATCTGTAGTTTGTTCCTTTGTGTGAATGTATTCCAACTTCAATTGTTTGTCTTCTACCAATTCTCTGACATAATGATACTTGATTGTGATGTGCTTGGTTTTCGCATGCATTACTGGACTTTTTGATATGTTTATAGCACTTGTGTTATCACAATACAATATCACAGGTTTTGTTACCTCTTCTTTCATTCCTTTCAATAGATGTGTGAGCCACACAATGTTTGTGCAATTGACTGCTGCTGCCACATATTCTAATTCTGCAGTGGATTGGGATGCACATGTTTGTTTCTTGCTAGTCCAGGTAACTAGCCTTTTGCCTAAAAATAATGCACCTCCACTTGTACTTTTTCTATCATCAATGTTGCCTCCCCAATCTACATCTGTATATGCATTGAGCTCAAATTTTCCATTCTTTTTGTAGTATAGACCAAAGTTATCAGTTCATTTAAGATATCTCATTATTATTTTTATTGCTATGAGATGATTTTTTTAAAGATTAGTAGAGAATCTAGCCACTATTCCAACTGCTAATGCTATGTCTAGTCTGCTATGTACAACATATTGTAGTTTTCCAATCATGAATCTATACATTGTTTGATTAACTTCAGCTGATTCATCATTTTTGGATAGCTTATTTCCTGTTGCCATTGGTGTGTTGACTGGTTTGGACTCCTCCAATCTAAACATTTTAAGAATCTCTTTGATGTACTTTGATTATGTCACAAATATACCATGTTTGAGTTGATGTACTTGCAATCCAACAAAAAATTTGATTTCTCCAAACATAGACATCTCAAATTCATGTTTCATTTTGTTAGCAAAGCCTTTGCAAAGCACTTCCTTTCCACCAAACACTATGTCATCCACAAAAATTTTAGATACAATAATATCCTTTCCTTCTTTTTCTTTGATGTACATGTTGCTATTATCATCAGTTCTTTCAAATCCTATTTGCACTAGATACTTGTGAAGTCTCTTATACCATGCTCTAGGTGCTTGTTTCAAACCATAGAGTGCTTTATGTAGCTTACAAACCATATCCCTATTGTTATCATCAAAAAATCCTTCTGGTTGTTCAATATAGATTTCTTCTTCTAGTACACCATTTTAAAAAGCAGACTTTACATCCATTTGATAGACTTTAAAATCTTTATATGCAGCATATGCAAGTAAAGTTCTTACTCCTTCCATTCTAGCAACAGGGGTGAATGTTTCCCCATAGTCTAGTCCTTCTTCTTGAGCATAACCCTTGTATACTAGTCTAGCTTTGTTTCTAGTAATCTCACCATTCTCATCTAGCTTATTTTTGAATACCCACTTGGTGCCAATCACATTCTTGTCAACTGGTCTAGGAACCAAACTCCAAGTTTTGTTCTTCTTTATTTGATCAATCTCTTCTTCCATAGCTTTATACCAGTCATCATCTTGTAATGCACCGTATACTGTCTTAGGTTCAGATTTTCTGATTAGACATGATTCATGTCTCAGTCTGTTCCTTGTCATTGGTCTTGCATTTTTGTCACCAATTATTTGTTCAGCAGGGTGATGTCTTTTTACATATTTGGATAGTCTTGGCTCTTTCCTTGTTTCCATGTTTGATCTTTCAAATTTAGGATCACTATGCACTTCATTATCAAGATGTTCTTCATTTATTTCATGTGTACTATCTTCAAAATTAGATTGTGCATTTTCTTCATTCTGTAACTCGGCTTCTGAATGCAACTCGGCATTTACTGGTTGGGACTCACCTGAGACTGAAATTTGTTGTTGAGTTTCAATTTGATTGATATCATCCTCATCAATAGTCATTCCTTCATAAGAATACACAAAGGTTATGTATTCTTCCATTCTCTTTGGTTCTTCAGCTTGAACTTCTATATGTTCATCAAAGTTTACATTTGCACTTTTCACAAATTTTTTAGTGTTAGTATTCAAACACTCGTATGCCTTACTTCTAGTGGAATAACCAAGGAATATGCCTTCATCAAATTTTCCATTTCTAGCATCTTTAAGGATAAAGCGTTTGCAACCAAATACTTTGAAATGTTTTACATTGGGTGAGTGACCATACCATAATTCAAAAGGTGTTGTATTTGTACCTTTCTTGACTTGTACTCAATTCAATGTATGAACAACTACACTTACAGCTTCTCTCCAGTATTTTAGAGCAACAATATTTTCCATCATTAATGTTCTAGCACAGTCAATCATAGATCTATTTCTTCTTTTAGCAATTCCATTCTGTGGGGGAGTTCTAGGAGCTAGTGTTTGTCTTTTGATTCCTTTATCATTACAAAATATCTCGAATTCATTTGATGTGAATTCACCACCTCTGTCTGATCTCAGGCATTTCAAGCTCTTTCCTATTTCCTTTTCAACTCTAGCCACATACCACTTGAACATTTGAAAAGCATCAGATTTTTGTTTTAAGAACATAACAATCATTATCTTGGAATAGTCATCAACAAACAACATTATGTACTTATCTCCTTTATAGATTTGTACTTCCATTGGACCACATAAGTCAGTATGAACTAACTCAAGTACTTCTCCAGATGTATAGTTTTTTCTTTTGAAACTTGACTTTGTCATCTTTCCTAGTTGATACTGTTTGCACATGATATTGTCAGGCTTCTTCAATTTTGGTAAACCTCTGACTTTCTTCATTTTACTGATATTGACCAAATTTTCAAAGTTGACATGACATAGCCTTCTATGCCATAACCATTCATCATCAAATTTTGCAATGAGACAAGAAACATCATCCATATCAAGGTAAAACAAATTACTTCTTATTTGATCTCCTTTTCCTATCAGTTTACCATTAGTATCATATATTTTTGCAGTTTTGTTTCCAAATTTTACTTTGCATCCTATATTGCCTAAATATGAGACACTCAGCAAATTATAGTTTAATCTTTCAACATAGTATGTATTATCACATGAAATTTTCTCTGTGAGCTTAATGGAACCTTTTCTTTTGTTTTGACATGGAGCATCATTACCAAGTCTAACACTATTTCCATCATATTGAGTAAAGTTAACAAACTTACTTTTGTCTCTTGTCATGTGATGTGAGCATCCATTGTCTATGATCCACCTGTCATTCTTGTTCATACATGTTACCAGTGCTGTGGGCTCTTCTTCATCAGATTGGTCCTTCATGGCTACATAAACGACTTCATCATCATTATCATCAGAATTTTCTTCAACAATATAACGCTTTTTGCCTTTTTCTTTGTAATCTCTCTTGTCATCATCTCTTCTAAATTTTTTTTTTAGCCTTCCTTGTAATCCTTTTTCTGTGTACACCTGGCAGCAATATGACCTACTTCATCGCAATTGAAAAAAATGATAGACATCTTACCTTTGAATTTTCCTTTGCCTCTGTGAAATCTTCTAGCAAGCAATGCTTCCATTGTTCCACATCTTCCTCATCATTTCTACTATCACTGGATACATATTTCATTTTTCTTCCTTTCTTTGATTTCATCTATTCAGCATCTTTCAGTGATAGCTTGGCCTTAAAAGTAGATTCAACATTCTCAAGTCTGTAGTTGTCAAAGTTAGATAACTCAAATGCAGTGAGTCTACCTATTATACCTTCAAAACTTAGATTGTTTCCTAGCACACATCTTAGTTCTTGTATTTTTGATACTCTAATAGCATAGATAGGGATCAAAGTTCTTAAGAACTTACTATTAACAATATCTTCATCCAATTGACCACTCAAGTATCTTATTGCACTCACCACTTCCTTTATTCTTGTGCCATACTGAGCAACATTCTCATTTTCCTCCATTCTCATATCATCAAACTTTCCTCTGAGACTTTTTCTTTTTGCTCTTTGTACATTCTGATCTCCTCCATAGATGTTTGATAGGGCTTTCCACATTTTGAATGCAGTGTCACATCCTTTGATATCATCAAATTCAGCATAGTTGAGTGCAGAAGCAATCTCCAGCATTGTCTGATTGTGTTCTTGTTTGTTTTTCATATATTCTATAGTAAGAGTACTAGTTGGATCAACATGTTCAGTAACAATTGAATTTTGGGCATAATCTCCGATGGATCCAAGATGTAGGTTCATCAAGCTTTGCCATGCAACAAAGTTGTCTTTGTTGAGCTTGGGAACTTCTCTCTTAGGCATTTTAATCTTTTCTGCTTATAGTCCCTTTAAATTGAATCAATAGTTTAGCTCTGATACCAATTGTTATAATTCTTTAGAATAATTGAGAGTGGGGGGGGGGGGGGGGTGAATTAGTTATTCAAGGTCCAAATGCCCTAATAATACTTTTTCACAACTTCTAATGAATCCATACACTTTTCATCCATCCAAACTTAAATCAACCATATTAGAAAGTTACAGTAAATCAACATGTAGAGATAAAACATGAAAGATCAACACATGACACAATCATTTACGTGGAAACCCAATTTTGGGAAAAATCACCAGTAACACGCTACTTGATTTTCACTCTTCTAAAGTGATGACCTATTAAAAGCCTACCCTATTAAAGGCTTAAAACACACTGTTAAATGTGACTTTATTAGAGGATTTCAACAAATTGTTAGGAATGGGCCTGGTTAAAGGACTTTAGAACATTCACTTGGAATGTCACCCTGTTAAAGGATTTATCTCATGGCTATTAAACCAACCTAATTCTATAGGATTTAAACTAACTGTTACAATTGCTAGAGAGTAACGATAATGGCTTTTTGATCTGATACAACTTACAACATACTTTGCAGATTTCAGATCACACTTTCAGTTCAATCTTTTGCTTGGCTTCAATAACTTCAGCTTTGATTTCTTATCTTTCTTTCAAGCTTTGTCTCCTTAAGTCTTCTTACTCATCATACCAATGCATCCATATCTAAGGTCTTCTTATTGAAACAAAGTAACTATACTCTTTTTCCTCCTTAGCACTCCTTCAACATTTTATGCTTTCATGCTTGACCACCTCTTCTCTCCTTCATGAACTTATGACTCCTTAAATAGAAATCTGATTTTCCTTTGCCGCTCGATTCTCCCTTTCCAAGTTTAGGGTTTCTAATGGATTAGGTAGGATACAATGTATCTACCTCATATCTTGTTCTTATCTAGAGACTTCATCTAGGTTCTAGTTATAACCTCAAAAATGTTCTACATGGTGTTCTGTGCCACCAGCTCATCATACTTATCTTCCATTTTATTCACAGACTTCTAGATAACAATCTTGTCGGCTTAGATATGGTGAATCTTCAATTTTCAAAATAATGCAGCAACTCGACATTATTGATTTACTGGTGCTTGGCACCTCTGTGTTACTTGGCACTGTTGGTTTTACTAGTGCTTGACACACTTGTATTTTCTTGGCACTTGTATTTGCTCGGCACTTGATATCACTCGGCACTTGTATTTTCTCGACGCTTGATATCAATTGGCACTTGATAAACTCTGTATCACTTGACATCTAAAGTTTAACTTTCTCGGCATCTGAAGTTTAACTTGCTCGACATTTGAAGTTTACTCGCTCGGCTTCAACTAGGAATTTGTTCAGCACCTACTAGCTTTGCTCAGCTCCCTCTCTCCAATGATCTTAGTTGGGCTTTAAAAAAGACTTAGCTAAAACCTTACATCTTTGATATGTTTCAGTGTGCCCATTCTCTGTGTCTTATAGTATGTCATCAACACACTTATTTCATCAATGGCTTGATTGATCCTTGTACTTCATTACAACATCATAACTTCAACCTTTCTCTTGGTGTTCTAGTTACATCTTATTGATTGCCTCCTCCTTGTAAATCAACTAATTGATAGTATTTGGATCACTAAAGTAGTTGTCATTCCTGCAAGTAGCAAGTTTGACATCAATGACAAAACAATGATTGAGAACATTCTTTACCAGTTTCATATGATCATTCCAACAACTTTCCTCATGATCTTTTCAATCATTTCCAAAAAACATAATTTAATATGTGGAGGCAAAATTTAAATGTGAAATGTTACAATTTTATTTAGGAAATTTTTATTAATTTAGATTTTATCTCAACAAGGCCAAGTCATCCTTTTTGGAGGGACATCTTATCAACACCTAGAGGTATGTAAGTTGGGATTTGAATCCATTTAAATTCCCAACTCAAACCAATTATTTAAGGGTAGATCAAAAATTCAAGGTAGAGATAAATTTTGCTAAAGTAACACCAAAATTTCATTATGAAGTTGAGTCTTGAGGGAGTTCACTTAGAAGAAAATATGAAGCACTTAAAACCTGGGTGGCTTGAAGGACATTTCTATCTAATTCATTCAAAATCACTAGTTCAAGTTGAAATCACTGGCATATCTAAGGTTTTTTAAGACTCATAGCCTAATCATTAACAACAAGGTTAAGTGGATTTTGATGGTATATGTGAGGATAGAACAATTTATATGCATTTTCAAACTTCAAACTAAAGGAAAGATGAGAAATGTGTTATTGTGATAACTAAGGAGAGGATCCTTAGCTAGTTATTATGATAGCTAAGGAGAGAATCCTTAATCATATGAGATTAGTTAAGTAAAATGATGGAGGGGAAAAATGTAAATTATAAAGGTTCTAGTAGGTATGCTGACCCCATGAAGCATGGAGCCAAGGAGTAACTATTTTCTTTCATAGTCATAAATATGCATTATATTGTAACATAATCTCTAGGTTAGGATTGTATATCTTTTTGTATTATCATTCTTTAAATCTTAAGGAAGTTTATATTAAGTATAAACAATATAGTTAGTTTATCTGTATGCACTGGTTCCCTATTGAGTTATTGAAGGACTTGTATTCAAAGGACAATGGATGAAATATCATTGAAACATCTTGTTGAAACACAAGATTACTTATTCTATGCATCGGTTCTATCAAACTAATTTTTTTTAACATGATCAAACCAAACTTACCTTCAACATCACTGATCAGCAATGGGTCCCCTTCAACCCACCTGCATGCTCACAATTGTCGCATCAAAATGAAATGAAATTTCACTTTTTTTTTCCTTTGTATCCCAACAATGACAAAATTTCAATGAAAGTAATTAAGCTTCATCAAAAATTTGATGAAAAACTTATCTTGCATCAAAAGTTAAACAAACATTTCAAGTATCATCAAAATTTCAACATTATAGGATCATATTAAAAAAAAAGTGAATTTGACAATCCAAATTGGGCTATCATCAAAAATTTAGGTTGAAAATCAAACCCAAATATATTAATGTCCATTGTGCTGAACTGTGCATTGACCTACATGTGGATTTTCACCCATAGTTGTAGGAGAACTAGGCAAGCTTCAACCCCTATTAATTTAGTCAATAGATGCCCCATTGATGGTTCATCTACTCTTGGCATATTGGAGGTGGTGCATGCTCCTTGACTTTGTGCAAGGTGTCATGTGTGCTTAGATGTTGCTCAGTGGAAGAATGGTGAGGTACCACTAGAAAACTACTCTGTGTCATGAAAAGGATGGACAACTATTGGTTTCCCAACTTCTATCTTAGCATTGTAAGTGAAAGGGCTTAATTGGTGCTATAAGTGTGGATATTGGTGGCTCGAGTCCTCCAATAGATTCTAAAATACGTCTCGTCCATAGTGTCAAAGGTTTACAAGATTTTAGCCCATCCTTTACATCAACAATGTACATGCCTTTGTTATAAGCGTGGATATCTCTCTCTTTCCCAAGTGTGTTGTAAGGAACAAGGGTTATGGCTTTGGTTACAATGATACTGTTGTTGAGGCCTTTCCCATCCTCTCTAAAGGGGACATGGCCAAATGGTTCTAAGGTTGAGCCCTCGTTTGTGCAAATTTTTATTAGGGTGTGGGGTTGGGATGATTTTCTAACTTTGTTCTATGTCACAAATTTTGTAATGCTATGAAAATTTTTATGTATCTCCTAAGCATGTATGTTGCTCTTTTTAGTGGATGATAGTTCAGGGTGGCTAGATTTTTCCTCATGGGTTCTTGGATCTACATGACAGTTGTAACTCCTTTTTTTTTATATATCAATATAATGAATTACTTGTTATTGATAAAAAAAAATAATATTATGTATTTAATAATTAATAAATAATCTATTTTTTAAAGATACTTTATTGATAATATGCATGAATTTTTACTATTATTACTCTAATAATATCATTAATTAACTTTTAGGAAGTATAGAGTAAGTTTTTAATAAATATAATTATTTCAAAATTATATAGTTAAATATTTTTAAAAGTAGAATGTATATTTCATTTTTTACAATATGTTACTATACTATATATTTTAGAAAATGTTTAAATAGTTTTAATTATAGATGATATGTGAATAATTTTTAATATCAAACTTATTCTAATAGTACACTTATAAAAACAAATTAAAAAATATATAAAATTTTTAAACATATAAATATATAAATAATTATATTTATTAAAGAGTTATCATTGTGGTGTAGGTGATTATTATTATAAGTTTATGAATAATTATATGTATTACATATTTTTTTCATTTTTATCTATATATTTATACTTTTCTTCCTCCCTAACTATTCATAGGAATTTTGATGTATGTGTCACTTATTTACTAGAGTGGCTTTTATGTAGTGGATGAAAAACATTCAAAGGATTTTTCCCTTATAATTGTTTCTTAGAATATAAGAGGATTCTTTGAATAAATAGAAGAGGACCTGTAAACTAGCGTTTGAACCACAATTGTGTGTAAGTGTATAGTTTATAGGTGTAGGAGTTTGGAGAATAGCTTTAAGATTATGAAGTTAAATTTTGTAAATTATTTAGTGTGATAAAAAAATTTCTAAGCTGTGCAAATTTTCTTTCTCAAGAAAGAGATTAGAAGACAAATGAACAAAAAATATATTTTAGAACCTACACTCAATAATATAGACACAAAGTTTTCTTCATGCTTTCAATAAACTAAAATAGAATCCCTTGTATCAGTTGTTTGTTTGATAATGTTAAAAATTGAAAAAAAAAGGTTCTTATTTCCCCTTATACATGATGTACTATAGTGCCAAGTTCACTTCTCTATTCCATTAGAGACAAATCTCAGGTACTAGACCATACAATCAATTCACATGTGATATTGTCTTAGATGCAATGATCCTTCCATTTATTGAACCATAGAGAAGCTACATGCATTTGTGGGTTGTAATTCCACACATGTAGGAAATTTTATGGAGCAACAAATACCAACACAAATAGTGTTTGTAATATTTTCATGAAATACATAGTAATATACATTTCAAACTTTAGAAAATTGAGTAAAGTTCTAATACCTTTTTCTTACTCCCAAAGTGATTGAAAAATAGGAGAATTGAAAATTATATTTCCCAATGACATTTATCTATAAATGTCTAGATTATGAATTGAAGTTTTACATCAGAAATGTACTTATTGTAATTTTTGTATAAAATGAATTATTTTAAATGGAAGGAAACCTACTTATTTACTGTAGGTGAACATTGTTTACAACTAGACTATAAGTTCACACAAAAAAATATTAAATATGAATTAAATAATATTAAGGTATTCACTGGCAATACATGCATGCAAAATAATCTTGCTGAAAAAGGATATGTTCAACTTACCCATTGTTTTAAGGTATTATTTTTGAAAATATATTTGGAGATATAGCTAGGATATTAATAAGAAAATTATAGGCTGTAGATATTTGTTTGAGGTGAGGAATATACTATCAAATTGAATCTATAATCAATTGCAATCTCCTCTTCTTTCTAGTACAAAAATGATATTTCATAATTATAGTTTATCTTTGTTGTAGAATACTATATTATAAGGGTAGAGGCTATCTTGTTTCATAAGGGTAATATCTTGTGTATTTTTTTTTCTAGTGATGTTGTAGATTTTAACTTATGTATATTTCCTTTCCATAGGTTAATACAAAAACTATCCATGTCTAGTTTCTACTTTATATGGATTGTCTCATTTCAGTTGTTATTAGAGATTTATTGTTTGTGTGTTTTGATTTAGTTAGTTTTTTTAACATTTATTTTCTAGAAAAATAAAATCAATCAACATTGTACAATTGGGAACTACATTAATTAATTATCCTTACCTTAAAGAAGAGCTTTATAGATCCCATAAAATAATAATGCAACCTAATGTAATCACTTTCACGTACTTATAATATTCACTTACACTAAAAATTTCTATTTGTGTAATAACAACTTTTCATTTTACACAATTGAAGCTTTTTATGCAACAAATATGATTATTCTTCATAGCTACTTATATGGCCTCTACAAAATTGATCCATGAGAATAAGTCTAACATTGAAAATGATAACATGAACTTATTGGTCTTTCAAATTGACCTAAGTTTTAATATTAGGGAACATAAACCTATTTTCGTGATAGTAATTTGTTAGACAATATAACACTTTTTCTATGATTCTTGTGTGTGTGTGTGTGTGTGTGTGTGTGTGAGAGAGAGAGAGAGAGAGAGAGAGAGAGAGAGAGAGAGAGAGAGAGAGAGAGAGAGAGAGAGAGAGAGAGAGAGAGAGAGAGATTTTAAAAATGAGGCTTAGATGCGGTGATATTTTGAACTACTTGAATATTACTTTACACTTTGTAATATATTTAAAATACTTTAATAAAAAATAGATCTACAATATTAAAAATATATTATAGAAATATCAATAGAAAATGTTTTTCATTATAATAATATTACTTAACTTTAACCCCATTATCAGATTTTCTTAATTGTTAAATAATATAAACAAGGTAGAAAAGAAGCTAACTTTGTGCCCAAATGTTTTTGTTTAGAATTTTCTTCTAAATAAAGGGTATAACTACACTCTTCAATAAGCTCCTACGAAATCATTGAGTCAACAATAGATATATATATCTTAATGAGTTGGGATATTAGCAAATGAAATTTCAAAGGTTAGATGGAGTTTGATGGAGTCTTCAGTCCTATGCATTATATAACAAGATCTTGCATAGTAGTAAGCTAATGCCAAGGTTGAATAATTACTTTTTAATTTTTTTTTATTAAGAAGATAATAAAACATAATAAAATAGAAGGTTGTAAATTGAAATCTTAAACAGTCATGTGCAACTCATTTTGGAGGATTTATGCACATAGTTTTTCAATGAGGGTTCAATAAGAATACTGCCAAAATGATGGAATCTTAAACCATATCTAATAAATTTTTGTAGGATTTTAAAGGAACCATGGTAGAGACTCCCAATAATAGCTATGCACAACTCATTTTGGAGAATAACTTAATAAATCTTGTGAAACACTAGAAATTATCCTACCTTTAGTTTCTTAGGACTAAAAAAATCAAGGCATGTAACAGAAAACTTCATGTCATAACCACACTATTGTTGACAACTTTCCTAACCTAGCTCCAAAACCCTATTGCCTTCATGCATATGAGAATTTTAACATAAGAGAAATGTATAATATTCCATCTTTGAAATTCTTATTACTGATGAATTCTATGATACATAGGATATATGAAACTCTCATTAGTTGAAAAATAAGGGTAAATGGTGAAATTCCTAGTCCCTATGCAATTTGTGCTACTCATCAAATTTTAGTCGCTTGTTACATTAGTGCAATTAATAAGATTCTAATGATCAAACCAAAATTACAAATACTAAAACATACAAACTAACATTATGACTACTGATCACAAAAATTGAAAATATTTGTTTGAGAAGACAAATATAAATTAATATGATGTGAAATATCAGTAAAACAAAATTTGTATATTTGTTAGAGAAGAGTGATAACACAAATAAGGATTGACCATATTTTTTTATGATGTTATTTTTCTTTCATCATAATAATGGATTTCTTAGTTTGATCAAAGATGTTGATGTAAATAAAGAATCTAATTTAGAAAAAAATTGACATCTTATAAATTGTGGAGATTTTATTTATGTTATAGATTGGCTAGTCAATCCATATTGGACAACAAACTTGTTTTTCAAAGCTCAAGGCTTTGCATGGACCACCTTCCATAAAATGATATCAATAGGAGAAAGACTCTAAAATTTTAAAATATTGGAACCTCATAGGTGTCTATTAGACATGGAATAAGAAAAAATTGTATAGATCTTATTAAATTATAAAATAAAACATCAATGTGGGGTGTATATCAATAATTAATTGGATTGAAATAAACCATTTTAAAGTTATTTAATGAAGTTTCAAAAAAAAAATCTAATCTACATAAGGAAGCTCTTTGGAAATGACTATGACAGAGAGTTCCAACATAGATCATTTAGAACTTATGAAAATAATTTAATCATAAAATAAAAATAAAATAAATCTAACACGAATGGGATATTCAAAAAAGAAATAAGTACCAATGGACATATCAATAACAAAGTGGTGAATAAATAGTTTAAGTAGTTCATACAATGGAATGATCAAATAAAATGGAAATGACTATATTTAAGAAAATAGTAATAAAAATTATATAAAACAACATGAAAACCAATTTCTAAAGGAAGCCTAAAAATGAATTGGTGAAGTTTAAAAAATAATGTAAGCTTATTAGAAGTAGACTTTGCAATTAGAAATGATAAAAGAAATTTAAAATGAATATGTGTAATTAAACTCATAGAAAGTACAAATAATTAAATTGAATATACAATTATGCAATTAGGAATATTATCCATCTATATGCACATAGAATGAGTGAGTAAATTCCCTCTAGTTTGAGTTTAGAGGAGGTAATAAAATTCCCTTTTCTTCCAAATATAGGACAAGTAGTAAATTATCCACTACCATTGCAATCAAGGTTAAATGTTAATATAGATGTTGTTGGGGAAATAAGGGTTAAAATAAGCTCTTGTTGCTTGTGAGATATGAATAAAAAGAAAATTCACTCTTTAGGATAAGATTCTAAAGTCATAATTTTAGCTAAGATTTGTAAAATTTGTAGGAAAATAGGTACACATAAAGCTAACCCTTGTTACAAATATAAAACAAGAAAAAATCAAAGAAATCTATTTGATTTTCTTTGTAACACTTTTTGATTAAGTGTTTTAAACTTAATCCATAGAGTCATGCAATATAGAATGAGCAGTGATGCTATAGAGGAAAATACTAAAGCTTCATTTTAAGAAATCAAATATATCACGTGTATCCAAAGTCATTAAATATTTTATTTCAGAATGAGAGAGAAAAGTAAAGCAAACAAGTGCCACATAGTGGCATGCACTTGTCCTTAGAATGTATTTTAATAGAAACAATATTGAATATTATAATAATGAATATTTATAGGAAATTGAAGCTTAAAAATATAGATATATAATACAATTATTAATTATTAATTATGTATTATAGAATATTTTAGTATTGTAAAATGTATTATAAAATAATATAATGGAAATTAACTTTATATGTTGAACATTTTTTTTACCATGCACTATGTATAGTAAAATATTAAAGAAAATGTAATATATAACTTGCTAATTATTATTTTTCATCAACAATTAATTTTTTTTTTTTAATGGTAATATTTTAAATTTTAAATTTTAAATTAAGGGTACTTGTATTTTAATTTTACTATTATATTCTTTTAATATGAATATAATTTTTTTATAAAAAATGTGAAATATACATTTAAAAAACATTATGTTGTGTTTTAAAGAAGAAATATATACATTAAAACAATAGCTTACTTCACTATGTTGATGTTTATAGGGAAAATAATAGAAGATATATTTTCATGTATTAGTTTCTTAATAGTAGTTTGTGAATGTAATAATTGTGTATATATCTATATTTATTTGCCAAATTCATGCTGTTAAAAAAACAATATGGTGGGAGCTCCAAGAAAAGGGGTCCTATAAGACCAAATGAATTCAACCAATTAGAATGGAGATAAATATTTTTTCATAATATATTATATTGATTAAAAATATGAAAACTTTATCATAATTGAAATGAGGTAAAAATACTTGCATATAATTGGTTGATATGTTCAAAACTAATTCACTAATCAAACATAATGAATGCAATAGTACATTGCCTATGACAAGTACAATAAGATTCTAGTGTTACCTTTACTAGGCTTAAAAAGTATTGTGAATTGTGAAATATTTCCATTTAAAAGATACAACGAGCACTCATCTTGTAAGAATAACACATCAACATAGAAATAAAATTATGAAAACCACTCAAACTGAACACTGTGATTGTAGGTGATGCTTATTGTTGGACCTCATCTATAATCTAGGTGGAGAAGGCAAGAGCTATGTGTCATATGGAAAGGGCATTTGTGCATAGGATTTCCTTCCACATAACATTTACATGCAAAGTGTTAGTGTATTGGAATATGGTTTTATTGGAGCTTGCTATTATGCAAGAGGCTCACATCAGATTATAATATTTTTTTAATCACTTCCAATATACATTAATAGTTGTGCATTCTTTCTTCTTCAAATCTGCGACTATTATGAGCTCTGTTAGGGTTTGTATGACTTTCCTCTAAATCCTTCCATTCTTGTCATCTGTCATATTGCATTTCCTATGGGAATAGTTTTAGTTTATTATGGCCTCGACCTTCTTTGGCCCAATAGTTAATGCTGGTGTAGGAGCTCCTACTATTAGCATAGACAGTTCCACCAAATAAACATATGTGCAAGTTCATTCCCAAGGTGTTCCACAAGGTACTCCCTCTCTTGATATTTTTCTTAATGCTAAAGATTTTGATAATGCTTATGCATGAATTGAGCAACAAGCCTTGATAGGATATTTTTGTGGCCCACTCCTTCTAAAAGAATTCTTAGAGAATGAGTTTCCAAGGTTTGGACACCATAAGGTGTCTACCTTGAGGGTGTTCAAAGCCTCACCAAGGGCTTTTTTCATTTTCATTTTGGTAACCCTAGCCAAGTTGAACATGTGTTCACTTATGGCCCTTGGTTTGTTAGGTCTTCCCAATTAGTCTTTCAGATATGGTCTCAATATTTTGCCATCTCCAATGACCATAAGCCTAAGGTCCTAGTTTGGTTGGAGTTTCCTAGGCTTCTCATTCTGTGTTGGTCATTCTTGTAGCCTATAACACAAACTCTCAGCAAGGTAATTTGTCTTGAGCCTAAATTTTTTTATAATGCTCGACCACAACATAGGGTTTTTATTGAGGTCATCCTTTCCAGGGACCTCAAGGAAACTATGGAGATTCAAATTGGTGGTACCACCTTCACCCATAAGGTTCTTTACCTAAATCTTCCAAACACTTGCTATCAGTGCCAATCTCTAGAACACAAGATTAGGGATTGTCCCTTGTTGGAGTGTAACTATTAGCCAACCTTGGAAGCTAAGTTGATGTTGACTACAAAAAAAGATGAATGGAAAAGTATTGTGAAAAAGGGAAAAGGAAATGCTACTACTAAGGAAGATTCCTCATCCCAAGATACTAGAGAACCTAGCTCAAGTCTGAAGCCACCTATCTCTTTAGTTCTTTGCTCATGCCTCCACCTCCTTCAAACCCTAACACTCAAGGGATGGTGAGTACTACAAATTTAGATCCTTGATCCACACGGGTTCGAGCACCACAAGTGGCTTCCATGATCTCTATTTAATCCCTTCAATATTCCTACAGCTTAGAAGGTTGAGAAGAGCTCTTTGATGGTGGGGAAAAAGAAAGGATCATCTCCATAGGAGGTCCCTTATTTGATTCTTTCGTGTTCTTACATCATAGTTTCTCCTTTCTTGGAGATGAGGATGGCATGCAAGATGATTTATGATGAATTTTCTCTCATGGAATATGTGGGGCTAACAAACCTCCCTAGAAAATATTATGTGTGTGATACTAGGCACAGGCTTGGTAATCTTGATGTTCTTTGTCTTCAAGAGGTTAAAGGTGCTAGGTTTCTTATCAACTTAACCTACCATGTTATATGGCTAGATAGTGCCATATTTTCTTCTAAGAATGAGTCCGGTAGAGATGGTCTTATTACTTTTCTCTCACCCTGCTTACTTTCTTCAATTATCTCACACAACTTTGATCCCATGTAAATAATTGTGTGAATTTTGTTGTATTTTCAAAATCATTATTTTGATATTGCTAATGTTTATCCTTTTATGATGATGTCAATTTTTCACACATGTGGCATTGGATGGCATATCATTTTCCCCTTGCAACCTCAATCCTTTGTGGGGACTTCAATATGGTTGAGCTGGATATGGGTAATGAAGGACTTCTACCTTTTTGATGGCCAGCTAGTGAAAGAGAAGCCTAGTTTTACATGCATAATAAACTAGGCCTTTTTTATTCCAACATTCATCACCACCAGTCTAGTGGGATTTGGCACACTTGGTCCAATTTTTGAGCTAGCCCTGATAGGGTTTTCAAGAGACTTGACTGTGTTATTCTTACAATTAAATCCTTCTTTTCATTCTCTCAAGAGAGAGACTTACATGTCACTCCCTTGGTGGATGTGACCACGTTAGATCACTTTCGCATTCTTTTTTCTATCCTCTAGAACATAACTTAGTCTCATACATGTAAAATGTAGTTTTATCTTAATACTTCTCTGTTGTCTGATGCACCCATTGTTGCTCATATCTTATGCATCTAGAACCTTGAGCTATGACCCTACTACCAAGTTGGGTGGATTCAATGGTAGAATGATGCCATCATTCATACCGCAAGATTTCTACACATTTACGATAAAGAGTTGTCTAAATAACACATAAGATCTTATGCACTACTAAAGATCTTTGTATGACCTCTAAAGCCCTTTCCATGATTTTTTTTTGATATGGACTTGTAGACTTGGCTTGTCAACCTTCATGACAAGAAGAAAGTTGGAGATAGTTAAGTCACTCAAGGAGCATGGATCAAGACTCAACTCCACTAGTTTGAGGTTGGCAATTAGGATTCTATTGGTTAATAATTTGTCTCCTTATCTTTTTGGTTTATACCTTGACTCTTAACTTGCCCAATGATTTTTGGAGAACAAAGAAATTAACAACATAATGGGTCAATGCAATAATCTATCAAGGACCCTTGAATTGAAAGGTACAACTCCCTTTTGAATGCAAGATATGCAATGAATTTTGTTTTTTGGGTTTTGCTGGTATGCTCTTAACCAGAGAGTAGAAGAGGAAAAATACCAAGTTTCTTAACATTTTAACAAACTTAGGCAATTTAAAGGGGGACTAACTCACAACATACAATCTATTCTAAATTAAATGTAATGAATGGAAACATGCATAACAAACTATGACAAAATGAGGAAAGGAAGGGATGGCAAAATAGGTAATTCCTGAATCACACAATTAGTTGATGTTTTTTTAATACCCTGGATTTTATATCCATCAACTACTCCATCCACCACATTTTAGCCTCCTTATGCAATGAAATACACTAAACACAAAAGCTACAACCTACGATAAAGAGAGCAAAGAGATGCTTATGCTAAAAAAAGTAAGGCATACAATCTATTGAACAAAGGAAATAAAACCAAGTTCATTTACATTCATTCAATTCTCAACAATAGCACATTCATTCCATACAATATATTGAAACTAAATGAACAAAAAACTAGAAATGGACTCAGAGTCACACACAATAGTCCCAGATATAGGGGTTTTCCCAAAAGTAACTTTGCTAATCTTATTAACTTCTCAAAAGGTCACATTTACAAGCCTTCTAAAAAATGGCATGCTACATTGGATGATTTCTTCATAGAGCATCTCTAAATAGAATAAACTAAAAATAGGACAAGCTTGAATCATTTTTCATTACAGAGATTGAAAAAATGCCATGAATGGATACAAAAGGAAAGAGAAGAGCAAGAATGACAGATGTGTGGAAAAGCATTAGTACATCATGTCTTCTTAGGAGTAATTACTTTAGCTCTATAAACTTTCATGGCATCAATTACCTTATCCAATTCTTTGACATCTAGAATGATGATGTTGTCAGTTCAAACCATCTAGTAGTCATGCATCTTAGTTAGTTCATCTATTTTAGCAACCCTCAACTAGAACTTCTTCGATTCTCTCCTTATGATTGTGTCCACTACTGAGAGTTCTTGGATCTTCAACATTTGAAAATTTAGTGGATCTACCACTTCATCAATGAATGAGAAGAACTTTGACTTCATCCTCTCAATATCCACAAGCTTTCCATTAGTGGAAACAAAGGTGTCATGTCCCCACTCTAGCTTAGTCTGACAGAGACATGTGAGTCAGCTTATTATGGGGTCTTGTAGGCTAACAAGGTTGGATAGAGACCCAGTATGGTTATTCAGTGTTGGGGACTTGGTTTTCTGGTGGGTATTGATCAGTTGGATGATGTTCCTTGTTTTTAGGAGACAGTTCCTACATTTATGGGGTTCATTCCTACTTTTTAGGAGGTATGATCATGCCCAGGGTTGGGTTTCCATGAGATGACCCTTTGGGTTTAGTTTCAGAGGGATAGGGCTTGTTTCCTAAATTTTAGGAGCATCCCTAGATTTTAGGGATGAGACTGCTAGTGGATCCTTGATTTTTGACTTCAGTCACAAATAGGTGACAGGATGATTTTATGGTTTGTGATGTCAGTTGGATAGTTTGTGGCTATTTGGGTTATATTTTTAATATTTCCTAAGTTAGCATTTAATATTTAAATAAGGCTAAGTTAATAGCCATTTTGGAGTAATAAGGGAATTTTGGCCTCATCTGGATGCGTATCCCATGTTATGATAGCTCGTTGGAAAGGTCTTGAAATTCTCTAAATCTTCCTCTTTCGTCTCAGGCAAATTTGGTGAATGGATTTATTACTATGGTGGAAAAGGTCATTTTCTAGTGACATGGTCACTTTAAAATAAGATTTAATTCATTTTTTATAGCCAATAATTGGGGGTCACTTTAGGGTTCGAATTGATTTGCAAGGGGTTATAAGGAGATGGGCGCCATTTCTCATGATCATGCATATTATTCAAACACTTCTTTTCAGATTTGCTCTGCTTGAGTGATTTACATTCTGGGATGCAAACCCCAGGGTAATTGCTGGTTGGGACGTAACCCTCAGCAACATTGGGTATTGGTTTGCCAGTAGTTTCAACAGTATTCAGGAGGAAGGTAGATGCCACTTCAGCTTGGGCCTACAACTTGTTTTGTTGGGCATGTTCTTTGGTGTATGGGAGGTGAATTCTAGCAGCCGTACATTGCCATTTCTTGCAATCATACTTGTAGTTGTACTCTATCATTTGCAGCACTTGGATACATAGAAAAATTGATTACTCAGCAGTAGATTGTTGCATCTTATCAGCCTGTTTTTATCAACCAGTTGTGGCATCATTGTTAGAGGAAATGTACTGGATCTTTTATTTGGCTCTATAATTCAGAGATCTGCCTAGTACGATTTGTATCAACTCTGACTTTACTGCATATTGTTATTTATTTTCAAACTCTTTTCTTGCCATTTGCTACTTCTCATTTCTATGTGGAATAATTATCAAAAACACAAAAACAAACAAACTCTTCTGCATTTCCATCTAGTTCTACAAGAAAACATTAATAAAAAAGAAAAAAACAAAAAATAAAATAAATCTACAGCAGATTTGCAACAGAGATCCATCAGGGATCTTTCAGTGGTATCAGAGCTTACATCCTGCTAGCCTGTAGGGTTTGTGAGAAATTGTCACAATAGATTTTGGCATCTGGGTATTGGATAAAAGTTTTTGATAAATCATTTCAGCACTTGGGTAGTCACTAGTTGGTGGATTGAATTCAAATCTATGCATCCTGGTGGAGAAATACACAGATTCTACGAGCGTAGGAGAAACCAGTGGCAAGTAGAGGCCGCTAGAGATGCATAGATACCAGCTATGGGTGAGGCACAGGTTGCTGATAGCGATGGCATGCCTACAGAGGTAGAAGAAAGAGAGATGGTGCAGACCCTATTCACTACTCAACCCAAGATTGCTCAGGCTCTAGATAGGTTACAGGATACCTTGGAGCATTTGGAGATGGGTGACACAGAGGTAGGCAAAGTAGATCAGTTTCAGTGGCTAGTAGTCAGTGCAGCCATCAGTCCCATTCTTTAGTTGGCAGCTCCCTACATTCCAATAGGAGGCATCACCATCGTACACCTACTACGAATAGGCCATTGCTTCCCCAATTCATACCAGGTGAATGGCCAACGTAGGTGGAACCACCAGAAGTGGGGTTTCAGGAGTCAATTTTGGCAGCCACAGCTGAGTGGAGAGCTCTACCTCCTGAGGTTAGGGACATTTTCCCTCTTCCCTAGTATTGTGCACAGCGTAGAGATATAACCAAGTTTAGGGGAGATTGTGGTAATAGACTACCACAATAGCAGCAAAATTATGACCTCAATAGAGCTACTGGGAAGATTACATTGGCCCCATATAATGGCTCAGGAGACACTAGTGCACGAGCTTGGGTCCACAAGCTGGACATATACCTTTCATTGAGGCCCATGCCTGAGTGTGAGGCTATTCAGTTTGCTGTGTTGCAATTAGAGGGGATTGCCTATGATTGGTGGCACCATGGATTGGTCACCCAGGATCACACCTTAGTTCACTCCTATGCTGAGTTCACCGAGCGACTCATTGCACGATTTGACTTTAAGGATACAAAACTTTATTACAGGGAGTTGGCACACCTTAAACAAACTAGTCATGCAGAAGCCTATATTAATGAGTTCCAACATATTGCAGTTATGGTACTATATATGCCCTAGAAATGTAGTGTGATTTTGTTCATTGAGGGTTTGCAGGATAGACTAAAAGGATTGGTACGTGCTTTCCAACCAGCTACTCTTAAGGAGGCTATTGATGTGACATTGAGATTAGATATTGTTCCCACTTCTTATCAGGCAGATAAGAAACCATTTAGAGATTCATGGCTTGCACAGAAGGCCAATACGACACATAACAAAGGAGGGACCTCATCTAAAACTCCTTGGATGAATCAGGAGACAAGGAATGAATCAAGGAGGAAAAAGTTGTGTTTTTCTTGCAAAGAACCATGGGAACCAGGACACCGTTGCATGGGTAAAGGAAAGGTTCATTTGATTGAGGCAATTTTTGAGTTAGGGGATGAGGAGGTTCCTGATACTGATATTGAGGATAATACAGAGGATGTTGAGCAATTTTCGACACAGTTGGAGTTAGACACTGCTGAGCTTGTGGCATCAGCTAAAGTAGCTATGGCTACCCTCTCCAATTATCCTAAGTTTCATGCCTTCCAGTTGAAAGGTACACTTAAGGGGAAGCAGATCACCAGTTTGGTAGACACAGGTGCTACGCATAACTTTATTGATCAAAAATTAGTTGAGAGGTGTGGCTTATAGTACGAGGAGTTTGGTGGTTTTGGAGTGAAGGTGGCTGATGGTGCCATTTTGGGTTGTACCAAGAGAATTCCATAGCTTAGTATTCAGATGGGAGATTATACTTTGACTGATGACTTCTATGTGCTTCTCGTAGAAGATTATGATGTGGTTTTGGGCATGCAGTGGTTACAGGGTATTGGGCATTACATTATTGATCACCACTATATGCAGTTAGAGTTTCTTTCTGGCGGGCAGAAGGTGATTTTGAGGGCAGCAACAGATGGTGGACCTAGGGAGGTGACTTCTCGTAGGATGGAGACCATCCTTAGCCATAATGATGTGCTTTGGGCTACACACTGTTTGGTTAAATCCAAAACACCCATATCTTAGGATGGCCGTGTATTTCATGTGGACATTTAGTCAGTGATGGATCGTCACAGTAGAGTGTTTGGTGATATACCTCCTGGAGTGCCACCAGATAGAGGGTTTGAGCATGGTATAAAGTTGGAGGATGGAGTGAAGCTGGTTATTACTACCCCATACCGTCATCCTAGAGCCTATAAGGATGAAATTGAGAAGACTATTCATGAGCTATTGGACATGGGTTTCATTCGACCTAGTTCCAGCCCCTTTGCTTCTTCTATAGTGCTTGTTAAGAAGAAGGATGGGACTCTACAGATGTGTGTAGACTATAGAGCTTTGAACAAGAAGACAATAAAAAATAGATATCCCATTTTGTGCATTGATGAGTTGTTAGATGAGTTACATGGGGCTGTCTGCTTCTTTAAGATTGATCTTCGTTCAAGTTATCATCAGATAAGTGTATGAGCAGAGGATGTACACAAGACCGCCTTTCATTGTCATTATGGGCACTATGAGTTTTTGGTAATGCCTTTTGGCCTTACCAATGCACCAGCTACTTTCCAGTCCTATATGAATCATATCTTCAACAAGCAATTGAGGAAATTGGTTCTAGTGTTTTTTGATGACATATTGATTTACAATAGTACTTGGGAGGACCATCTCAAACATCTTGAGGAGGTACTTATTATAATGGAGAGTCAGTCTCTATTTGCTAAGCTTTCTAAATGTGAGTTTGGATTGGGGGAGGTGTTATATTTGGGTCATGTGATTAGTGCTGAGGGGGTGAAGGTGCATGAAGAGAAGATTCAGACGATTCAAAATTGGCCTGTTCCTCGAAACATTACTAAGTTATGAGGGTTCCTTGGATTGTGTTCTTATTATAGAAGATTTGTGAAGGGTTTCTCACAACTGGCAGCACCTTTGATAGATCTCACAAAGAAAAGATCGTTCATATGGACAGAACAAGCACAGGGGGTCTTTGATAGACTCAAGGAGGTTATGAGTACTTGCCCCATTTTGGCACTACCTGATTTCTCACAGCCATTTGTCCTGGAGTGTGATGTGTTGGGCTTGGGTATAGGAGCGGTGTTGATGTAGAATAGACACCCCATTGCCTATGAGAGCAAGAAGTTGCAAAATAATGAAAAGTTGTACTCTACCTATGATAAAGAAATTTTGGCTATTATGCATGTGTTAGCCAAGTTCAGACAATATCTCGTTGGCAGTAAATTTGTGGTGAGAACAGACCATAACAGTTTGAAGTATTTCCTAAATCAAACAGAGCTCAATGATCAACAACAAAAATAGGTTAGTAAAATTTAGGCTTATGACTTTGATATCGAATTCATAAAGGGGAAGAATAATACTATGGCTGATGCACTCTCTAGGAAACCTTCATTGGCTGCCCTATGTTCATTGAGTGAGATTTTAGTAGATTGGAAGGCTCAACTTTTAGTTGAATACTCCAAAGATCAGCATGCTTGTGAGATTATGGAGGGAGTGACAATGGATGATAGATACAGTGTGGTAGATGATATTGTCTACTATAAAGATAGGGTTTACCTTGTTTTGAGTTCTTAGTTGAAGGAACAAATTTTGCATTCTCTCCATGATATTCCTACAACTGAACACCCAGGATATGGTAAGACTTATAGGGCGGTACGTGAGAGATTCTCTTGGAAGGGTCTCAAAGATGATGTTTTACGCCATGTCCATGAGTGTATAACTTGTCAGCAGAACAAGTCGGAGCATACCTACTCAGCAGGATTATTGCAACCCTTGCCTATACCAGAACAAAATTGGACAGGGATCTCCATGGATTTCATTACAGGTCTTCCTCGAGTTCAAGGGAAAGATTGCATTTATGTTGATGTGGATAGGCTAACGAAGTATGCTCACTTCTTTCCCATTGCATTAGATTTTACAGCATCGCAGGTGGCTGAGTTGTTCTTCAGAGAGGTGTTTAGACTTCATGGTCTTCCCAAGACCATTGTGAGTGATAGGGATAGAAGATTCATGAGTTCCTTTTGGAAGGAAATTTTTACACTAGCTGGTACTTTGTTAACACCTAGTACTAGTTACCACCCTCAAACAGATGGGCAGATTGAAATAGTTAACAAATGGGTTGAGGGATATTTGCGTAACTATGTGTCAGGGTAGCAAAAAGCATGGGTGCGTTGGCTGCATTTGGGTGAGTATTGTTATAAAACTACACATCATATGTCCATTGGCATGATGCCTTTCAAAGCTCTCTATGGATATGAGGCATTATCTTTCACAGATTTGGCATTTGGTGACAATAGAGTTCCCTTGGCTCAGGATTGGTTACAAGAGAACTAGGATGTCATGAGATCTCTTAGGGAGAATTTGCAGCAGGTCCAAAATCAGCAAAAGATGTATGCTGATAGGCACAGGATTGAGAGGGCATTTGAGGTGGATGATATGGTCTTTCTACATTTACAACCATATCGGCAAAGCACCCTAAAAAGGGGGGGAGCTGAGAAGCTCAAACCACATTTTTATGGTCCATACAGGATACTCAAGCGAGTGGGAGATGTTGCATATGAGGTTGAGTTAAAACATGGCAGCAAAGTTCATAATGTATTTCATGTATCTTGCCTGAAAAAGGCCCTTCGACAGCATATTATAGTTTCACCTGAATTACCTCCTATGGATGAGGAAGGTAAATTGATTTTGGTCCCTGATGAGATTCTTGAGGTGAGGGAACGATGGCTAAGAAGTCGGGTGATTCGAGAGTATTTGGTTTGATGGAGAGATCTTCCCATAGAGGATGCCACCTGGGAGGGTGAGAGCATTTTATAGCATCCTACATTACAGTTGCTTGTGGGCAAGCATCTTTGAGAGGGGAGGACTGTCATGTCCTCACTCTAGCTTAGTTTAACAGAGACATGTGAGTCAACTTATTATGGGGTCTTGTAGGCTGACAGGGTTGGATAGAGACCCAATATGGTTATTTAGTGTTGGGGACTTGGTTTTTTGGTGGGTATTGATCAATTGGGTGACGTTCCTTGTTTTTAGGAGGTAGTTCCTACATTTATGGGGTTCATTCCTACTTTTTAGGAGGTATGATCATGCCCAGGGCTGGGTTTCCATGAGATGACCCTTTGGGTTTAGTTTCAGAGGGATAGGGCTTGTTTCCTAAATTTTAGGAGCATCCCTAGATTTTAGGGATGAGACTGCCAGTGGATCCTTGATTTCTGACTTCAGTCACAAATAGGTGACAGGATGATTTTATGTTTTGTGATGTCAGTTGGGCAGTTTGTGGCTATTTGGGTTATATTTTTAATATTTCCTAAGTTAGCATTTAATATTTAAATAAGGCTAAGTTAATAGCCATTTTGGAGTAATAAGGGAATTTTGGCCTCATCTAGATGCATATCCCATGTTATGATAGCTCGTTGGAAAGAAATTGAAATTCTCTAAATATTCCACTTTGGTCTTAGGGCAATTCGGTGAATGGATTTATTATTATGGTGGAAAAAGTCATTTTCTAGTGACATGGTCACTTTAAAATAAGATTTAATTCATTTTTTATAGCCAATGCCGATTGGGGGTCACTTTAGGGTTCGAATTGCTTTGCAAGGGGTTATAAGGAGATGGGCACCATTTCTCATGATCATGCATATTAGTCAAACACT
Organism: Cupressus sempervirens; assembly: GCA_028749045.1. NCBI lineage: Eukaryota > Viridiplantae > Streptophyta > Pinopsida > Cupressales > Cupressaceae > Cupressus > Cupressus sempervirens. Next base: position 392,731,799 of record CM053791.1, on the reverse strand, counting down.
TCTTTTCAGATTTGCTCTGCTTGAGCGATTTGCATTTTGGGACACAAACCCCAGGGTAATTGCTGGCTGGGATGTAACCCTCAGCAGCATTGGGTATTGGTTTGTCAGTAGTTTCAATAGTATTTAGGAGGAAGGTAGATGCCACTTTAGCTTGGGCCTACAGTTTGTTTTGTTGGGCATGTTCTTTGGCATATGGGAGGTGAATTCTAGCAGTCGTACATTGCCATTTCTTGTAGCTGTACTTGCAGTCATACTCTTTCATTTGCAGTACTTGGATACATAGAAAAATCGGTTACTCAGCAGCAAATTCTTGCATCTTATCAGCCTATTTTCATTAGCCATTTGTGGCGTCATTGTTAGAGGAAATGTACTGGATCTTTTATTTGGCTCTATAATTTAGAGATCTACCTGGTACGATTTGTATCAACTCTGACTTTACTGCATATTGTTATTTATTTTCAGACTCTTTTCTTGCCATTTGCTACTTCTCATTTCTATGTGAAATAATCATCAAAAACACAAAAAAAAACAAACTCTTTTGCATTTCCATCTAGTTCTACAAGAAAACATTAATAAACAAGAAAAAAACAAAAAAACAAAATAAATTTACAGTAGATTTGCAGCAGAGATCCATCAGGGATCTTTCAAAAGGACTCTATATGCAATATCTTCAAATATTGAAATAACTTCTTAATGACCTTCTACACTAGGTCATGTACATTCTTGAGCTTATTTGTGGAACGCATAGAGATTTCTATAAAAAACTCCAAGGATTATTTTGAATGAAGTAATGACTCCTTGGCCATCTTGAGGATCCCATGAGTAATGACAATGTTAGTCTTCATGCCAACAACTTCTTGTAGAAGAGCCAATTACTCTTTCAATTTGTTTGCTACCTTTTGTATGGTAGTCTAATGATTGGAAGCCACCTCCTTGAGCTTGTGAGCAATTGAAACTAGACTTCCCAAGTTTTTAATTAATGGGAGACCTTGAGCTTTCATCTGGTCTACCCATGCTCGATAAACCTACCTAAATTTCCTTTCTTATTATAGCTTTTTGAGTAGCTTTTTGTTCTCCTCTTCATTTGGGTAAAATTGACTTGACAAAGTTCTCCTTAGTGCAAACCTTATGTACACCAATTCTTTGTTTGAGGTCTTCAAGATTTCCTTTTCTTCTCTAAGATCTTCTAGCTTATCTACAATTTTTTCATTGGTGGACTTCCACATTTTCACCATGGAATCATCAATAGGGATACCAAGACCCACTATTATGATCTATAAGTCATCTTTGGAAAGCTCATAAAATATTCTTTCCTTTTGTGGCTTAGCAATCTCTACTAGCATATGGGTAGTTTTCAAATCATTAGCTAGTGTAATAATCGTCTTTTGCTTCTAATTTGTCTTATTGGATGGCTAAGAACAGGTGACTTGTGTGATTAAGTCCTTTATTGGAATTGCTTCTCCATATCTCCTCTTCTTCCTATCAATGGTCTCTTCAAGCCATAACTGTGTAGAGAGCGCATTGATAATTGACTGTAGGGTAGTAGGATCAAATAACTTCCTTAGTATTAGGGGAGTTTTCTTGCTATGAGAAGCAATAGGGAAGGCTTGCTAAGATGCATCTTGTTCTTGGCCATCCATGGGGTTGGTGTTGCCATCCATATTTGATGACTTGGATAAGGAAAGATGGCTTGCCCACTGATTTTTCCTAATATTTACCTTTTTCCTTGTCTCCCTCCTTTCCAAATTTCTTGGTGTCTAAAAGAGAGACACCTCTATAGGTAGGAATGATTAGCACATTCTTCTCTAGGGGCTAGTCTCCACCTTGACTAGTGGAGTAATGGGCCTACAGATGTTGATGTAGTAGCTATGGTGGTCACTGTTGTAGTTGACTGGGAAGCTCCAAAAGATAATTCACCCATAGAACCAAGGCTCCCCATCCTCTTCTTCCTTGATTGGGTCCACTCCACCCACTTATCCATTCTTTTTATTATTCCCTACATAAGAACCTCCATAGTATCTATGATAGGACTTGCAGATGGAGTAGAAAAAAATGGATATATTTGATCTTCTCATAGGATGTGGGATGCATGTAGCCTCCATCATCTACAAGGTCAAAAACATCAACATAATCATTATATAATTTAATCTCATTAATTTTTAGGCATGATCAAAACTTCTCATGGGTTTGATACTCATTGAGACACCCAGACCAGAAATATTCAATTTTAAAAACATGCACATAGGCATATCCCAACTTCAAGTGATCCCTTAAAAATTTGAATGGATCATATTTAGGCCTGAGTACCTCATAGTATGCCAATTTAATTTTTTTCTCAAAGCTCTTCACCAAATTTTGAGCATCAAATCTAGAAGCACATGAATATGGTCCAACCACTATAGGGACATGAATCTCAACTATCATCTTAACATTAGAACACAAGGCATTCACTTCAAGAATTTGTTGACATAATTTGACTAGAACCACCTTGTCTTTTGGATACCTTGAAAGTATCTTAGGAAAGTCATTGTAAGCTCCTATCTGCAAATAAGAGAAACTAGATGAATAAGCATCCAAATTTGCTAGTGGCCAAAATTGCCTCAGGTGAAAATATCTTCAAGGTATCCTTGCAATTCCTGACATAGCCTCATTGTGAAGACATCATTTACAACCACATACTCCTTAAAAATTCTTTGCAACTATATATGTGGATAGAACTCATATACTATAGTGTGCTCATCATAGTTCTGGATGCAAGGGAGGATGGGCCACAAGTTGTGAGTAGTTGAGGCATAGATTAGATAGGATAACATGTAAAACTGCTTAAATCTTCTATCCAAATTCAACCATGATGTGAGCTTATCATAGATAATCTACACCCAATCAAACTACATATCCTTAGCACATATAGCTTGCATTAGGAAGAAACCAAATTCTTTATGATATTAATTAAGTTCTTTTTGCTTGATTCTGCTTGGCCATTCCCTTAAGGGAAGTAATCTTACGAAGGACTAAGGTGTATGTTGTTATTGTGGCAGATTTTTGTAATCTCTATAGAAGAAAAGTGAGAATTGTTGTCCCTAACAAGCTTGAATGGCACCCCAAACCTTATCAAAATATTCTCTTTGATGAACTCATAGACAAATTTAGAAGTAGTTTTCTTGGTAGCCTTGGGTTCCACCCATTTGGTGAAGTAGTTCATAAAAGTGATGATAGACAAATGACTAGTAGAAGAGGGTGGGTTGATTGGTCTAATAAAGTCAATTCCCAATTGTTGAAAGGGGCCTTCAATTATAACTAGCTTTAGAGGTAGAGCAACCAATTGAGGCTTGTTGGAGAACATCCTACATTTGTCACATTTGGCCACCCATTTATATGCATCTTTGAACATGCCAGGATAGTAGTAGTATTTCCTCAAAATCTTGTATGTTGTAACTATTGATGAAAAATGACCACTATAGGCCTTATTGTGGAAACTATGAAGCAATATTTCTTGGTGGGGTTTATCCATACATCTCAAGAAGGTTCCATCTATTGCTCTCTTTTATAGTTGGTAACCATATATGACATACTTAGCTTATTTAATTCCAAGGTCTCTTTTCTTCTTGTATGTTAGTCCATTAGGGAAAACTCTATAAGTTATAAAATAGGAAATGTTTTAGAACCAGGGGTCTTGGAGACTAACCATTAGTGCCCTTGAAGATTCATCTTCTTGACTTGAGTCCTAATTTTCTACAATTATCTTGCACAAGCCATTTCTTCATACCAACATTTTTGGCTTCAGGTCAGTGTCATACTCTTGAACTTTTTCTATCCATACATCTCTAGTGTCGCAACCTATCTCTTGTTGGGTCAATATGCTTTTGACGAATGAATTATGTACAAATACAAAAAAATGAGAGTGCAAGACATAGAACCTAAATTTTTTGAGTGCTCTTACCACTACATAGTCATGTTTTTCCATTTGAGAGTATATCAACTCATGCTCTTTAAGGCAAGTACTCATGAAAGCAATTGGCACTTGGATACCTTCCTTGTTTTCTTGCATGAGTATTTTAGATAGTGTATGGGTTGAGGTGTAGCAATATATTATGAGATCTTTAGTGTAATCTGGATGTACCAACATGGGTTCTTTGGCTATGGAATCTTTAATTTGATTAAAATCCTTTCTTCTAAAATCATTCCATTTGAAACTTTAACTTCCTTTCATCATATCAACTATGCATTTTGGGGATTTTAGGAAAATTAGGGATGAAATGTCTTAGAAAATTCACATGTAAAAATAATGATTTGACTCCAGATTTTTTTCCTAACAAATTCAACTATTTGATGGCTCTAGCATGTTCTAGGTCAATCTTGATTCCTTCCTAGAAGACTATATGACTAGCAATTTTCCTTCTGTAACATAGAAGACTGACTTCTTGCGGTTGAGTGAACTCCCATGCTTCCTATATCTTTTTGTCAATTTCTCTAGGTCTCTTAGGTGATTCTCTCATTTTTGGGACAAAAATGTCAGATCATCCAGGTATATGATGATGATTTTATCCTCGAGATTAGAAAATGATGAATTCATAGCCCTTTGGAAGGTGGTTCCAACATTGATGAGCCCAAAGGGTATCCTATTATATGAAAATGGTCCCCAAGGGGTGTTGAAAAATGTCTTGAACTAATCTTTTGGGTTTACCTCAATTTGATTGAAACCTAAAAATCCATCTAACATGGACATCATTTTGGAACTAGCCATTGTTTCTAGTAAATGATCCATATTAGGAAAGGCATAGTTGTCCTTTAGAGATGCCTAGTTTAAATTTCTAAAATCCACACAAATTCTAATCTCTCCATTCTTTTTCCAGACAAGGACTATATTGGCTACCCATGTTGAATGGTGTATGGGGTAGATAATTTTTTCTTCCAACATCTTGTGAACTTCCCTTAAAAGGCATCTGAGACCATAGGGTTGTAGTTACACTACTTTTGCATAAAAGGAGTAGCTTTAGGCTTGAGGGAAATTTTGTGCTTGAGTTCACCATTCCTAAAGGTCTTTAGGTCCTCATATCCCCAAGAAAATACATCTTGGTATTCTCATAACACTCACTTTTCTTTTGTGCTTTCTTCCTTAAAGCAGCTACTATCAATATTAACCATCTTGGATTTATATTTTGTGCCAATGTTCATTCCTTCACATTCTCTAGAAGTTCCACCTTTTCTTCCCCTTTCCCTTCTAATAAATGCATCATGCCTATTAAATAGTTTCTCAAGGGAAATAAGATGTCGAGGGATCTTGTTACCTTTGAGTTGTTTAGCTCCAAGCTCCAAATCTTTGTTGGTGTGAGGGGAGAAATCTTTGTAGGCATTTTTTCTTCCTTCGAAGTATTGATCACTGAAAGGTTTGGACCCTTCAAAGAAATAATAGATCTACTTATCATCATTGAACACTTACCATGTCTCAATGTTTTTAGGAATGTTGGGCCTGAATAAGATGTCAACCTTGTACTGATTATCTATGAAATTTGGATGTGGGAGTAGAAGCAAGGATAATTTTGCTAACAAGTCTACCCTTGCATTCTACTCCCTTGGAAAAACTTGTATTGAGAAGGCATCCAAGTGCTCAATCTCATCCCATACCATATTTCTATAATTCTTGAGCCTTGCATTCTTTATAGTGTACTGAGCTCAAACTTGTGTTACTATAAGCTCTACATCTCCTTGAGCTCTTAAGACTTTCACTCCTCTCTTCTTTGTAGAAGTGATACATAAAACAAGGCCTCATACACTATTATATCATTGGTGTTTTTGAATTGCAACTTGTATGCAAGATGAGTTACATCTCCATCTGGGGATACAAGCACTACACTAGCTCTAGACTCGATAGTAGCACAATTGCTATCGAACTCTAGGGTCCAAATCTCTAGGTTACTAGAAGGTTCTGGCTATTCCTTAGAATGATTAATGTTAGAGACCATCATGTAATTTTTGAATTCCATCTCTTGATATAGGATATGTGCCTTAGGGTCATCAAACTTTAGGACCATGAATTTGGCCATCTCCTCAAGTTCAAAATTAATTTTCTTATTTCCCATAGGGATAATGGTATGTGATCTATCCATCTTGATTTCCCCTCTCATGTCCCTGGAAAAGGTTCTACTCAAAAGCATATCATAGCTGGCCAAAATATCTGTTACCTAGATGGTTAACTTCATTCTTTTTGAAAGGTGAGCAACCAATACTACTTGTGCATCTTTCACTCGACCGAATAGAGGGACCTACTTTGCATCCATGGAATAACAATGTCCAAATTTCTTGGTAAGGGTCAAGCCAAGGGAAGAAGAAATAGAAGAGGGCATGACATTATCAAAATTTCTAGAATCAATCATGTAGTTACTAAGCTTATGACCATTTACATATGAGGACACATAAAATGGATTAGGCTTCTGACCAGCAAAGGTATCTAAAACTAATGCTTCTTCCTCTTTGAAGAGCAGAGACAAGACATTTTCTTCATTAGCTAGTGGGCCACTATCCAACTGTGGCTGGTCATTGCTAATGGTAGAGTTGACATTAAGTTGAGTTTTGGCATTAGCATCACCTTTACAGTAATCTACTAGCTTTTGTAATTCAACAGGATGGGTTTTTAGATAGTCAAGGGGATACACCTAGATATGAGCATCCTTACAATATTGTATTATGTCAAATAAGGAGTGAGGCTTACCAATTGAATCAAACCTTGACTACTCTTTACTCCAGGATGAGGAAGTGGGTGCTCTAGTTGTAGTTGGTGAAGGGCTAGTGGTAGCATTCTAGGTAGGAACAAAGTTCACTAGATTCTTCTCTCTCTGATTTCTTGTAGCCATGGTCATTTTTACTTTATCTAAGGTGGTAAAGTAGTCACCTCCAACCTCCAAATCTAATTCATACTCTAAAAAGAATGTTATAGAGTCACCATGGGGAGCAAAATTGTTTTCAATTTTAGGGTACTCAATGGTTAGCTCATTACTAGTAGTGAGCTACTTATATCTATTCATTTTTGGGTAGGAATCACCATTATGATCTGCTTGTAGATGAAAATTCACATATTTTGCTTCTTGGGAGGTGCCTCAATAGCAAGCTTTTATCAAGTAGATGACAATTAAAATGATCTTCCTTAATGTGGCCTTTGAGGAATGTCTTGATAATTTGCCCATTTATCTTTTCATGGCAATCATTTTGTTAGATTAATTCTAAAGCATTTTTTCAATATTTTTGGTTATGCTAATAGTAGAGCTTGTTGAGGCTGCACTTTGAATTTCTCTTTTTTATTTCTTAGCTACCTCCAATTTAGTTGCCAAGGTCAAAGCAACCAATAAATTAGCTACATGTACACATCTAATTTGAAAACTTATGTAAAGGAGAATGGAGCTAATGAAGAACATTTTCTAGTTATTTGTAGTAGGTCTGCTTATAGTAGGGATCCTATTGACCAAATTATTTAACTTTGCAATGAAGTCTCTAATAGGAACACTAGGTTCCTTAGTTATCTACGTAAGTTGATTCAATAGATTGCATTCATCTTCTGTACTCTTGTAATGCTTCAAATTGATTTTGCATGTTATACAAGGTCATGATACATCCTATTGGAAGGTGTTGAAACTAGTCAGTTGCACTCTCAACAAAGGTTTCCAAAAATATCCCGACTGCTACATCTTCATGCTGAGGAAAAATGATGCTACATGTAGCAAAGAAAGTTGTGATTTCCTCATCAACAAAGACTTTTCCATCATCATTGAATTTGGGAAAAAATCTTTTGAGAATCTCTAGGGAGGTCATTATTAGTAGCAAGATGCATTGGGCCAATAGCGTTGCCTTAGGTAATAACCATTGATGAAAGGAGTATTACTAGTATGACCTAAAAAGTGACAACAATAGCAGTAACTACTCCATGAAAAGTGAGTGTTGCATAATGATGGGATTTTAGTATAGAAAATAGGAGACAAAGATGAATGGTTGTGTATTTGGAAAGTAGGGCAAGGTGGCAGGAAAAGAACACCACATATACTTTGATATACTAGATCCTGAGAGTAGGTTCTCCCTCTTCCTAAAAAATCTTCCAATATTGAGAACTCAAATTTTTGTAATTCTTTGAACACAAGGTCAACTTGCCCTTTACCATGAGCATTGCAGGTATATGTAGGATCTAGGGTGAACTATATTAGTTCACAATGGGTATGCTTCTCTTAATATTCTTTCCCATACAACTCCCTCCCAATATTCAACATTGGCTTTCTCTCTTTCAAGGGTGAAGCTTACTCTTCTATATTGGTCAATGGGTTTTTGGCTTTTCTATGAAAGGGTATTTGACTAATTTATAATATCTTCTTGTTCATCTTGGAAGCCAAGTTTAGGTTACACTACCAAAATTTGTCCTCTATGAGGCAACACCATATCTTCTTATAAGTTGTTATGCATGATTCAAATAATTGAGTGCCACAAAGATAATATCTAAGTTTCCTAGTAAAGCCACATTTAGAATCACTAAGAAAACCTAGGATGCATGAGTGTATCCTAAGTAGAGTTTCCAAAAACTATTGGTTAACAATTTTTCTCCTTATATTTTTGGTTTATACCTCAACTCTTAACTTTCCCAATGATTTGTGGAGAACAAAGAAGTGAACAATAGAATGGGTCAATGTAGTAATCTATCAAGGACTCCTGAATTGAGAGGTACACCTCCCTTTTAAATGCAAGATATGCAATTAATGTTGTTTTTTGGGTTTTGGAGGTATGCTCTTAGGCAAAGAGTAGAAGAGGAAAAATACCAAGTTGCTCAACACTTTAATAAACTTAGGCAATTGAAAGAGGGACTAACTCACAACATGCAATCTACTCTAACTTAAATGTAATGAATGTCCAAACACACATAACCAACTATGACAATAGGAGGAAAGGAAGATATGGAAAAATAAGTAATTCTCGGATCATACAATTAGATAATGTTTTGACAATATCTAGATTTTCTATCCCTCTACTACTCCATCCACCAGTCTCTAGCCTCCTTGTGTAATGAACTACACTAAAAACATAAACTACAACATACAGTAGAGAGAACAAAGAGATGCTTATGCTAACAAAAGTAAGATATACAATCTATTGAACAAAGGAAACAAAACCAAGTTAATTAACATTCATTCAATTCTAAAAAATAACACATTAATTCAATACACTATACTGAAACTAAATGAACAATAAAACTAGAAATGGACTCAAAGTCACATGCAATAGCCCCAGCTACATAGGTTTTCTCAAAAGTATTTTGTTGATCTTATTAACATCTCAAAAGGTTACATTTACAGACCTTTTAAAAAATGTATGATTACAATGGATCATTTTCCATTATAGAGAATGAAAAATATCGCAAATGGCTACAAAAAGAAACAGAAGAGGGAGAATAACAAATGTCTAGAAAAGCATCAGAACATCATGTCTTTTTTGGAGCAATCACTTTGGCTCTATAAGATTTTATGGCATCAACTACCTTGTCCAGTTCTTCGACATCTAGATTGATGATGTTGTCATCTCAAACCATCTAGTAGTCATGCATCTCAGTCAATTCATTTATTTTGGCAACCCTCAATTGGAATTTCTCCAATTCTCTCCTTATGATTGTGTTTGCTATTGAGAGTTCCTAGATCTTCAAAATTTGGAAATTGAGTGGATCTACCGCTTCATCAATGAATGCCAAGAAATTTGAATTCATCTTCTCAATATCCAAAATCTTTCCATTAGTGGATATAAATGACTCTATATGCAATATCTTCAAATATTGAAATAACTTCTCAATGACCTTTTGCACCAAGTAATGTACATTCTTGAGCCCATTTGTGGACTTCATAGAAATTTCTATAACAAACTCCAAGAATTATTTCTAGTGAAATAATGACTCCTTTCCCATCTTGAGGATCCCATGAGTAATGAAAACATTAGTCTTCATGTTAATAAATTATTGGAGAAGGGCCAACTACTCTATTAGTTCATTTGTTACCTTTTGTATGATGGTCTAATGATTGGAAGCTACCTCCTTAAGCTTATGAGTATCTAACTCTAGACTTCCCAAGTTTTCAATTAATGGTGGATCTTGAGCTTTCATCTAGTCTACCCATGCTTTGTTAACCTACCTAAATTTCCTTTCTTGTTGTAGATTTAGGAGTTTTTTTTTTTTTGTGGTACATTCAGGTCAAATTGACTTGACAAAATGCTCTTGAGTGTAGACCTTATGTACTAGATTGATTCATTGTTCAAGGTTGTTAGAATAATTAGATATTTCCTAATTAACTCTAGTTGCTTAAGCTAAACTTTAGGCATCTAATAATTAATTCTTCTATTTTTTTTGATGCAACCTAGGTTAGACCCTTTTAGGGTTTTGATCTCCTTGATAAGGATGATCTTTCTTTGTAAATTTAATTCATTCAATTCTGATTTTAGCAATCTTTTTTTCTCATCAAAGATGTCTCATCTATGTGTTTGGAAATTCCTACCTCCATAGCTTTTTGTCTCTCTTTTCTGTAATAGGTGTTTGCATGCAGGTGATTCTTGGGAGCCATGGGGTTGATCATTCATCAACTTCAACATGGTATCAAAGCTCCAAATCTTCATGCCCCTGTTCTATTCATGAGAGATTTGACATTGGTTTTTAGATTTGAGCTTTCAACATTTTTTTATTAGATCTGGGGGTTCACTATTTTCAAGGCACTTTGAGGAAAAATAGACATCACTGTTGAGCTTAGAGCACTCAAAAATTCCCATTTTCATATAAAATATGTCTAGTTTGGACATTGTTGAAATTTGAAGCAAATTTTTTTAGCACCTAGGTCATTTTGACCTGAGTACACAAATCAAGGTGACTTATCACAGGCTCTATACAATTGATCTTGAGGTTGCCGCTACATGTGGTGCTATCTTTGTAGTTTCTACATATCTATTTGAAAGCATTAAACTAGTTGTAGTCATTGACTAGTGTGGAGGCATTACCTCTGTAAAGGTCAACAATCATTTGTTCAAACTACCCCAACCCTATTTTGTTGGCCCATCTCACTGCCCAAAATCAGCTCTCATAAGCATTAGTGCAGTCTTCAACCCACTCATCAAACTTTTCCATGCTTGGTGGTTTTATGTTTTGTACATTGGTGATTTTGCATCATGATTTGGACTGTGAATTCTTTGATAATTCACATGATTACTGGAGCTTTTTTTGGCTAGAGATTTTGCAATTTTGATTAAGTAATTTGTTTAAAGATACACAAATTTCTTTTCTTGAGGTGCATGGTGAGGCTTTTGGCAAACATTTTTGTTTGATGGTTTGTTTAGCTCCCTGGTCCACCTTGATTTATGAGAGTAGTTTGTATTTGGGTGGTATGCTTGTTGGGAGAAATATTGTCTCAATCTTTGCACATGCATTTCCTTGTACAATGTTTTTCATACATTCAGGTGGCAATGACTATGGCAGTCAGGAGAGATCATTATTTGGTGGTTTCCCCATTGACAACAATTTCTCCTTCCATTGGTGGCTGTAATATTTTTCATGGTGATTTGGCATCATGAATTCAGCCATTTTTGTTGACCCCCTATACAAAAATTTTGGCACAAATTTGGGCAGGTTTTGGGGTCGCATGGATCTCTTCCATGTCTTTCATTACACTCCATCTTTAGTTAGTGTTTTTTCCAAACTAATGGTGGATTTGGAGGCATCATTTTTGGGAGTTCAGTTGGTTTCAATCTGAGTTTGTTCAGCTAATTCTAGTCACTGATTGTGGCCCCACTATCCACAACCCTTGTCTTCATTGTGGGTCTTCCTCCTTTGCCACCACTTTCCTCCACCTTGGCTATGGTAGCACCACCCACCTCCTCTATACACCACTACTCCTTTGTTTGTCTTAGGGAATTGGTATATGGATATTGTAGTGTGCACATTTTGTTCTATGTTCTGTGCATTTTTTTGGGCATGATGGATCAACATTCCATTTTTTGACAACAATTTAATGGAGGACTTTGAATGCATGTGTTTGTTATTAGGTTCCTTACACCATTTTTTGCCTTGACCTGTGCCTTTCTCTTCATGTTTTGGTGGCCCCTCTCCATTCTTTAACGCATTTTCCATAGGCGGTATGGAGGAGACTGTAGTGTTGGTAGCTTATCCTTTGCCTTGGATTTCCTTGGATCGTTTGATAAGGCTATTATTTTTGATAAGTTCTTTTTGGCACCAGTTTTTAATTTGGCACTAGCCCTAAGTTTTTTTGCTCTTGTTTTCAGCAGTTGGACTTTCTCTCCAATAGGGGTCATTTTTATGGCATTTTTTGCTTGATATCCATTTCAATGTCAACTTTGGGCTCATCCTTTACTAATGTTAGCACCATGTTAGCACTGCATCACTACTTCTTGTCACCTGCTCAACCTCTATTTGGACCTATCTTTGCTTTTTTGCTCATATCTCAGACATATGGACTCTATTTTTTGCAAATGAGATATCACTAGAAAGCTGGTTCGAAGCCTGTCATAGTGATATAGGTAGTTTTTAGTTTGGATGCTTTTTTATAGCTTTTTCTCCTTTCAAAGTTAGGAGCTCAGTTTTGCACTCCTAGAGGCATATCTTGAGCATCCAATCTCTGATTTGGGAATTCTTTATATCATTGGAAAAACATTTCTAACCTCTTTTTAGTTATGCTAGTTGTTTTTCTAGACTCTGCTCTACGCACATTCTATTTAGTCTTCTATAATTTATCATTCTGGTGGATAACTTGGTTGTTTCAGGTCTGACAATAAATTTATTTTCTTTAGATGATTCATCATGACTTGTACTATTTGTTTTATTAGTCTTATGTCTCTTTTGGTCTACTTAGACATCATTTATATGCATTGTTGCAAACACATTGAGATAAAGTGCCTATCTGCATCTGTATTTTCATTTCAGTTGTTTGCCCTTGTTTGCCTTTTGATTCGAATAGTGTCATCTAAGGACACTTGTATAGATTATTGTATTCTTGGGATTCATTATGTCTTGCTCCCTATTGTACATGCACTATTCTATTAAAGTGCCATGGGGGGGTCGATTTTTTGCCTTTGTTTGCCATCTTCCTTTGTCTAGTGAGTGTCTCTTCCATGACAGTAGCCTCATGATGTGTTTGAGATTGATCATCTCAGTACACAAATATTTACTCTTTTGTGCATCTTGATTGTGATTCCTTGACATGCAATTCTTTTGTCCTTCTTTTATAGTTTCCTATCACCTTACCCTTTTTTGAATTAGGGGGGTTCTTCTATTGTTTCTCATGCTTCCTTGGTTCAATTGATTGGCTTTACAAGCTTTGGTGTTTGATGCCATCTGTATCTTTGAGTTCAATTATTTTCCTTTGTGTGTCTCTTGATTCGATGTAGATTATAGTCTTCTCTACCTAGTCAGGTTCTATTTCAATGGAGGGTTTTTAGATCAACAATTACTTTTGCCAAAGCTTTGTAGCTTCTACATTCTCTAGTGGTGTTCTTCATGATCATCTTTTATTCCTATCTTCTGGGACATTCCCTAGTTTGGAGGCTTCTTCAATCCTTCACTAGTTTCTTTTCAGCATTCTTTCCATCTCTTTTTGGAGTAGGGTTTTTCCCATGTGGTTTTCTCCATTTTTCCTCTTTATAGAGATTTGGTTGTGCTTGGGTACCTCATTAGGCTTTGTTTTCCAGGACCTATTTCTACTTTTAGTAGTAGTTTCTAGCTTTTTAGCTATTCCCCAAATTTATCTTAAGGGGGGTGTTAGAGTAATTAGATATTTTCTAATTAACTCTAGTTGCTTAAGCTAAACTTTAGGAATTTAATAATTAATTCTTTTATTAATTATTTTGATGCAATTGAGGTTAGACCTTTTTAGGGTTTTGATCTCCTTGATAAGGATGATATCTCTTTGTAAATTTAATTAATTCAATTTTGATTATAGCAATATTTTTTTCTCATCAAAGATGTCTCATCTATGGATTTGGCAATTCCTACCTGCATAGATTTTTGCCTCTCTTTTTTATAATAGGTGTTTGCGTGCAGGTGATTCTAAGGAGCTATGGGGTTGATCATTCATCAACTTCAACAAAGGCCTTCAAGATTTCCTCTTCTTCTCTAAGCTCTTCAAACTTATCTTCAATTTTCTCATTGGTAGAATTCCACATGTACACCATGGAGTCATGAATAGGGATACCAAGATCCATTGGTCTTATCTAGAAGTCATCTTTGGAAAGCTCATGAAATTTTCCTTCCTTTTGTGGCTCAGCAATCTCTACTAGCATATGATTAGTTGTCAAATCAATAGCCAGTGCGACAATTATCTTAAGCTTCTTTATCTTCTTGGATGGATGCAAAGAAGTGACTTGTGTGATCAAGTCCTTTGATGGAACTAATTTTTTATATCTCCTCTTCTTCCTATCAATGGTCTCTTTGAGCCATAACTCTGTAGAAAGCACATTGATAGCTAACTTTAGGGTAGTAGGATCAAATAAATTCCTTGGTATCAGTGGAGTTTTCTTTCTCTAAGAATAAAAAGGGAAGGCATCAAATTAGTCACTAAGAGGGCTAAGGCACCCCCTTGCTAAGATGCATCTTATTCTTGGCCATCCATGGGGGTGGTGTCACCACCCAAATTGATGACTTGGATAGGGGAAGATGGCTTGGCCATTGATTTTTCTTGTTCTTTCCCTTTGTCCTTATCTCCCTCCTCTCAAACTTTCTTGGTGTCTGGAAAAGAGCCACCTCCATAGGTAGGAGTAATTGGCACATTCTTCTCTGGGGGCTGGTGTCCACCTTGGCCAGTGGACTTTAATGGGCATGTAGATGTTGATGTAGTAGCTATGGTGATCACTAGTGTAGTTGACTAGGCAGCTCCAAAAGATACTCCACCCATAGAACCAATGCTCCCCATATTCTTCTTCCTCACTTGGGTCCACTCCTCTCACTTATGTGTTCTTTTGATTATTCCCTACATAAGAACCTCCATAGTATCTATGATAGGACCTATAGGTGGAGTAGATAAAATTGGTATATCTTTGATCTTCTCATAGGATGTGGGATGCATGTAGGCTCCATCATCTAGAAGGTCAAAAATATCAACAAAATTGTTATACGATTTAATCTCATTAATTGTTAGCCATTACCAAAACTTCTCATGGTTTTGATACTCATTGAGACACCTAGACCAGAAGTCTTCAATATCCATAACATGCATGTAGGCATATCCCAACTTCGAGTGATCGCTTACAAATTTGACTAGATCATATTCAGGCCTGAGTACCTCACAATATGCCAATTTAATTTGCTTCCCAAAGCTCTTCACCAAATTTTGAGCATTGAATCTAGAACTACATGAATATGATCCAACTACTATAGGGAAAGGAATCCCAACTATCTTCTTAACATTAGAAGATAAGGTGTTTACTTCAAGGATCTATCAAAATAGTTCAACTAGAACCACCTTGTCATCTGGATACCTTGGAAGCCTCTTAGAAAAACCATCATAAGATCCTATCCACAAATAAGAGAAACTTAGAAGCTAGATGAATGATCATCTAAATTGGTTGATGGTCAAAATTTCATTTAGTGAGAATCTCCTTTCAAGGCATCCTTGAAATTCATGACATAGCCTCATTGTGAAGGCATCATTTATAGCCACATACTCCTCAAAACATCATTGCAACTATAGATGTGGATTGAAATCATATACTTTAGTATGCTCATCATAGTTTTGGATGCTAGGGAGGATGGTCCACAAGTTATGAGTAGCCAAGGCATAGATTGGATAGGATGACATGTAAAATTGCTTAAATCCTCTGGCCAAAATCAACCATGAGGTGAGTGTTGGAAGATTGGAGAGATTTTTGGAAGATTGGCTTGATGATGATATGTTACATTCATGACTAAGTTTGTCATTGATGTCAACATAGCGTGTTTGATGTCTTCTATGGTATCTAATAGAAGAATAGTGGAAAGATCAAGTTGATACAGATGGCTAGTTGAGCATGATGACCACCCAAGGTTATCGGAGATACTTTTGAGTATCTAGCATATGCAGTTAATGTTGGAATAAAAAAGGACGAGACTAGAAGAAGTTATGTAAGTTTTGGTGACTATTTTTATGATATAGAATTTACAAAGGCATATTCTATTATATCTCTAAGAAAAATTGATATCTTGAGGATCGAGGTTGAGGACATGGAGAAGACATGTTGAGTATGATGTGGATAAGCTTGCTCTTCATAATATTAAGTGTATGGAAAGTTATTCAAGTTGCAAGGCAGAATGTTTGTGTTATCACTAAGTGTAACATGTTCTTAATGTGGTCCTATAATAATTAATTGAGAAGGACTTACAAACAACTCAAGGAATTTTTTAATGGACTTGGTATAAAGGAAGGATTTTTTCCTTTATCATGGCATGGATATATGTGAAGTGTGAATGTTTAGAAAGAAACAAAAAGTGTGGAATGCAAAGTTAAGTAGAGCAATGCAGAAGTAAAGGAAACTTCATTATCAAGGTTTTGCTGAGTGATCTGAGGTTGGGTATTTCGATCCAAGGTTCATGACCTAGTCTACAAGATCTTATAGTTATTGTTTTGGTTGAATAAAAAAGGGAGAGAAAGTATAAGGGAAATCATAAGCCTAGAAAAGATAGAGATTGTTTGTATGCAAATGATAAATTATGGTTCTAATAAACAAGCATTGAGTGCTAGTGATGATGAAGTTGGATTTGTCTCAGTTAAAGAAGAAATTGTAGAGAATGTAGCTTTGATATCATAGGTTGAGAAGAAATCTAATTTGATAATTAATAGTGGTTGTTTACACCATACGACTGGTGGCACGAACAAGTTTGTTAACATCAAAAGTCAGGGTGGAGGAATTGTCAGCATTGGAAATAATGTAGCATGCCAAGTAAAAGGTATTAGATCTATAACTCTTGATGGTAAAACTAATACTAAGGATGTATAATTTGTTGATGGTTTAAAGAAAAATCTTTTGAGTGTTGGAAAACTAGTAGACAAAGGTTATCAGTTGCAATTCACAGAAAAGACATGCATGATTAGAGATACAAAAGGAAAGGTAATTGGAATATGAATTTGATCTAGAGGTAATGTATTTTAGTTGAATCCTACTGAAATGACATGCATGGTTGCTACTGAAATGACATGCATGGTTGCAAATGTAGATGGAATTTGGTTATGGCATAAGAGGTTCTATCATATGAACTTTGGTAGAATTGTGAAGATAAGTAGAATGTTTTTTGTTAGAGATTTGTCGAATATTGTAAAGCCTACTAACACAATTTGCAAGGACTGTATTTTGGAAAAGCGTAACCGAACTTATTTTCCTAGCAAGAAGTTTACCACTATAACAGTTGGAGATTGTTTACACAAATCTGAGTTGTTGTCCTACAGGGACTAGAGGATTCTATGGTGAAAGGTATTTTACGATTCTAGTTGATGATTTTTCTAGAATGATGTGGGTTGCTTTCCTTAATGAGAAATTGGAGGTATTTTACAAGTTCATGATATTGAAGCATAGAGTTGAGAATGAATCTAGTATAAAGATTAAATTTTTAAGATTGAGTAGAGGAGGAGAATTTACTTCAAATGAGTTTAACATGTTTTGTGAAGAAAATGGAATTAAAAGATAGCCATGAGCTCCAAGAACCCCTAAATAGGATGGCATTGCAGAGAGAAGGAACAAGTCTATTACAAAAGTTGTAAGAGCTATGTTAGCAGAGAATGATGTATCCAAGATATTTTGGAGAGAAGCTATGAATACAATAGTCTATGCTATGAACATAGTACAAATTAGGAAGGACATAAACAAGACACCTTATGAACTCTGGTTTGGTCACTCAACTACACTTAAGTATTTTAGAATATTTGGAAGTAAGTGTTACATAAAGAGAGATGATGATATTGGTAAGTTTGATGCTAGAATGATGAAAATATGTTTCTTGGTTATTCATTGAAAAAAAAGGCTTATAGATGTTATAATCAAAGAACTGACACTATCATGGAAAGTGCAAATGTAAGAATTGATGAGAAGTTCAGAATACAAGAGAGGATAGTTGATTACAATTTAGATGATGATGTTTTTACTAAGCCAAGAAATGATGAGACATTTCTTCAGACTAAAAATGATTTGCAAAATAAAGGAGAGCCAAGTTAGGGACAAAGCTCAAAACCTGCAATAAAACCAAGAGTTGAGATAGCAACTCCTATTTCAAGAAAGAACATGATAAAGAATCATCCATCCAAATTGATCATCAGAAGAAAAGTCAAAGGTGTGATGACAAGAAGTAGAGTGAATGAAGAACTATGTTTGATATCTCAAATTGAACCAAAGAATGTAGATGAAGAATTTAAAGATGACTACTGGAAACAAGCTATGAAAGAGGAATTGGATCAGATAGAAAATAATAGGACATGGGAATTGGTCCCTAGACCAGTAAACAAGAATGTGATAGGAACCAAATGGGTATTTAGGAACAAGATGAATGAACAAGGACAAGTTGTAAGAAACAAAGAAAAATTGCTATGTAAAGATTACTCACAGCAAGAAGAAATATATTATGAGAATACTTATGCTCTAGTGGCTAGAATAGAAGAAATAAGACTATTTTTAGCCTATGTAGCATAGAAGAAATTCAAAGTATATCATATGAATGTCAAGTCAACATTTCTAAATAGAGAACTTGAAGAAGAGGTATACATTATTTAGCCTAAAGGACATCCTTTGACAGATGACAAGGATATTGTATGAAAATTGAGGAAAGCATTGTATGGATTGAAGCAAGCACCTAGAATCTAGTATGCAAGGTTAGAGAAGCATTTGACAAAGCCTAGATATAGCAAAGGTATGACATATAGCAATTTGTATTGGAAAGAAACTTATGATGGTTTGATGATTTTGGTAATATTTTTTTATGACATTATATTTCGAGGAAATGATGAAGAAAGAAAAAAGTTTGCAAAAGAAATGAAGAAAGAATTTGAAATGAGTATGATAGGAGAAATGAAATATTTTCTAGTATTGTAGATAGTACAGAATAGAGAAGGAATGTTTATTTCTTAGACTATGTATTCAAAGGACTTACTAAAAAGGTTTGGTTTGGAAAAATATAAAACTATTGGAACACCTATGGTAATTGGACACAAGTTATCTACAAAGGATGAGACACCTACTATTGAGCAAAAAAAGTAGAGATCTATGATCAGAGGATTGCAATATTTGACTCCCACAAGGCTGGATATAGAAAATGTAGTTGGAATTGTTGCAAGATTCCAAGCTAATCCCAAAGAAGCACACTATAGAATAGTAATCTGAAAGGAACTTCAAAATTTAGATTATGGTATGAAAAATCTAATATTTTACTCTAAGTGCTTATACTAATGTAGATTGGGTAGGCAATATGGATGACAGAAAGAGCACCAATGGAGGAGCCTTATTTCTTGGAGGAAAATTGATTTCTTAGTTAAGCAAGAAGAAGGATTGTACATCTCAAAGTACAATAGAAGTAGAGTATGTTATAGCAACAAATAATTGTAATCAAGTTATTTGGATGAAACAGATGCTGAAGGATATAAGGATAGAGATCAATGAACTTGTTGTTATACATTGTGACAACACAAGCATGGTAAATAGGTCTAAGAATCGAGTGTTGCATTTGAAGACAAAGCATATTTCTATTAAGTATCACATGTTGAGAGAAAAAGTTATAGAAA
The DNA here is from genome assembly GCA_028749045.1 of Cupressus sempervirens. Lineage (NCBI taxonomy): Eukaryota > Viridiplantae > Streptophyta > Pinopsida > Cupressales > Cupressaceae > Cupressus > Cupressus sempervirens. Next base: position 392,712,054 of record CM053791.1, on the reverse strand, counting down.
AAGAAATCAGATTGGAGTATGTAAGCACAAAAGAGTAGATTGTAGATATATTCACTAAGCCTCTTCCCAAAGAGACTTTTGAGTATTTGTGAAGTATGCTTGGGGTTTTGCTCCTTCCCACATCAGAGTAGAAGATGCAAGAATGCATCAATCTAGGGTAATGAAGCACCATTGTTTGTCTGGGTTAGATGCTAATGCTTCCTATATGGGGGAGTATTTGTGATGGACAGAGTCATCTAGGAATCTCACTTGATATTGTTTTAAACAATGTCTTTTGACACTTGGGCTAGTAAGTTGTTGCATAGATGTTGGTTGTTAAAACCTTTGACATTGATGCTAAAGGGGGAGAAGTTTCACATGAAAAACATCATACTATGGGGGGGATTTTGGTATCATTCTATAGGGAGAAGTATTACATGAAAATTTTATGTTGAGAAGATGTTTATCATGAGTATAGTATTTTGGTATTAACAGTGGGGGAGAACCATTGAGGTAAATGAAGCATGAAGCAAGATTTGATTGATTTGAAGAATGTTTATCTTTTGATTCTTGAAATTAGATGTTTTTCATCTATGTTCCCATCAATTCCAAAAGGGGATATTTTTGGAAGATTGTTTTGATGATGACATGTTATATTCATGACTGAGTTTGTCATTGATGTCAACATAGCATGTTTGATGTCTTTTGTGGTATCTGACATAAGAAAAATGGAAAGATCAAGTTGATATGGATGGCTAGTTGAGCATGATAACCACCTAAGGTTATGGGAGATACATCTAAGTATTTGGCATATACAATTAATGTAGGAAGTGTTAGGAATAAGGTGTCTCAACCTTGTATAATTCCTATTCTTATTATTTGCTTTGTAAAATGTATTTCTTGCAAATAATGTTGATGTGTCAACATCTTGAATTGTGTGTAAGGAGATCATGACTAAAATGGTTATGATGGATTCCTATGACACGTAAGAGCTATGTTAGGAAGATTCAATGACAGGTGAAGACATGTGGCAACTAAGATATTTGAGTATTGTACACTCTACCCCAATAGTGGGAAAATTTTTTTGGGGTTCCAATTTTCTTAGAGAATGGTAAAACCCTAATATGGTTTACCTTTGGGAGTAGCCCTAAAGTGAAGTGCATCATATAAGCATTTTTAGGTTTGCAAAGAGATGCGATGCGAAAAGGGTCTATTGTTGGTACTGCGAGTAGCTACTGGAGTCTTCTGTTGTTGATGTTGAACTTGCATTGCAAGTGTATTGTAACCTTGTGTTGAAGATAATACATTGTGCAGGTTCTGAAGGGGTGGGGTTGTTTTACCGAAAGGTTTTTCCCCACCAAAAAATCTTTGTGTTATGTGTTCCTTTCTCTATCTATTTTCTGTATGCATGTTTGGCTGTAATATTGTTATTTACATGATATTGAATTTGTAAGTGTAGAAGATTTTAATAGGATTTGCATCATAATTTCCTTATGAGATTAGTGTAGGAAGCTATTTTTGCACCTGAGTTTCCTTACGAGAAGCATAAAGGATAAGTCTAGAAGAAGTTATGTAAGTTTTGGTGATAACTATTCTAATATAGAATTTGTAGAGGCATGCTCTAGTAAACTTGTTATATCTCTCAGTAGAATTGATATCTTGAGAATCGAGATTGAGGACATGGAAAAGACATGTTGAGTATGACATGGATAAGCTTGCTTGTTATAATATTATGTGTATAGAAAGTTATTCAAGTTGCAAGGAAAAAAAATTGTGTTATCACTCAGTGTAGTGTGTTCTTAATGTGGTCCTATAATAATTAATTGAGAAGGACTAAAAGTCGACTCAAGGAATTGTTTAATGGACTTGGTATAGAGGAAGGATATTTTCCTTTATCATGGAATGGATATATTTGAAGTGTGAATGTCAAAAAGCAACAAAAAGTGTGGAATGCAAAGTTAAACAGAGCAGTGCAGAAGTGGAGGAAACTTCATTGCGAAGGTTTTGCCGAGTGATCCAAGGTTTGGTATTTGGATCCAAGGTTTGTGACCTGGCCTCAAAGGTCTAATAGTGATTGGTCTAGTTCATAGGAAAAAGGAAAGAATAAGGAAAGAAGGAAATAATAGTAAATTACTTGTTTGAGTAGTGAGCTCTTCTTGTAGTTGAAGTTGCATGTTTGGGTAGTGGGCTCTTCTTACATACATTGTACCACAACTCTTAATGGGGTTGGAATGTCCTAATAAGGATTCAAAGTCTCCTAATAGGGATTCATTGTACTAAATGTTGTAATAGACTCCTAATATGGTCCATCCTCTAATTAAGAATATTTATATTAGTACATCATCTTGTGGGCATCATTCCCATTGGGGTTTTCCCTTTGATCAAGGGTTTCCCTAGTCAACATATCTAGTGTAATTGTCTATGTGCATCTTTGTATGGTTTCTATTTACTTTGGTTGAGTGGTTAAGTTTGTTTGAAGAAGATAAGTTTTTTTAATTGTTGGATAACTGATTCACCCCCCTAGTTATCTTGGTGGACTATTGTTTCTAATAGAGAGCTCATCATAGATAGTTTGGGACCAATAAATCTATATATCCTCAACACATATAGATTGAATTAGGAAGAAATGGTGCTTGAAAAACTCCAAGATCTCCTCTTTTCCTTTTAATCTTAGGAGAAGAGCAAGGATATCCACTATCTCTCTTTTTAAATTTATGTCAATCAAGGTCTTGGTCATTTTTCTCTTCTTTGAGTGAGAAGTCTAGAACCATGTCCTCTACATGTCTTCTTGTCTTCTTCTTATTGAACACAAATGCAGAAGAGACAAAATCAACATCACAATACTGCTCCTTCACATGAATGTAGAATTTAGATTGCATTAGTTCCCTTTTTATTGTGATAAGGATAGATTGGTTAGGAAACAAAATTTTCTTTGTTCCTAGGTTGTATCTTTCAATACATTCCCTCACAAGATCAGGTGCATGCGCTACCATTAGAAAACTAGCTGCCTCAACTAGTCTACTCTCTTTAAGAGGAAATAACTATTGGAATTAGAGCATTGGTGCCACATGAACAAAATTAAGTTTGACCAATGATTATAACAACAAGAATTTCATTTAATTCCATGATAAAAATCTATTTGAACTTTTCATTATCTTGCACATAAAAACTTAAATTCTTGGAAGCTCTATTACTTTACTTGGAGCAAAGTCATATTACCAAAAATTACTTAACTAAACAAGTTTGTAAGTTCTATGGGGGAGAAGGAGAAACTTAGCTTTTCTATAAACCAAACTTCCTTCTATTTAGAAATACAACATAGGGATTAATCCTTTATTAGCTTGTGCACTTCATTCTTTCACTTTCCACCTTAGCATTTAACACTACATTTCCTTTATATTAGGATCACATTCTCACTACTAACTTTTCTAGAAGTATCTATGAAGCATCTTCAAAGAATATTTGTACTTTAAAGTCAATTTTTTTTCTATTCACAAAGCCTTCATATAAGTAACCTTTTTCATTACCTTGGGATAGAAAATCCCTTTCTCAATGACATTTCTCAAGCTAGAGTACAACTAACAACACTTTACCCTTAACCTCAATTTGATGGCTTCTAATCTAGGTCTCAAAAATGCCTTATTGATGAAGAGATCACAATAGTTATTTCAACATTGTACCTTTACTACTTGTATGTAAAGTCTTGGATAGCTCACAAATCATTATGGCCTTGGAAGCAAAACAAAACACCTTCACTTCCAATAGTGCATAGCGAAAAACTCATAGATATGATCTTTTCCTTCTGAAGGTAGAATCTACCTCTACAACATGAATGAGCTTATTCCTAGCATTGGTTTATATCCTCATGGATCTTTTCATCATGACATATTCATATGCACAACCTGTTAACCAATATTATGGCTTCATTCTATGGATACACAATTTTGTTCATTGAAGGGAAGACTAGCTTGATTGTTTGAGATCCATAAGGAAAAATAATTATGGGGCAAGATAGAAAGTGGTAGAACATGAATAACTTACTTCTCATCGAGAGGATGCCAAAACACATCTCACCCATACCTAGATCACCTAGACTCTGTGTGCATCAAAAAAATAGAAACCTCACATAGAAGAAGTAGGTCTAGGCAATGCAAGGGAGATCCAAAAAAAAAAGAATGTGAGGGACTTAGAAAAGATGAGAAGTGATCTAAATAATTATACATCACCCAAAATTTCTTAAAAATCAATAACTTCAAGCTTTTGAGGGTAAGACTAAAACTTGGCAACAACTTCTAAAGAGTTTTTTGAAGCTCCTAGGGCTTGCGACTCTATTGTGGGCATCAAATGCATCAAGTAAATACAACAAAATTTGTGTGACTTTCTTGATATTATCTAGGATTTTGTGCACCAATATGAGAAAGTTTTCACTGTGCATGGTGCTTCTGCTATGCAAGATTGGGCTCTTCAAGCTTGCATCACTACCACCCCCAATAGCTTTCTACAAAGTACTATGCCTTTTGTGAGTAGAAGCTTACACTTGTTAATTTTAAAGAGGCTATTAATTCCATGGTAGATATAAAGCCCTTGGTTGTAATGACTTCCATTGTGAATTTTATAAAGCCTTTTGGGATGACATTGGCCCTGATCTATATAAAGTTTATCATGAAGTGTTTAACTCTCAATCCTTAGGGAGAATAATTAATAAGGGTAACATCAAATTCATAACTAAAGCTAGTGACCACAAGGATATCTGCAACTAGAGGCCCATCATTTTTTTGAATGTCTCCTACAAGATAATTGCTAAGGTTCATTCTCTTAAGATCCCACATCTCTTGTCTTAGATTATGTGACCTAAACAAACTAGCTTTATTAAGTCTAGGTATATTCTAGATAACATCATTGTTATCTAGGAAGGTGTGGAATTGGTGCATCAATCCAAATAGTAGGCTTTATTTCTCAAGATTGACTTTTCTAAATGTTATAACAGGATTGAGTTGTCTTTCATCTTGGCCATGTTGCAAGCTTTCGGGTTTGGCCCTATTTTCCTTCAATCTATTCAATGCTTTTTTGGGGATGCCTCTACATGTATTACCATTAATGGGTGATAATCTGAGCCCTTTGGGATCTTTAGGTCTATTTACCGAGGGCATGATTAAGAAAATATTTGTATCTAGTAGTTACAAAGAGGCAACATGGTTAATATTTGGGGCATCACAACATCACAAGTAAATGAAATGTTAAGTCCTAAACTATGGCAAAAATGTGAAGTATTAAATTTGATGGTCATTTCTAGATCAAAGTAGTTAGTGAATTGAAATGATAAATAGTTTTGAAGTAGTGATAAAGCATAAAATAAAGTAATTGTTGGTGTAATTAATTATTTACTAATTACACTTACTTAATCTTACTTAGGATAATGCATTGCATAGTAGTTTGTGATTAAGAAACTTAGGAGTTTGCACCTCAATTAAACACATGGTGTAGGAGAATTCCACTCTAGGTGATCATAGTTGTTATCTCATTCCACCTTTAGTGCACTTATCACATTATCATCCTCATCATTGCACATATTTCATTTCATAATGGAGGATGATCCACCTTTGGTGGACATGTGGTTCCACCTTGTGCGAGTGATAGCTTATCTTCTTCTTATTGTTGTCTCTTATTGCCTCTCCTATATAAGGATCTCTATTATGTAAATTTGAAATCAATCAATCAGATGTCAATCAAGTCCATCATCAATAATAGCATTCTTGCATCTTCATGCATTTGTCTTGCTAATCTCTTGTGGAAGTTATCTTGGTCTTTCATTTGATCCTAAGAGTGTTGTAGAGTCACCTAAAACTCTAACACAGTATCAGAGCTCTCATGGTGTGAAGACCTATTCTCAAGAAGTGCAATCTTGGCTTGACTTATTATTGATGCAACATTGGTAATTTGGACATCACAATTTGGAGGAGATTTCAGGAGTCATATTTTGTGACCTTCTATTTTAGGAAACAATTGGAGCTTGCCGATGAAATAAGAGGTTTGCATCATATAGAGGGGGTCCAAAAACCCCTAAATCAAATTTTGTTTCATCAAAATCAGACATTTGAGGCCAAATCTAGAGCCATTTGATTTTTGAAGGTGTGGTGGTGGCAATTTAGAAAAAATAATTTTAGAGGTGATTTACAAACAACGATATCTCCCTCATATGAACTTCTTTTTTTGAGCAACTTTTTGTGTTTTGGGGTAGAATTTCACAATCTACATAGTGGTGTAGGTGATTTTGGATCTGTATCTCAAAATTTATTTGAAAATTGCAAATTCCATTTTTTGCAACTTTCAAGGCTTTGTTTGCACACCTGGTAACATTTTCATGTGTAATTTTTTTGAAAGTGCATGATTTTTCCTCTACTTTCGAGTTCTATAATAAGATTTTAGTGATTTAGAGTGGACATATCACTTTTAGAAATAGGTCTTTTTTGGCTATATTTGCACTTGGTGAATACTTGGATTTCAATTTTCTTAATTGAATAAGTAAATTGAAGGAGTCATCAATTTATTTTAGTCATCATTTGATTTCATTATGGATTTTTCAAAAGTCCCATTTCTCACAACATATAACTATCAATAATGGAAACAAGTAGTTTTTAATTAGTTGATGAGTATTAGATTGCTTAGAATGATTCTTGAATAGGATCTAGAACTAGCTACAAGTGTTGCAGAAAGAAGGAAATGGTTTGATAGAAGGGATAAAGAACTTGGCTCTCTTAGATCTACTATCTATCATGTTTTGCTATATCATATTGCATCCTGCACACATCCTCATGATGCCTAGACAATATTGGAAGGAATCTTTGGTAAACCTGATATAATAATAAAATTCAAATTGGAGAATGAGCTTATAGGTCTAAGTCCATATGATTTTGACAAAATTTAAGACTTTTTCTCTAAGTTCAATTCCATTAGATTGGAGCTTTCTAATTGTGGTATTACTAAAGATGATGAACAATTGATATTATCTATTCTTTCCAAGCTAGGTTCTGAATATTCAATCTTTGTTTCCACATTCTATGCTACTATGGATGCACTTGGTAGTGCATACAAAATGCCTTCTCTTGATGAATTTGGAGCTCAGCTCACAAGGGAAAAAGAAAAGTTAACACACATGGGTCAATTGAAGTTGGACAAGTATCAAGCATTGGTTGCAAATGACTCCTCTCCAAAGGCTCCCAAGGGAAAGGGAAACAAAAAACACAAGGATCCTAAGCAACATGACAAAGATGATGAATCTCCTTCACAAAATAATACTGAAACCAAGTTCTCTTCAAGAGAAGAAACATCTAGAAGAAAGAGAGATAAATGCGTTTATTGCAAAAAGTTAGGACATGATGAGCATAAATATTTCCATAAGAAGATTGATGAGCTCACTCATATTCTTCAAAAGAAAAATATCCAGTTTCCCTCATTAGTGTTTGCTCCTTCTTCTACACATCAGGCATCTTCTACATCTACATCATCATCCAAAGAAAAAGGACAAACACTCATTGATTTCACACATCCTAAGCAAGGTAAATGACTTCTTGATTTAGGTGCATCACATCATATGGCATCTTCTATGGATATGTTTTATTCTATCGAGCCTTGTACTTCTCCACCTATATTGATGTGTAATAATACATAATTGAAGGTTTGTGGGAAAGGTTCTATTTCTATGGGAGAGGGTACATTTAATGATGTTCTTTGTGTACAATCTTTGATCACTAATCTCCTTTCCATTTACCAAATTACTCATGGGGCATAAGGTAAATTTTTTGAGTTCACTCCTGATTATGTCTATATTAGGGACATGGGGACTAAAGATGTCATAGATATGGGATTTGTTGATGATACATCATGCTTGTATCCTTTTGCATATTTTTTTGATAATAATGATGATATTCGTGATGTACCTAACCCTTTATCAAGTATGAATAATTTATGTGAGGAGAACATTGGACACTTGAATCACTTTTCTCTTGATACAAGTGTTGAACTTCCTACTCCTCCACCTCCTACTTCTTCAGACATGAGTTCTACTATTCAACAAGATAATCTTTATGCTTTAGATCTTGCAGTGTGGGATGAATTATTGGATGCTATTTCAGATGACTCTCATAATGTAGAACTGGTTAATACATTTGAGGGGGTTTCTCTTCGAGATACTTCTTCACCTTCTTTGGAGATTAGATTTCCCAACCCTTCATGTTATCTTCTTTTTTTGTATCTCATAGGTTATCTTGATGGTGTGACAAAATATTTGAACTTGGAGAAACCTATTCATTCTTTAGAGATGCATACATGGAGACCTTCTTCCTCCTTCCTCACTTTTTACATGGAGTTTCTTCTTTATCATTTGATGTATTTATCTCTTCCTAAGAGGAGACATGTTTCTTTTAGGCATTGGATTATATTTTTCTTGCATGTACTCTTCATCTACATTGGAGCTTCTTTATTATGGGGGGGATATCATGTCTCCTTATTTCCTTCCTATGGGGGATCATTCTTTGTATATACATGATGTATGCAATTTTTTGGGGGTGTTGAGTACTTCATCCATCCATGCATCTTGTTTTCATCTCTCTTTTTGGAGGAGGGTTTTTCCCATGAGGTTTTCTCTCTTTCTCTACTTTATGAGAGATTACATTTCATGTATTGCATTGTATATTGTACATGGGTACCTAAAATGGCCTAGTAGTAAGGACCCATATTGCATTGTGAGTTTAAGTATATTCCCCTAAGTTGCACTTAAAGGGGGGTGTTGGTGTAATTAAATATTCACTAATTACACTTATTTAAGCTCACTTAGGATAATGCATTGCATAATAGTTTTTGATTGATATACTTAGGAGTTTGCACCTCAATTAAATACATGGTGTAAGAGAATTCCACTCTAGGTGGTTAGAGTTGTTATCTCATTCCAACTTTAATGTAGTTATCACATTATCATCCTCATCATTTCACATACTTCATTGCATAATGGAGGATGATCCACCTTTGGTGGACATGTGATTCCACCTTGTGCAAGTGATAGCTTATCTTCTCCTTATCATTGTCTCTTATCACCTCTCCTATATAAGGAGGTCTATTATGTTCATTTTAAATCAATTAGTTGGATGTAAATCAAGTCTATTATCAATTATAGCATTATTGCATCTTCATGCAATTGTCTTGCCAATCTCTTGTGAAAGTTATCTTGGTCTTTCATTTCATCTTAGGGGTGTTGTAGAGTCACCTAAAACTCTAATAGTACTCATAGTTTCACAAGCCAATGTAGTCAATGAAAAAATGAGGTCTCAAAGTGGTAATTAAAGGGAAGCACAATGTCACATTCTTGACATAGCAATTAGAAATCTAAGTAATGAAGTTATGAAACAGATTAAGATAGCCCTCTTTGCATGATCACAACTGGGGATAAAGAGAAGAAGAAAACCACAATGAAGTAGTGATAAAAAGGTCATTGCATAATCAAAAATCTCAAATTTAAAGGCATATTTTTTTTAAAAAAATGGTCATATCTAAGTTGGAAGGAAAAATATGAGCTGGAAGCATGGATAATTCAAAAAGTGAAGATACTGCTATCTTTTCAAGGTTTTCAAGCATGCAAGTTTTTAAAGCCACTAATGCCACACTCCCTCTTGTAGAGACATCTAAATTGTAAGAAGCATAGAGATTTTCATTACCTATTGCATTCTGGTTTGATTTTTTAGAGTATAGAAAAAGTTGCAAAGTGAATTCAAGCGAATTTCCAACATCAAGTAGTTAGAATTGTTAAGGCTATTTTGTAAAAATGGCACAGAAAGAAGGAGAACTAATAGCACAAGTTGTAATTGAAGAATCCACTTCAAAAGGGAAAAAACCTAGCCCATTTGTGGATGAATGGATGCAGATTCTACCTGGTTCTTCAAATGCACAATTTGCAAATGACCATCCCTTCAAGGATCCTTGCACATTCTATACAGATGGAGAAGTGCTTGATAGAAATGGTAGTGAACTACTTTGGTATTTTTACAAGAATAGGACAAAGAAAGTCCCATTTGCAACCCTTGGAGTAGAAACTTCAAAAAGTTAATTATGCCAGAGGTCTTTGTGGATGTCGACCTAGTGAAGCCAATGATAAAATGTTACAACCTAATTAGTAAATCATTTCATAGGAAAGATAACATCTTCCTGAGGCAATGTGTCATTACCAATTGACATAGAAAAACTTAATGAAAATTTCAAAAGCCATAATAATTTCTACATGGTAGGGTTATAACTTGGCACATCCCTTTAGAAAGAAAGGAGAAGGGGGAAATACCAAAGAAAAAGGAAGTAGATGAATCCATGCCCTCTTGAGTTCTTTTAGAGGTATATGAAGAATATTGTTTTTTCTTTGAAAAAAACCCTAGGTTCAGATGGAGCCATGTGTGCTATTGGTATACACTACATCATGGCATTAAACATTCAAGATCCCAACACAAATATGGGATATGATTTTTTTGAGTACATCATCACCAAGATCCATGATGAAATTATTGTTTTCCCAGAAGGGAAAATTTGAGAATTTTAGGTTCTATCACTACTCCATGCTCATGCATACGATCCAATTAAAAAATGTGGATTTATTTGATCAAAGCTTCTTCGAGTGTACAAAGGAATGAGGAGAAAGATTACTTGTACAAAGATGGAAAAGGGTATGGAAAATATTCTACCTATACTCTAATGCAATTTCTTTTTATAATGACTTTGTAGACCCCGTGTTAACAATTGTAGGAGCTGTTAGTGAAAGAATACCACCTAATGTGAAGAAGATAGTTAAGCCAAATTTATGTTTTGATGAGGGAAAATAAATAAGGCATAATTGGGGTAGTGTTTTTCTTTTTTAAGACTATATTGTTATTTGGTTTTTTGAGTGCTCTCAGCCCCCCATCATCTTCAAAGTTTGTGCTAGAGAGATTAGGAATTGCAGAGATATTCTAGCAATTAATATCATTAAATAGAGAATACTTGGGGAAAATTGTCAAGGACACTTTCTTGTGCAGATGTACCAAAGTAGGACACTTTGAGATAGGAAAGAATGCAATTGAGGAAACTGATTCTTTCCTTAGAGAATACAAATTTCCAGTGGCCCCTGCTAAAATATATGACCCTTGCAATGTAGTTAGGAATGCCTTAAAGAACATGAGGAGTTATACCTTACCTCCAACAAAATATCTATGGGAGGAGGATGCCATTGCTAGCAAATTGGATGAAAATGTATGTAGAGAAAGAATGATTAGTTTCAAGGATGTAGTAAGTTTTGAGCAAGAGATGAAGAAGGGAGATCCATCTTTCAAGGGATTTTATCCTAAGATGGAGGGATTTTATCCTAAGATGGAGTACTAGGCTTGACTAGACAAATGTATTGAGAATTTTGATGAAATTTCAGCCCTAGTACCTAAGGAGATTTGGAAAAGAGTGGATCCCAATTCTTCTGATTATGATATTGTGGTAAAAGTTAGTGATGATGAAGAAGATCAACCTAAATATTTAGAATGGGACCAATAGAGAAACACGAAGTAGAAAATGGTGAAGATCCACATAAGGCTACATATAAAACCTTAAAAATTCTTCCAAGGGGCAACTAGTATTTTGATACTGCGAGAAGAAATTTCTTGATAAATCAAGCCATCAAAGATGAGAAAAGGGCCAAGAAACTGCAACTCTAAGATAAAATGATTGATGATAGGATCATTGAGGCCAATGAATTCATGAGTGATGATAAGTTCATCAAAATAGAGGAATTCAAAGGTTTTTTGTTCAAACTAACATAAAATGAGTTATCCCTACAAATGAAGCTAGGTGACTCAAACGAAGTAGTTTCTGAGATGGTTCAAAAACTACAGAAGTATGACCCTGCCAATGAAACCCTCACTATGGAAGAATCTAGAAAGATAGTGAGGAGAAGTGGTATGATTGTCTTCCCAAGATGGGATATTAGTTTTTCATTTTTATTGGATCAAATGAGAAGACAAGAAAGAACATATCTTTTGAAGATGAGAATCAAATGGGAGAGTTGAGAGGCACTGGGTATATCATTGATGCCCAAATTGTGGCAATATGGATTTTAGCTCCAAAAAACTAGAAACCCACTCTTATGGAAATTAAAGATTCCTCTTTTGGTATTACAATAGGAAAGGTAAAATTTTGTGGTGGGGGATGAATTAGTAGTTTAAACTTTGACCCGTAAAACAAGGGTGGAAATCACACCCAAAAATCTTTACTACTATAGTAATAAAGTGTATCCAATGAAGGTTACAATGTTTGATCATGAGACATGATCTACCCTATGAAAGGTCTGCCCTATTAAAGGCTTACAAAGACTATTAGGTCTTACCTTGTTAAAGGATTTCAAAACCATGTTAGAAGTGTGCCTTATTAAAGGACTTTAACTCACAATTAAGTAAGCACTCTGTTAAAGGATTTCAATATAGCTTGTTAAGACTACTCTATTAAGAGATTTAACTGATTCACCTACTAGAATGACTTAGCATTGATCCTATAGTTAGCACTTGGTTGCTTGATGATAGATCACCTCTAAACTAATGTATTCTCAATCCTTCTTGATCAGATATCTCTTTGTTGTATACTATTCCCTTCCTCTATTCTCCTTTAACTTATTCTACAATGTAATTTCACTTCACAATTCCTTAGCCACCATGAATATTCTATTTATGCATGCAAGATTCTCTCTCCACTTCTTCTATGCACATATGAAGTTTAGGGTTTGTCCTCCTTAAGAAGACTTAGTTGACTTAGGGTTAGGTATGAATCAACGACTGTGATTCATCCATTTTTTTGCTTAAACCTTCCCTTTTCTTGATTGGACACATGCAATTCATAGGGATTCCAACTTAAGATTCATCCTTATCTGCAAAATATCATAATTCAATCTTCAAGTCATCTCAAAAATATTTTACATAGTAGTTTGTGCCATTACAAACAACTGCGTCAAAAATGTCTTACTCAGCACTTGAAGTCTATAATGCTCGATATATATTGATTTTTATACTGTGACTCAGCATCCAAATAACTTGGCATGCACTACTTTCTTAGCTAATGTATCACTTAGCATAACTATCTATTCGACACTTGAGTGACTCAGCACATGAGTGGCTCGACACTCACTATGGCGTCGACATGCTCTATCTTATACATGTTGTGCTCAACATGAACTAAGTACATGACTTAAGTGTATAAACACTCACTTGTCAAAACCAATATGAGATCAACATCCCCTAATTGAAATAATATATTTTGGTATGTGCACTCTACTTCTAGTAGCCAAATTTATGGACTACAAAATTCAGCAGCAATGAGGGGCATAAATAGGATATATGTATTGGACAAACATATAGAAGGAGCCTATAAGTGGTACATTAAAACTAGGAGGCACTATGAAGAGGTAATGAAGAAGACATGTATCTAAGAATAGAGAAACCTTTAGTTGGAGAATGAAATAGTGACTTTGAAAAGAACTATCAAGTCCACTACAAAGATTAAAGACTAGGGCATATAAACAAAGGGCTAAATACCTGAGATAGAGGATATGATAGGCCAAGCTATGGTAGTTGATGACGAAGATTTGGAGCCTAGCAAGAAGATTGAAATTAGAATATCAAGAACTTGTTGGTTCACAAGATAAATGCATTAAAATTTGTTTCACAAAATGTGCATAGTAATTATCTTGTTTTGCAGGGGGTTGAATACAAATGTTCTAAGGAAGTTGATCTATTGTCTCCATTTTTTACTACATGGGGTCCTTACACCAAGTTTTTCGATATTATTGTACCTCTTTTGGCACAAAAGAAATATTTTCCAAAGGTAATGATTATCAATGCAGGGAAAATGATAAAAAAGGTAAAAGATTTGAAAGGTTTATTTGCTAGCAAGTTGCAATTAGCTCAGAATAAAATGAAAGAAATTGGTATAGAAAAACCCAATTTTGTGCCCACCATTTTGGAAAATGATGGAGAAGTTAAGGATTGGATGGAATGATCATCTTCTTTTGACAATATTATGGATCATCTTATATTTTTGGCATATTGCAATGATGAGGCAAGTGTGGTGGTAGTATATGTTGGAAATCTGATTGAAAAGCTCATTGTTAAAGATCAAAGAGGGAGATTGTTGCAAAGAAGAAAGATTGTTGTAAAAGAATGTTTTCAATCATTATTTTTTGATTGATGTCAAACCTACTATTTTTAAGGATTATATTTTCTTATAAGATTCAAGTACTATCACTTAGTTGATTGATGAAGAGGATTTGATCAACAAGATGTAACAAGAACACCTAAGGGAAAGGTTGAGTTATGATATTGTAATGAAGTGCAAGGATCAATTAATAAAATGGTTCAATGATGTATTGATAACATACTCAAGGATATAAAGGATGGTCACACTTAGAAACATTGGAGGAAGAAGTTGTAACAAGGTCCAAAAAGAAAAGAAAGAAAGCCTAAGAGGAAAGTTTGATAATTTCCTATTACTCAATAGGAGTCGAGTAATAGGAAATTATAATTTTCTATTACTCGACTTCTATGGAGGAGATCAGAATGTCCAAAAAGAAAAGAGAGAAAGCCTAAGAGGAAAGTTTTATGACATGAAAATGGAGGAAGGTGAAAATTTTGCTCAATATGCTGCAAGAATGAAAGAGGTGGTAAGTGAAATAAGGAGTCTAGGTGGTCAATTGGAGGAAGAAACAACCATTAGAAAATACTTAAGAACACTGCTCCCTATCTATGCTATTAGAGTTTCAACCATCCAAGAGGTAAGGTGTGTATAAGGAAACACACTAACCTTTGAAGGAATAGTGGGAAGACTTACTGCATTTGAGCTATCCAATTTTGACAACTACAGACCTATGAACCTTGAATCTAATTTCAAGGCCAAGATGACAATAAAAAACACTAAGGAGAGACATCAAGCGAAAAAAGAAGAAAAGGAAAACATGCATCTAGTGATAGCAACACATATGAGGAAGATGTGGAATAGTTAGAAGCACTACTAGCTAGGAGATTCCATAGAGGCAAAGGTAAATTCAAAGGTAAGCTCCTTATTACATGTTTAGATTGAAATAAAGTTGGTCATATTACTACAAGATGTCCATAGAAGAAGAACTAAAAAGAAGGAAACAAGCACGGTTACAAGAGAGAAGATGATAGCAAAGATTACAAAGAGAAAGGCAAGAGATGCTACATTGTTGAAGAAGATTCTAATGAGAATGATGATGAAGTAGTCTATGTAGCCATGAAGGATGAGTCAGATGAAGATGAAGAAAAAACATTACTTACATGTGTGAACAAGAAAAACAATTGGATCATAGATAGTGGATGCTCACATCACATGACAGGAGATAAAAGTAAGTTCATCACCTTTACTCAATATGATGGAAATAGTTTTAGATTTGGTAATGATGCTCCATGTAAAATCAAAGGAAAAGTTTCTATTAAGCTCATAGAGAAAATTTGATGTGATAATGCATACTATGTTGAAGGATTGAACTACAACTTGTTGAGTGTATCACAGTTAGGAAAAGTAGGTTGCAAAGTAGAGTTTGGAAACAAAACTGCTAAGATCTATGACACTAATGGAAATCTGATAGGAAAAGGTGAAAAAACTAGGAGTAATTTATTTTACCTAGATTTGGAAGATGAAACATGTCTTGTTGTTAGACTTGATGATGTGTGGTTATGGCATAAAAAAATATGTCATGTTAACTTTGATAATCTGATTAGCATTAGCAAGAAGAAGGTTAAAGGGTTGCCCAAGTTGAAGAAACCTAAAAGCACAATGTAAAAAAAATATCAACTAGGGAAGATAACTAAGTCTAGTTTCAAAAGCAAAACATAACTTCCAATGAAGTACTAGAACTAGTCCATACAGACTTATGTGGTCCAATAGAAGTACAAAGCTACCTAGGAGATGAATACATAATGCTATTTGTAGATGATTATTCCAGGATGATGACTATTATGTTTTAAAAAAAAAAAATTGAAGCATTTCAAATGTTTAAGTGGTATTTGGCCAGAGCTGAGAAGGAAATAGGAAATAACCTAAAATGCCTAAGGTCAGACAGAGGAGGTGAGTTTACATCAAAATAATTTGAAATATTTTGCAATGACAAAGGTATCAAAAGGAAAACATCAACACCAAGAACTCCACCATAGAATCATATTGCTGAAAGGAGGAATAGGTCAGTGATTGACTATGCTAGAACCTTGATGATGGAGAAAAATGTTGCACTAAAGTACTGGAGAAAAGATGTAAGTATTGCAGTCTGTACATTGAATAGAGTCCAAGTCAATAAAGGTACAAATGCAACACCTTTTGAATTGTGGTATGGTCACTCACCCAATGTTAAAAATTTTAAGGTATTTGGTTGTAAATGCTATATTCTAAAAGATACTAGAAATGACAAGTTTGGTGCAAAGAGTGATGAAGGCATATTCCTTGGATACCCCACTAGAAGTAAGGCATATAAGTGTTTGAATACTAACACTAAAAAGATTGTGGAGAGTGCAAATGTAAATTTTGATGACCATACAAAAGTTCAGGTTGATGAATCTAGGCAATTAGAGGATTATAGATCCTATGCATACTTTCATGAAGGAATGACTGTTGAAGACAATGCTACAACTCAAGTTGGTAATTAGCAAAAAAATTTAGTATCTGCCAAGTCTTAGCTCATGAATGCTGAGTTGCATTTAGAAGTTGAGTTACAGAATGTAAAAAATGCACAATCTGATCCTGAAAATTGTACACATGAAAGGAATGATGAAATTCCTGATGAAGAAGAACAAAATGACTCTGAAGCTGAAAGATCAAACATGGAAAGAATGATAGAACTAAGATTAGCCAAGTATGTGAGAAGACATCACTCTATAGATCAAATCATTGGTGAAAAGGATGCCAGACCAATGAAAAGAAATAGACTGAGGAATGAATCATGTCTGCTAAGCAAGGTTGAACTTAAAACAATGAAATATGCACTACAAGATGATGACTAGTATAAAGCCATGGAAGAGGAGATAGATCAGATTGAGAAGAACAAAACATGGTCTCTAGTTCCTAGACTAGCTGATGATAATGTGATTGGTACCAAATGGGTGTTCAAAAACAAACTTGATGAGAAAGGTGAGATAACAAGAAACAAAGCCAAACTAGTTTGGAAAGGCTATGCACAAGAAGAAGGATTAAATTATGGAGAGACATTTGCCCCTATTGCAAGAATGGAAGGAGTGAGAACATTACTTGCATATGCTTCTTACAAAGGTTTCAAAGTGTACCAAATGGATGTAAAGTCTACTTTTATAAATGGTATTCTGGAAGAGGAAGTTTACATAGAACAACCAGAGGGATTTGTTGATGAGAAGAATAAGGACATGGTTTACAAACTACACAAAGCACTTTATGGATTGAAGCAAGCACCTAGAGCATGGTATGAGAGGTTGCACAAATATCTTGTGAATATAGGATTTGAGAGAATAGATGACAAAAAAAACTTGAACATCAAAGTTGAAGAAGCTAAAGACATTTTGATATCATAAATATTTGTTGATGACATAATATTTGGAGAAAAATATATTCTTTGCAAAGATTTTTCTGATTAAATGAAGCATGAATTTGAGATGTCAATGTTTGGAGAAATCAAATTCTTTGTTGGATTACAAGTACATCAATTGAAGCATGGAATATTTGTGACCCAATCCAAATACATCAAGGTGGTACTCAAAACATTTGGGTTAGAAGACTCAAAACTAGTTAGCACACCAATGGCAATGGGCCATAAACTATCTAAGAATGATGAGTCTACTGAAGTGAATTAGACATTGTATAGATCAATGATTGGAAAGCTGCAATATGTTGTACATAGTAGACCAGAAATTGCATTAATTGTTGGAATAGTAGCAAGATTTTTTGCAAATCCAAGAGAAAATCACTTAATGGCAATGAAGAAATACTAAGATACTTAAAAGAAATTGATGACTTTGGTTTGTACTACAAGAGGAGTGAGAAATTTGAACTAAGGGCCTACACTAATTTAGATTGGGAAGGTAACATTAATGATAGAAAAAGCAGTAGTGGAGGAGCAATTTTCTTGGGAAAAAGGTTGATTACATGAACTAGTAAAAAACAAAGCTGCACCTCACAGTCCACTGTTGAAGCTAAATATGTGGTAGCTGCTATAAACTGCACCAATATTGTATGGATCAAACACTTGCTATAAGGTATGAAGGAAGAGGTAACTGAGCCTATAATACTCTATTGTGATAATACAAGTGCTATCAACATATCAAAGAACCCTGTAATGCATGCCAAAACCAAGCATATTACAATCAAGTATCACTATGTAAGAGAGTTGGTGGAAGACATACAAATGAAGATGGAATATGTTAGCTCAAAGGAACAAATTGTTGACATCTTCACAAAACCACTACCTAAAGATGCTTTTGAGTATCTTAGAGGTAAGGCTACTTGAAGAAAAAGAAAGTATGCTCTGCATCAAATGAGTTGAATGTTGAAGATTTTACACATTGATGTAGAGGATGTTTACTTTGGGATTCATGCCTTAAGTAGTAGATGTGCTAAAAACTCCAAATAAATTACAAGCAAGAAGACAGAGGGAGACATTGAATTAAACTACAAAGTTACACTTGCATATTAAGATGTTAATATGTCTTTGGAATTGTTGTTAAAGAGGGAGAAGATGTTTGAAACTAATCAATAGGTGAAGGATTAAGAGGGAGAAATAGCATAAAACTGATCAAATGAAGATAAAGGGAGAAATTGATAGAAATAATTAGAGGTTGATTAGAACAATAGAAGATGAGCAATACAGAGGAGAAAGACAAAGAACAAGGATACAAAAACAAAGAGGGAGAAGTTGAAATTAAGCAATTAGAATAGTAGAAGGAGATGTGAAGCTACAATTAATTTTTGGCATTTGACTTACTATTCTAACCTAATAAGTTCGTGGTTGAATAGTTTAGTCTGATGGTTGATTAGTTTGGTTTTCCATCAATGCCAAAGAGGGAGATTGTTGAAAATCTAATTGAAAAGCTCACCATTGAAGATCAAAGAGGGAGATTGTTGCAAAAAAGAAAGATTGTTGTAAGAGAATTTTTTCAATCATTGTTTTTTCATTGATGTCAAACTTGCTATTTTTAGGGATGATTTTTGCTTATAGGATCCAAGTACTATCATTTAGTTGATTGATGAAGAGGATTTGATCAACAAGATGTAACAAGAGCACCTAAGGGAAAGGTTGAGCTATGATGTTGTAATGAAGTGCAAGGATTAATTAAGAAAATGGTTCAATGATGTATTGATAACATTATCAAGGATATAGAGCATGGTCACACTTAGAAACATTGGAGGAAGAAATTGTAACAAGGTTGATTGCAAAGCTTAAACTAAGATCTTTTAGTGGGTGCAGAGCAAGTTAGTTGAAGCTGAGAAAATTCTTAGTAGGAGCTAAGTAACAAGAAATTCTAGTGTGTACTGAGTGGTCTTTAGGTTCCAAGTGAAGATGAGGTGCCAAGCATCATAAAAAATATGGTTGGTGTCAAGTGATCTTCAGGATCTATGCATCAGGAAAAATATAGTGGGTGTCGAGTAACATAGTATGTGGCAAGCACCAATATTTCAATAGTGTCGAGCTGCTGCATTATTTCAAATGATGAAGATTTACCACATATGAGTTGACATAGTGGTTACATTAAATTTTGTGAATGGTTTGGAAGATAAGGATGATGATCTGGTGGCACAGAATCCTATGAAAACCATTTTTGGGTGAATTCTAAAGGATCATTCAAGAAGTTTCTAGAGGAAATTGAATATGGGTTAGATGCAATGAATCCTACCTAATCCATGCAAATTGGAAATAAAGAATGGAAGAATCAAGCGGGAAAAGGAACTCCAAGACTTCTATTTAAGGAGTCATAGACCAAGAAGCAAAGAGCTACTGATACTGTTGTTGTTGAAGAGCCAAATCTATGAAGTGGTTAGAAGGGTGTCAAGGAGGAGACATCAGGGAGAAGGAAGAACACAGAGGCTCTACTTTTACGAGTGGTCATGAAGAGATGATTACACTAGTACATTGAGCATGGAGACTTAAGAAGACTAAGCTTGAAAGGAGGGCAAGCTGTCAGAGTTGTAGAGATTGAAGGCCAGACAAGGGTATGAGCTTAGATCTGTAAGATAAGTTGTATGTTGTAGTCAGGTCAAAGATTATCTAATACTCTCTAGCAATTGTATTTGATATGGAAATACTATGGACTTAGGTTGGTTTAATAACCATTTGT
This sequence comes from Cupressus sempervirens, assembly GCA_028749045.1. Taxonomy (NCBI): domain Eukaryota; kingdom Viridiplantae; phylum Streptophyta; class Pinopsida; order Cupressales; family Cupressaceae; genus Cupressus; species Cupressus sempervirens. The sequence continues at coordinate 392,691,724 of CM053791.1, read as the reverse complement.
AAATCCTTTAACGAGGTGGCATTCCAAGTGAATGTTCTAAAGTCCTCTAACCAAGTCCACTTCTAATAGGGTGGTTAAATTCTCTAACAAGGTCACATTTGACAATGTGTTGTAAGCCTTTAACAGGGTAGGCCTTTCATAGGGAATCACTTTAGAAGAGTGAGAATTGAGTAGCATGTTACTGGTGGTTTTTCACAAATTGGGTTTCCATGTAAATCACTATGTTATGTGTTGATTTCTTGTGTGTTATGCTTGCATGTTGATTTATAGTAACTTTTTGATTAGTAAAGTTAAAGCTTGGATGAATGAATGGTTGAATGAGCTCACTATACTTAGTAAAAAGTTTGAATAGGACATTTGGACCTTGAATAACTAATTCAACCCCCTCACCCCACCTCTCCCCCTCTTAGTTATTCTAAAACATTTCTAATAGTATATGATTTGATATATATGCTATACAAGTTAGAAGCTAAAATATCAAAGATAACTACAAAGGTCAAGGCCGTAATAGATGCAGAGTGGAGCAAACACCTTGATGAATTAAATGGAATTAGGGATTCCACCATGCCTAATGTAGACATCAATATTGCTATCTTTGAAGTTATAGCAGATATAAAGGCTCTACCATCCCAAGAAAGTGATTAGATAGTTCAAAGATATAATTAGAGGTAGAAGAGATGAAAAGGTAAGGAAAGTGATCGGTAGTTAAAAACAAACAAAAATATGCTCAAGATGCCTACAAAATGTGCCACCTGCCAATTTTGCAACTGCATTCTAATTTTGATTAAAGTATAGACAATTTTTGTATAAATAACTTGTGAAATATCTTTGTATTTTCTTTCCAATAGAACTATGACATATCTCCTCCCATCTAAAGCTTGTTGTAATACTTCCTATAAAATAATTTTCAAGATGTGGAGTGGGGGTCTGAGTTTTGTAGAATTCTAATGCTTATGCTATTTACAGTCGGCCCAATTTTTGTGTCAATTGTATGTTGTTTCAAATTTGCATACTGAATACATAATGAAAAGTGAATGACATAATTTTTCATATTTTGAGTTATATTCTAAGTATTACACCAGTGATGTATTATTTTCAAAGAATAATAATACAAAGAGGGAGTTCTGTGTACTTGTATCTCTAAGTTTTGTCTCCATTTTCATATGCTTGTTATTTTTGCATTGAATGAGAAAAGTTCATGCAATTTAATGTAGTTGGGTAGGTTGTATGTCAATTTATTGTTGCTTTTAATTCAAGGAATTAAGTAAATGCTTCCATGAATTGATAGGGTTTCTAGGCATATGAGAGGGATATCATAAGAATGGAGTGAAGGGTTAACAACTGATGATTTTAATTACAAGTCCATAAAATAGATCAATTATTTACTAGTGTGACTTTGTATAGAAATAGATAAGGCAATGGTCATAAGTTGTGATTCAAACCAATACAATTATTTGGTTACAAAAAATGCATTTAAATCAAAATCAAAATTTACTTTTTATAGTAATGAGATAAATTGCTGGTCATTACTTATTTGTAATCATTTTCCTCTGAGTTATAGTTGGCTAATGTAATCAAGGAGTTAATTAAAAGTCCAAGAATATTGTTGGACATGTTCTACTATAGGGGATAGATATATAAAGAAGAGTATGAGAGAATTAATTTTGAAGAAAATATCAAAGAACAAATCATTTCAATCCCTGAGGTGCACCTACCTTGGCCTTGTAGAGCCTAAAGTGTAGAGAGTCTTTGAGATGTGTTAAATATGGTCAAAATCTAAGATAGATTTTGTTGAATATGGGAATTTGCTAATCCTTATACCTTGTTGTATCTTATGCATCCTAGTGTTGGGTGTTTTTTTGCAACTTAGTAGTTTTAAAACACCAATAGGTTGCACTTGTGCTACTGCGACATAATGGATAGTAGGTATCTATGAAGTAGATCCTTTTACTGTCACTCCCTTTGAGGGTCCTGCCATAGCAATAGGTGTTGCTACCAATACTTCTATTTGTCTACTAGCCTTTATTTCCAAGGCTATACCCTTTACCTCATTGAATTTTTCTTTGGTAATGCTAGATTTCTTCAAGATAAATTCTATCTTCTTATCTACATTTTTCTTAATATCTTTATTATAAATTTCTCTATGATCTTCTTTAATTTTTTCCTCGAAGGTACCCCATCTAGGATAGTCCATTCCCTTTTTTGATTTGAGTATGATCTTCGTATACCCTTCAATAAGATCTTCAATCATTTTATAACCCATAGGGTCTATGAACTTGAATCTAGGTTCAACTACTTCCATGCATGTGAAATCAATTTCAACCATGAAACATATATGATTTTTTACTTCTCCACAAGTGATGGAGGGATCCTAGATCTTTTCTTCATTTCAAATTGGAAGTTTTTCATCATCTTCGTTATATCAGCTATCACTTTTTCCTTTGACTGCATCCTATAGAAATGTGTCACTAACATCATAGTACACTGACTGTTGTCTCATTTCCTATTAATTATGCCAGGGAATTGTCTGATTACATAGAAGAATACATTTGTTAATAGGGCTTCAAACTTGAACACCACATTCTTAGTTTTCTTCAATTTCACAATGTTGTCCAATAGTTGTTGCTTAAAAATCTCACACATATTTACTTTTTCTTTCTTTACTATCATTAGGTAAGCTACATGGATAAATCCAATAGGCACTGAGTTTAGTCTTGAAGTGCAGTTCATCTTATACCCAATTATCTTGTTGATTACCCTTATATCAATATCAGCTATGAGATCAATTCTCATGTTTCTTCCATTAGATTTGGTTCTTAGATTTGTCTCCACCAATTTCTTTACATTCTTTTCATCCACTATATTGCAACCTTCATTACATAGACCGGTGAATTTGTGAATCAAGTTATTTCCAATTATCATAGAGATGTATCCTACCTAGAATACGCCTTCATTCACTATGCTCAGAATAATTCTACTCCATTTGTGATTATGAAATTCTGTGTGGAACATAACTCATGATATTCAAATCCTTCAAATGTGCAAACTCTTTCTTCAAGGATAGGTCTCCATTGCACATAATTTCTAGGTCTTTGTGAATGTCACTATCACCAATACTTTCAAACTTATATTCTATGTATGACCTAACATCTTCTACATGTAATACATTTTCTAGAACATGCAAAAATACTCCTAAAGGATCATCCATTTGAGATACAAATGAGTGCTTCTTATATTTGTACCTTGGCATCTCATTCACATTACACACAGTGGGTCAATTTTCCATCTTAAATCGATTCAAAAGAGTTCAAAGACTATAAAATACTTGGTAATCATGTAACTATGGCTTTCTTGCTTCACACTACAAAATGCTTCAAATTCACCTTTACTTCACTATTAAATCACTCTCAATTTCTTCTTAATTTTTGAAATGATTAAATGGTACTCAAAATCTTGTTCACATCCTTTAAATCTTTACAATTTGAACTTTGCATTGATTTCATAACTACCCAATTCATAAAAGTTGTTATCTATTTAACCAGTAAATTGTTTTCATCTATACAACCTCATTCTCCAAATGATTTTTGCTCTTTATCCAAGCTTCCTTGCAATCTATTACTCCTTCCATTAACTTCACTAGCTTATGTTCCATCTTTCTGATACTTTGTCTTTGATAGAAAAGTACTTAATTCAAATAAGATGAATCACACACAATGGTTGATTTCAATCTCTCATTAGGTACATCAAAAAATTATTCTTCTAAAACCACGTGAACTTGATGGATCATTTTCTTTCACAAATACTTAAATTCTTCAACATGGTCTTTAAGTGCTTCTTGTTGACTGTTGTTGCTTCTATCATTTCTATTGTTATTTCTTCTATAGTTTGACTTCATGTTGATGCTCCTCATATCCATTCTATAAAATATTTCCATGTGTCCAAAGTTATTGCATAACTGACATACAATTGTACTCCTTCTCTAATTAGGTCCATTCAAATTGGCTGGTGCTCTGTAATTCCTTATAATGTGTCCAAAGTTATTACATTTGTGACATACAATATTTCTTCTTGTTCCATTGGCTTCTTTTCCATCATTAGATGTACTTGAGGATCTCCTTCTTTCATTACCTATAGGGTTAGTATCCCTAAACATTCTATTATTTCTATTATTACTATAAAAATTAGGTTTCTTACAATCTACTGCTTTATATCCAAAACCATGACAATTATAACAATAGAAATTAGTAATAGGTTTGAAATACTTACCTCTAAACTCTCTCTGCATATTACCAACTTCATTACATATAAAATGTTTGCCTTTAAATTCATGTCTTACTTCTTTAGGTGGTTCAACTTTTTCCTTTTATTTAGGTTCATAACATCCCTCAAGTTGACTTACTTGATCATCTTCTTTAGGTACTTCTATAGATTTTTTTGGTTCAATTCTATTTTGATCATTCTCCTTGGGTTTAGGGCTTTCAACAATTGGGTCTAGTTCTTCTCTAGCTTTAGATTTCTTTGTTGATTTTTCTCCACTAAGATATCCAAGACCTGTATTATCATAATAAGATCTATGATAAAATAGTTGTTCATCATTTTTATCATGATTGGAATAGAGCTTCTCTAACTATTGGTTAGTCAGAGTTGATTCTCCTTTCACAATAATATTGTACTCCTCTAATTTTACATGCTCTATTTTGATAGAATCTAATTTAGATGTCACTTGTGTCAAATGGGATTTTACATCTACATTTTCAAATTTCATATTTGAGTCAATTTTGCTATCATCTTTCTTCAAACTCAACTTCAGTTCAACAATCTTCAACTATTGTTTCAAATCTCATTTTCTTTCTTTAGGGTTTCTACCTCATTAGTATCATGAGTTTTCTCTATAGGTTATATCTTATATGTGAGATGATCAATCTTATCTTTCATTTTCCCAATGTGCTCCTTTGCATCTTCATACCTTTCTTTCAGGTTGTCTCATTCTTCTATAAGAAGATCAATTTGCTCAAGGGATTCTTCAAGATTCCTCTTTAAATATTCCATATTTATAGGAATTTTACTGAATTTTTTAAGCCTCTTCTAAGTAATTGAGCTTTGATACCAATTTTTAGAAATAGATAATACTTAGAGGGGGGTGACTCAATATTCTACAAACTTTTGCCTGCAACTAAACTTTGTTAATTACTTTACAACTTGTATATGAAAGTAAACTAACAATGTTGAATAGTAAATAAATCTATTAACAAAGATAACTCATAACATCATATTTTTTTACTTGGGAAAATCCTGAATAGGGAAAATCCTGAACAAGGAAAATCCCAGTGGGGATGGTACCCATGAAATGATCCACCAAAAAAAAGAATCTTGTTAAGGATATTGACCCTATTAGGAGTCTATGAAGTGCATATAGTATTTTGGTCCTTTCTAGAGGACTAGGCCCTATTAAAAGCCTCAACCTTGTTAGGAGTAGCCTCAACCATGTTAGGAGTTGGTGATTGAATTGAAAATGTATGCAATAAGAGTGCATTACCCAAACATGCAATTATACAATATAGTACATTTATACAAAAGAGATAGATATAAAAACCTCTTTACTACTAACTGGCACACTTTTCATATCTTTGAACTTTCATCAAAATTTACATTAGGTTGCCTTCACATGAGTTCTCATAACTCATACATAGTTTGCACACACACTACATAGTTCACATACTTTTTACACTACTTTGCAAGTAATGATTTCTTATTTATACCTTTCCTTTTTACAAAACTTTGTCCCATTGGCTTATATGCTTTCACATGTTTGGCTAAAAAAAATTAGCTTATGCTAAGTTAGGTTAACATCTAGGATGTCCTTCCTAATTGGTTAAAAAATTATTTTATTTCCAAAATAATTTCTCAACCTGTAATTAATTTTTTCTATCATACTATGTTCTACTTTCTTCATTGCCTTTACTTCTAATTAACCTGTAACTTGTTCTGTACTACCAAAATTGATCCGTGCTCTTGACCACATCATCATAACTTTTTGTATTATTCATACCTAACTACACACAAGCCAAATGTCTCAGTAGACTTCACAATGTAAAAAACTATCTCTACACTATTATTAAAACTAACACAGATAATTTTATGTCTTTGATCATAGAATATTCCACTATATATTTTTCCTTGTTGGAAATATAAGAGGAGTAATCGAGAGGGGAGGGGTGAATCAATTACCACTAAACAAATTCTTAATCCCTTAGATGTCTATACAAACTTCCTTTAAACTCACAACTCAATTAGAACTAGATATACACTGTAACTTGGTTAACAAAGAAATTTGATATATTAATGTGTATTAACCTTCAATAACTTATTGTAGAAAGATAAAGTAATAAGAAAATAACATCAACACATGAGACAACAAGATTTAACATAGAAACCCAATTTGGGAAAACCACCAATGCAATTAGTTACAACTTTTCGCTCTTATGAAGTGAGCCTTGTTAGGAGCCAACCCTATTAAAGTTTACAAAAAAAACTACTAGGTGTGGCCCTATTAAAGGATTTAAATTACCCTATTAGGAGTGGCCTGGTTAGAGGTCTTGAGACACTTCAATCTAGAAATGCCACCTTGTTACAGGGTTTAAAAAATGACTATTAAGTCAACTCTGTTAAGAGATTTCTTCACTACTACAATTATTAGAGAGTAAAAATGATTGACCTAACTTATGAAGCAACTAGATTGGAGATTCAAATCACTATTCTAGCTTATCCTTTGGATCCTCCTTGATCCAAATATTCTTTGCATCTCCTTGGATACTATACTCTTAATCAAACATCCTTCTCTATTTGCATATTATCTTCTTTACTTCTTGCTCATATTTCAATCCACATCTTGACATTTCATATATATGAAATCCAATGTCAAGTTAGCTTGAATACCCTTTCAAATAAACAAATAACATTCACTAAGTCAGATTGCATAAACCAGTAGATTGATAAAACTAATTTGCTTAAGGTCAGCTAAAACTGGGTCACTCTAATACCACTGAGTTCTTTGGTAACTGATCTAACTCAGTTTACATTGAGCTCCTTTGGTAACTAACCTAACTTGGTTTTCACAGGAATTCTTAAAATTCTCTTCTTCTAAATTTTTTCTTAGCAAATACTAGAGTCTTCTAAACTTGGCTTCAAATGGTAGTTCTTAGTAAGAGTATAACATTTGTGTAACATCAATGACAATATACAATTGAATAATTGTTATCAACAATCTCCCTCATTGGCATTGATGGCAACACAAAATGTCATTAAGAAAAGAAAACTTAGAGTAGTGAAATGATTTATAAGATTATTTTATATCCTTAATTTCATTTTGATTATCTATACATCCATGAGATCTCTCTCTAAGATTCTCCCTCTATCATCTTATCTTCACACTCCATCAGACCAAGTTTTCTGTCTTGTAGATTATTGTCTCTGATTTTGATTATATTAATCTTTCTTAATGAATAAGTGTCATTATTATCTTTCTCTTTGACACCAAATTCCAAAGACTTGACATTTTTTTTACAATGTACTTGATGTACTAATTTATATGCAATGCTCGTTGACTTCTTTTAATCAACTAGATATGTCTTCAATGCAGTTTGGTTGATGCATCACTAATTTGTATTCTAGTGAGAATCAAATAGGGGAATGACCCCTTATCTTTCCTCTTAGTTACAAAAATGAATCCTTAGGTAATGATCTGGTAAAATTGTCTATAATTTTGCTCCTTTTTGTAAGCATATTCCAATCTAACTTCTTTATCTTGAACCAATTCTCTCAAAAAATGATACTTGATTGCAATGTATTTTGTCTTAGTATGCATCACTAGATTTTTAGACATATTGATTGCACTTATGTTATCACAATGGATGATCACTAGATCCTTGATTTCTTCCTTCATTCCTAACAATAGTTGCTTGAATTATATTATATTGGTACAATTAACTATTGTAGCAACATATTATGCCTCTATTGTAGACTAAGAGATGTAATTTTGCTTTTTACTTGCCAAAGATACTAACCTCTTTCCAAGAAAGAATGCTCCTCCACTGATGCTCTTCCTATCATCAATGCTTCTAGCCCAATCAACATTAGCAAGGGATTTTAGCTCAAAGTTTCCTCCTTTCTTGTACCATAGACCATAGTCTTGTGTTCATTTTAGATATCTCATAATTCTTTTGATTACCATCATGTGATTTTTTTTGGAATTCATAGAGAATCTTGCGACTATACCAACTACTAATACAATATCAAGTCTTGTATGAACAACATATTAAAGTTTCCCAATCATAGATCTATAGGTAGTTTGATTTACCTCTTTTGAAGCATCATTCTTGTATAACTTATGTCTAGCAGAAATACATGTTCCAACTAGTTTGGAATCTTCCATTCCAAAGGTCTTCAATATCTCCTTGACATATTTTGACTAAGTAATGTAAATGACATCCTTTATTTGATGAACTTATAAACCAACAAAGAATTTTATTTCTCCAAACATTGACATTTCAAACTCTTTCCTCATTTCTTCAGAGAATGACTTGCATAAGTCATCATGATCTATAAATAGGATATCATTTAGAAATATTTCTACTTGCAAAATCTTATTTTTTGGTCCCTCTTTAATATATAGGCTATTGTTATCATTGGTTCTTTGAAAACCAATTTTTACCAGATATCCATGAAGTCTCTCATACCATGCTCTAGGAGCTCGCTTCAGACCATATAAAGCTTTGTGTAACTTACAAACCATGTCATTTTTGTTTAGATCAATGAAACCTTTAGGCTAACTAATGTAGAATTCTTCTTCTCGAATTCCATTTAAGAAAAATGCACTTTTAATCCTTTAAATACAACATATGCAAATAGTGTTCTAACTCCTTCAAGTCTAGTAACAATATGCAACATTTCTCCATACTCTATGCTTCTTTTTTAGTGTATCCTTTGCACACTAGGCTTGCCTTATTCCTTGATACTTCACTATTTTCATTCAATTTGTTTCTAAATACCCACTTTGTACCATTTACATATGTATCAATGGGTCTAGGAACAAGAGTCCAAGTATTGTTCCTTTCAATTTTCTCAATATCTTCATTTATTACCTCTATCCAACTTTCATTTTTTAATGCATCTTAATATTTTCAAGTTCAAATTTAGTAAGAAAACATGTACCTCTTAGTTTGTTCCTTGTCATTGCGCCTCCTATATGATCTCCAATTATTTTCTCAGGCCCATGATGCTTTTTGACATATCTAGCAAGTAAAAGTATCTTACTTCTACATTCTAGATTGGATTCACTTGGTTCTATTAGAAATAGATACTATCGAGTGGGGGGGGGGGGTGGCTGAATTAGTATTCTATAAAATTTTTCCCACAACTGAATATTATTAATTACTTTGTAACTTGTATACAAAAGTAAACCAACTATGTTGAACAATAAATTTAACCATACACATAGATAATTCATAACAACATTATTTATTAACTAGGGAAACCCTGTCCAAGGGAAAACCTTGGCGGTGATGATACCCACTAGATGACTCACTAAACAATAGGATCTTGTTAAGGATATTGACCTTGTTAGGAGTCTATGAAGCACATATAGTGTCTCAAGTCCTTGTTAGAGGACTAGGCCTTTTTAGAAGCCTCAACCCTATTAGGAGTTTCTACAACCCTATTAGGAGTTGGTAGATCAATTACAATGTATGTAAGAAGAGCCCACTACCCTAACATGCAATTATACAATTTAGTTCCTTCAAAAAATAGATATACTTACAATACCTTATTGCTATTGTAACTCACATTGGCTCTGATCTAACATTAGAATTTGCATCACATAAGGCTCACAAGCAGTTCTCATAGTAGTTCACATGTCACATCTAATCATGCAAATTATTTAATATTTTCACATTACACACATTAACTATGCAACACACTTTCCCACTATTTGTGCAACATAACATCTTTACTTATATCTTGCACATTCACAAATTGTTGCTCAATTGGGTTCCATGTCTTCACATGCTTGACATAATATAAAATAATATCCACATAGTTGACTTAAAATGAGTTAGTAATTATTTTAAAACCAAAATAATACCTAAAGTTGTACAGCTTTGTTTTGTGCTATGCTTTGTTCTGCACTATTAAATACCAACACAATTGAACAAACTGTAACTTGCATCATACTAACCATACACACATGCACACTAGTACACATCATAATGAATGTAGCACGAATATTTCCTCAACTACACATAAGCTAACTCTTTGTGCATCATCTATACTATTAATATTTTCTCACCATAATGCTACAAATTATCTAATACTTAGAAAATTTTCTATCTATGATAGCATAAATGAAATGCTAAGTATATGTTGCCATAAATGATAACCATCAAGACATATAACTAACCATATTTCCAAAAGGTTCACCATGCTCAAAGGTTATATGAATTTCCAAATTCTTCTTTGTTTATGTTATCTGACACTTGGTTCCCATAGACTGTGAGTGGGGTTCCTCTATTTGAGACTTGTTTCAAGCTGTCTCCAACTCAAGTTGCACTGGCTACAACTCGGTTGACATTGGATGTAACTCAATTGATACTCTAGACTTGGGTGACTTGGGTGGGGTAATCCATTAAACACTAGGTAAGGTATCAAGTTCAAAGTAGACAAAGGTTATGTGATCCTTAGATTCTTTTCTTCTTTGTTCTTCATTCTTTTTTGCAAACTCATCAATTTTTACACTTCCACTTTCTATAACCTTGTGAGTAGCAAGATTCAAACATTTATACGATTTTCTTTGTTGGAGTATCCTAGGAAAATGCCTTCATCACTTCTCACATCAAACTTTCCTTTCCTTGCCTCTTTTAGGATATAACATTTGCTTCCAAATACTTTGAAATAACAAGCATTAGATTTATAACCATACCACAATTCATAAGGTGTTTGATCTGTACCTTTCTTTAGTTGAATTTAGTTAAAGGTATGGTTCTATTGTGTTGATTTCTTCCTTCTAGTATTTGGTTGCAACATTTTTCTCTATCATCAGTGTTCTTGCACAATCCATGATAGATCTATTGGTGTATTAAAATTTAATGTTTCAAAAATCCCAATGAGAATAGAATACATCTAGGGGGAGCTACTTCCCACCTACAAGATACCTGTTCAGACATCAGGGCCAACTATAAGGCTATACTCCTTCTTCTTTAGGATTTGCAAAACCTAGGTAGGTGTACCTCAAATTCATTCATATGGTACAATGTTAAATCATACATTTGAATCTAACAAAGTAGATAATACCCTTAATCTTATAACACTTATGTTAACAACATAGAAATGAAATGGCTAGAATCATAACATATGAACTAGATAAGCTGAGTGAGGGTAATGCTTTTCAACTTTTCAATAAAAAGGGAAAAGGATTTTGACTATGAAATGAACAACATAACACTTTGATCTTGTAGCTGATCAGTGCCTTATCTATTGGGTAATCCCACAAATCACTGACATACATCTCTAGAAATCATTGAGACATTTCATGTATCAGGGCTTCTGGATCTATCTATTCACCTTGTGAATCAAACATATGTATCATTTCTGACTCTCATACTTAACCTATCCCTTCATGAAATCTATAACCTCGTGATGATAGACTAAGCATTTAAATGACTTCTTGAATCACAAGCAAATAATATCAACATATACAACCTAGAATAGATTGCAACTGAGTTTTATGCTCTTTGTTCACAAAACACAAAAGATCACAAATAATATGAACATGAGACAAGATTCAGATTAAATATTGGCTTGTTGCTACACTTCTATTCATTTCCTTGAAATAAATAAATAAAGGATGCATGATATTGAAATATAAAACTACTAGATAGACTAGAACTATCTATATTATCACTACTTGTTCATTACATGAGATAAATATTAAATGGTGGAATCATAGTCATGACATAAATTTCAACCTAACTAGAACCATCCTTGTGGTATCACAGCAGTGAAAATCAAGAGAAAAAATTGGATATGATCTGAAAGTGACACATATCCACTTGAATCTCCATCCCTTACTACTACAAAACATCTCTCTTCTCTCTACAACCAAAATCTGAAAAGAATCTCATCATTGTGCTCCAAGAAACTCAAAATATCTCCTCCAACTGATGAGAAACCATTGTTATGATGAAAACATCAAATATGCATATGAAATGCTAATAAAATCTACATCCTTACATCAAAGTGAAAAAAACCATCACTAACTACATCCTTACTACCTTTGGTGCACATCCAATTCACCATTTCACCAAAAATCAAATCTGAACTGCTACAATAGAAAATGGTTGAAAAATAGGCACCTGGTACAAAACCTTGAATATTTTTAATGTATGGCTACTTGTGCAAAAATAAACTTCAAAATTGGAAATTTTATTCTAAGACCTTTCCAACGATATATGATAGTCCTATACCCACTTATCAAAAATGCCTAAATCTCTATTTGAAAAACTGGCTCTTAGCATGGCTCTGAGCTCTACACTTCATTGCAAATATTTAATTTTTCCCTAAGGTCAAAACTATATAAAATATCATTTTTAATTTAAAATACCCATGTATGTACTTTCAAAATGAAAATATTAAAATATTATAATTTTCTCAATTTTGAAAATTTTCTCTATTATCCAATTTGGGTCAACCTACTTTGACCACCCTGAAACATATCACCACGTGATTGGTTAGGTTTTGCACTGCCATCCACCGCCTAGGCACCACATGAAACCTTCTAATTGGTCCACTAATTTTTTATTTATCACCTTACACACTGCCACATGGAAGCTTCTCATTGGATTCTCTCTTGTATAGTCACTACCACATCACCTGCCTACTAGACACCCTACCACATCAATGCGAGAATGCGACATTCAACCTCAGCTTGCCATGTGTCACTCCTACCACATCAACACCTCAAGAAATGTGTCAAACTTGGATACCACTACCATGTGTTAGTCTACAATTCATCATTGAGGTACCACTTTTCTACTTCTGGTAGGTCTAGAATTCCATGTCATCACTGACATCAACATGTTGGTTCAAAATATCTTCTTTACTTTTCCCTCTAGCTTGGCTGGATGGGTTTGTCACACAAGGATGAGGTTTTAAAACCTTTGTGTCTTCAAGATACAATTTAATATTATATTGAGGCTTTTAAACAACAAAAATCTTCCTTACCCACCCAATGTGGGACTAAAAGTCTTTCATTATTTTCCCTTCACTCCTGCATTGCATTGTTTTCCTCCAACAATCCTTCATCACTGACAAAGGTGTCTCAAGACAAGGAAAGTATAGGGAAAGAAAAACTCCAAAGAAACCCTCCCCAAGCCATTTGATCCAAGAATTTCCATCCACGCCAATCCATGCATGTCCATCAAAAAAATTGATACATTGACTAAAAAAGAGGTGAATGATGGTGATTTAGCAAATAGTTCACCATAAAAATGGTACGGATGAAGCAAAGTGAAGTTGTTGTAGTTGATAAATGCACCTCGTGCATCGATACTAATTTGCCTTACCTTAGCCCAAAGCACAACAAGTCTTTCATTTTATTTCCACCTCCCTACATTTATCTACCATGGCTTTCCAAATGCATTTAGTGCTTTAGCTAAAGCTATCTCAACTTCTTTCCATGTTTCTAGGTCCCCTAAGTTTTTTTTTGGCATATGTCTAATGTTTTCTTCCTACTCACCAATAAAAAGGATATAATTATACTGATATAATTGAGCTTCTCACACCTTTTTCTAGATTTTATGTTAGATGTGTCAACATCAACATAATAACTAGCTTCATGGATCTGATTGTGGACCTTCAATGCATAGTTTGATGACTTTTTTGACAAAGGGAATACAATAGCTTGGTGAGGACTAAGCTTGAAAAGCTATTTCCCTACATAATTTTCAATAAGGATGGCAAGCATGCACTCAATTGAACCAAGTATCACCCAGTGTATCATAACATGTTCCTCCCTCTTTGCTTCATCCTCATAGATAGTTCCAAAGTAGCCGTCATATTAGAACCTTTTGGCATTGCCTCACTCCAAAAATTGTACTAGAAAAATGCCAAAAATTAATCTCCTACCATGACCTACCTTTTTCATTTACTAAAAATCCTTAAATAGATTTCTTGTTTGTCTTACAATTTGATCTAGATTCTTATTAAAATCGTACGCACGCAAGGCTTCTCATGGTTACTTCAACTTGGAAGATAAAATGCTCTGTCCCATTTTCTTGCTCTATCCCAACAATTCTAAATACCATTTTGATTTGTTATTATTATTTCTTTTATTGTCTAGTCTTCAGGCTTCCTTTAATTGCAAATTGGCACTTGAAACATTTATTCCATCTAGTAAGACTACAAAGTCCCACATAAGTTGGAGGGTCTATCCCAGTCTCACACCTTCATGAAATGTATCCTTCCCATTCGAAATTTGATTTTAATGATTTGAATTCACCATGTTTCATTCATAATCTCTCATGGGAAAGTCCTTTTGCCAAATTTTTGTAGCCATTAATTGCAATTCCACATATTCTTTCTTCTATATATGCTTTAGGAAGGAAGAAAAATCAACATCCTTCTTGTTATCAATAGTACTGTAGTAAATATCATTTTGTACATCCTTTATTCAAGTCACATTGTTTATAATCAATATGCTTCTTTGATCCCAAAAAGAAGAATGTAAGTACATTCTGACCATCACAAACATCACAACTTTTGAATGCATCTTTTATCACTAAAACACCTAAATTATCCCAATGAAAATCAGTCAGGCCCCAAAGTGGGTCTAGCTAAAAAAAATTCAAACTGAAACATGTAACCTCTCAAATTGATCTAGTAAGCCTGCTATACTAATTAAAATATAATTTGATCACTGATTGACTATTTAACACTTATTCTACCTCTTTCTTCAACTTTTTAGTTTC
The DNA here is from genome assembly GCA_028749045.1 of Cupressus sempervirens. Classification (NCBI taxonomy): domain Eukaryota; kingdom Viridiplantae; phylum Streptophyta; class Pinopsida; order Cupressales; family Cupressaceae; genus Cupressus; species Cupressus sempervirens. Next base: position 392,676,707 of record CM053791.1, on the reverse strand, counting down.
ATGCCAAGGGGTTCTCTAACTAGCCTTAAAAACTGATAGGAACATCTAACTGAGCCTTGAAATCAGACAAATTGATTCTTTGTTCCACATTCTTGCACCTTGTCAGATTTTGTCTCATTATGACAACTGGGGCAAAATATATTGACCATCAAAGTTGTCTTCTTGAAATACCTAGAAATAGGTATGTCAAAAAACCATAAAGTGTGTTTGATTTTGGCTTTGAAAATATATCAAATGGACACTTGGGGGCACAAAAATTAGGGCATTAGTTCACTACCACAAGGAGAGTATAACCATTTTATTTTAGCTCATGATGAATAAAAAGACACATTTGGAAAATAGTCAAAGTGGGGTACTCAGAATTGTAGAACTAGAAATAATGGCAGAACTATAATGTTCACAAATAGAATGGACCTGGGAAAGTGTGTGGACAGATTCACCAAGACTTGAAAAATAGCACACTTAAAGAAATTTAAGAGTAGAACACAATGGTACAATCTATTTCATTTCACCTAACATGGATTTAGAGTTATGGCATCACAAATAGGGGTACTAATCAATCTGCATTTCTTGACACTAGTAAAACATCAAAAATTGCATTTGGAATCACGTTTGAGAACTAGTCAAACAGATTTGTCATAGGCTCAAATATGGAACATAGAAAATGTTTGACTTTTGGAATAAAAATAAAGGAATATTTTCTCAATATGGTTAGCTAGGTTGAAGTTACAACTAGTCAAATAGGATCTCCCAAAATTCTAAACAATATGCAAATTTATGATAGAGATAAACAACTGACTTTGGGGAATTTAAAACATATTGAAATGACTTGAAAGTTAATATATAGGTTCTCTAAAATGCATACTAATCACTCCTAAAGTGGAAATTCATGAAATATAATTGAGTGCAAGATATTCAATTGCAAACTAGGCCTCTTGTTATTGTTTGACACTTAGGCAAAAATGTAGATTTGGATATTGCTCAAAATGAAACTTCACAAAATGACTCAGAATATAAATTTATCTTCATGAGATGCATGCATATGTAAAATGCAAAGTATTAGAAACATTAAACACCTCTTAGACCTTGAAAGGACAGCCAAGTACACATGCATTAAATGTTCTTATAAGGGCCCAAAATGACTCAAAAGCTTATAGCAATACTAAAATTGGGGATGCAATTTTGAGTCCCATCAGGATCTATTTCTTCTTTTTGTTATGCCATTCTACTTAGGTGTACTAGGTACAGATACCTATCTTTTGATTCCTCTTTCACTACAAAACTCAGTGAATTCATTAGAGATGAATTCTCCTCCTCTCTTTGATCTTAAAATTTTTAACTTCTTACCTGTTTCGTTCTCAACTCTAGCCAGATAACACTTGAGTTTTTGAAAAGCTTCAAATTTATCCTTCAAGTACATTAATTTCATCATCCTAGAATAATAATCAACAAAAAAAATGAAGAATTTGTTAGAATTCTTTAGAATAATTGAGAGGGGGGGGGGGGGGGGGGGTGAATCAATTATTCAAGGTCCAAATGCCCTAATAATACTTTTTCTTCACTTTTAATAAATCCATACACTTTTCATCCATCCAAACTTAAATCAACCATATTAGTAAGTTACAGTAAATCAACATGCAGAGATAAAACATGCAAGATCAACACATGACACAATGATTTACGTGGAAATCCAATTTGGGAAAAACCACCAGTAACATGCTACTTGATTCTCACTCTTCTAAAGTGATGCCCTGTTAAAAGCCTACCCTGTTAAAGGCTTACAACACACTATTAAATGTGACCTTGTTAGAGGATTTCACCAAACTATTAGGAATGGGCCTAGTTAAAGGACTTTCGAACATTCACTTGGAATGTCACCCTGTTAAAGGATTTATCTCATGGCTATCAAACCAACCTAAGTCCATAGGATTTAAAATAACTGTTACAATTGCTAGAAAGTAATGATAATGGCCTTTTGATCTGATATAACTTACAACATACTTTGCAGATTTCAGATCACACTTTTAGTTCAATCCTTATGCTTGGCTTCAATCACTTCAGCTCTGATTGCTTGTCTTCTTATCAAGCTTTGTCTCCTTGAGTCTTCTTACTCGTCATGCCAATGCATCCATATCTGGGGTCTTCTTAGTTAAACAGAGTAACTATGCTCTCTTTCCTCCTTAGCACCTCCTTCAACATTTTATGCTTTCATGCTTGACCGTCTCTCTCTCTCTCTCTCTCTCTCTCTCTCTCTCTCTCTCTCTCTCTCTCTCTCTCTCTCTCTCTCTCTCTCTCTCTCTCTCTATTTTCTTCACGAACTTATGACTCCTTAAGTAGAAATCTGATTTTTCCTTTGCTGCTCAATTCTCCTTCTCCAATTTTAGTGTTTCAAAATGGATTAGGTAGGATACAATGTATCTACCTCATATCTTGTTCTCATCTAGAAACTTTATTAGTTGTATCTTAAAAATAATTTACATGGTGTTCTATGTCACTAGCTCATCATTCTTATCTTCCATTTAATTGACAAACTTCTAGATAACAACCTTGTTGGCTTAGATCTGGCGAATCTTCAATTTTCAAAATAATGTAGCAACTTGGCATTATTGTTTTTATTGGTGCTCAACATCTCTATGTTACTTGGCACTATTGGTTTTACTGGTGCTTGGCATCTCTATGTTACTCGGCACCTATATCTACTAGGCACTTGTATCACTCGGCACTTGAAGTTTACTCGACACTTGATATCACTCAACACTTGAAGTTTACTTGGCACTTGTTATCACTCGACATCTGAAGTTTACTCGACACTTGATGTTGATCTTTCTCGGCTTCAACTAGGAATCTACTTGGCACCTACTAGCTTTCTTGGATCCCTCTCTCTAATGAACTTTAGTTAGGCTTTATAGATGTCTTAGCTAAAATCCTTACATCTTTGATATATTTCAGTGTGCCTATTCTCTATGTCTTATAGTATGTCATCAACACACTTTTTCATCAATGGCTTAGCTGATCCTTGTACTTCATTACAACATCATAACTTCAACCTTTCTCTTGGTGTACTAGTTACATCTTATTGATTGCCTCCTCCTTGTCAATCAACTAAATGATAGTATTTGGATCACTAAAGAAATTGTCATTCTTGCAAGTAGCAAGTTTGACATCAATGACAAAACAATGATTGAGAATATTTTTTACCATTTCCATATATCATTCCAACAACTTTCCTCATGATCTTTTCAATCATTTCCAACAATCTCCCTCTTTGGTATTGATGGCAAACCAAACTGATCAATTGATCAACTTAGTTACCGCAAAGATTGTATACATTATTTGCTACTTTTCTTTGCTGGCTTTATCTTTACTAGCTGATCTCATATATCTCCCTCTTTCATATATATTTCCCTCTTGCTTTGTATTGATCAGGTTTCACATTTCTCCCTCTTTGACATAAATGCCAAAGATGTATCATCTTTATTATGCAAAATATGAAATTTGGCTTCTTGTTGTTTTCTCCCTCTGTCACCATGCTTGTGACTAATTTGGAGTTTCTGCTCCTACTGTTATCTTCTGCATCATTCTTTTGATATTTCAATGATTCATTGCTGGTGATGCAGGGCAGCTTCCTTGTTGCTTTAAACTGCTTGAGTTAGGGGTATTACCCCCAACTTGCGTCTAAGATATTCATAAGCATCCTTTGGCAATGGTTTGGTGAAGATATCTACCATTTGTTCCTTTGTGTGAATGTATTCCAACTTCACTTGTTTGTCTTCTACCAATTCTTTAACATAATGATACTTGATTGCCATGTGCATGGTTTTTGCATGCATTACTAGATTTTTGGATGTGTTTATAGCACTTGTGTTATCACTATACAATATCATAGGTTTTGTTACCTCTTATTTCATTCCTTCCAATAGATGTGTGAGCCACACAATGTTTGTGCAATTGACTGTTGCTACCACATATTCTAACTCTGCAGTGGACTGAGATGTGCATGTTTGTTTCTTGCTAGTCTAGGTAACTAGCTTTTTGCCTAGAAATAATGCACCTCCACTTGTGCTTTTTCTATCATCAATGTTGTCTCCCCAATCTACATCTGTATATGCATTGAGCTCAAATTTTCCATTCTTTTTGTAGTGTAGACCAAAGTTATCAGTTCCTTTAAGATATCTCATTATTCTTTTTACTTCTATGAGATGATTTTCTTTAGGATTAGCAGAGAATCTAGCCACTATTCCAACTGCTAATGCTATGTCTGGTCTACTACATACAACATATTGTAGTTTTCCAATCATGGATTTGTACATTGTTTGATTGACTTCAACTGATTCATCATTTTTGGACAGCTTATTTCCTATTGCCATTGGTGTGTTGACCGGTTTGGACTCCTCTAATCCAAATGTTTTAAGAATCTCTTTGATGTACTTTGATTGTGTCACAAATATACCATGTTTGAGTTGATGTACTTGCAATCCAACAAAGAATTTGATTTCTCCAAACATAGACATCTCAAATTCATGTTTCATTTTGTTAGCAAAGCCTTTGCAAAGTACTTCCTTTCCACCAAACACTATGTCATCCACAAATATTTCAGATACAATAATGTCTTTACCTTCTTCTGCTTTGATGTATATGTTGTTGTTATCATCAGTTCTTTCAAATCCTATTTGTATTAGATACTTGTGAAGTCTCTCATACCATGCTCTAGGTGCTTGTTTTAAACCATAGAGTGCTTTATGTAGCTTAAAAACCATATCCTTGTTGTTTTCATCAACAAATCCTTCTAGTTGTTCAATGTAACTTCTTCTTCTGGTATGCCATTTAAAAAAGAAAATTTTACATCCATCTGATAGACTTTAAAATCTTTATATGTAGCATATGCAAGTAAAGTTCTTACTTCTTCCATTCTAGCAACAGGGGCAAATGTTTCCCCATAGTCTATTCCTTCTTCTTGAGCATAACCCTTGCATACTAGTCTAGCTTTGTTTTTGGTAATCTCACCATTCTTGTCTAGCTTGTTTCTGAATACCCACTTGGTGCCAATCACATTCTTTTCAACTGGTCTGGGAACCAAACTCCAAGTTTTGTTCTTCTTTATTTGATCAATCTCTTCTTCCATAGCTTTGTACCAGTCATCATCTTGTAATGCACCATATACTGTCTTAGGTTCAGATTTGCTGATTAGACATGATTCATGTCTTAGTCTGTTCCTTGTCATTGGTCTTGCATCTTTGTCAACAATTATCTGTTCAGCAAGGTGATGTCTTTTTACATATTTGGATAATCTTGGTTCTGTCCTTTTTTCCATGTTTGATACTTTTGATTTAGGGTCACTATGTACTGAGTTTTTAGGTTGTTCTACATCTCTTTCATATGTGCTGACTTCAAAATCAGATTGTGCATTTTCTTCATTCTGCAACTTGGCTTCTGAATGCAGATCGGCATTCATTGGTTGTGAGTCGGCTGAAACTGAAACTTGTTGTTGAGTTTCAATTTGATTGGCATCATCCTCATCAGTCATTCCTTCATAAGAATACACAAAGGTTATGTATTCATCCATTCTTTTTGGTTCTTTAGCTTGGACTTCTGTATGTTCATCAAAGTTTACATTTACACTTTCCACAATTTTATTAGTGTTAGTATTTAAACACTTGTATGCCTTACTTCTAGTGGAATAACCAAGGAATATGCCTTCATCGCTTTTTGCATCAAATTTTTCATTTCTAGCATCTTTAAGGATAAAACATTTGCAACCAAATACTTTGAAATGTTTTATATTGGGTGAGTGACCTTACCATAATTCAAAAGTTGTTGTATTTGTACCTTTCTTGACTTGTACTCGATTCAGTGTATGAACTGCTACACTTACAACTTCTCTCTAGTATTTTAGAGCAACAGTCTTTTCCATCATTAATGTTCTGGCATAGTCAATCATAGATCTATTTCTTCTTTTAGCAATTCCATTATGTGGGGGAGTTCTAGGAGTTGACGTTTGTCTTTTGATTCCTTTATCATTACAAAATATCTCGAATTCATTTGATGTGAATTCACCACCTCTGTCTGATCTTAGGCATTTCAAGCTTTTTCCTATTTCTTTTTCAACTCTAGCCACATACCACTTAAACATTTGAAAAGCATCAAATTTTTTTTTTAAGAACATAACAGTCATCATCCTGGAATAGTCATCAACAAACAATATTATGTATTTATCTCCTCTATAGCTTTGTACTTCCATTGGACCACATAAGTCAGTATGAACTAGTTCAAGTACTTCTTTGCATGTATAGTTTTTGCTTTTGAAACTTGACTTTATCATCTTTCCTAGCTGACAATGTTTGTACATGATATTATTAGGCTTCTTCAATTTTGGTAAACCTTTGACTTTCTTCATTTTACTGATCTTGACCAGATTGTCAAAGTTGACATGACGTAATCTTCTATGCCACAACCATTCATCATCAAATTTTGCAATAAAATAAGAAACATCATCCATATGAAGGTAAAACAGATTACTCCTTGTTTGATCTCCTTTTCCTATCAATTTACCATCAGTATCATAGATTTTTGAAGTTTTGTTTCCAAATTCTACTTTGCATCCTATATTGCCTAATTGTGAGACACTTCGCAAATTGTAGTTTAATCCTTCAACATAGTATGCATTATCACATGAAATTTTTTCTGTGAGCTTAATGGAACCTTTTCCTTTGATTTGACATGGAGCATCATTACCAAATCTAACACAATTTCCATCATACTGAGTAAAGTTAACAAACTTACTGTTGTCTACTGTCATGTGATGTGAGCATCCACTGTCTATGGTCCACCTGCCATTCTTGTTCATACATGTTACCAGTGCTGTGGGCTCTTCTTCATCAGATTGATCCTTCATTGCTACATAAACAACTTCATCATCATTGTCATTAGAATTTTCTTCAGCAATATAACACTTCTTACCTTTTTCTTTGTAATCTCTCTTGTCATCATCTCTTATGAATTTTTTTTTGTTTCCTTCCTTGTAATCCTTTTTCTGTGTACACCTAGCAGCAATATGACCTACTTCATTGCAATTGAAACAAATGTTAGGCATCTTACCTTTGAATTTTCCTTTACCTCTGTGAAATCTTCTAGCAAGCAATGCTTCCAATTGTTCCACATCTTCCTCATCAGTGCTACTGTCACTGGATACATACTTCATTTTTCTTCCTTTCTTTGATTTCACCTGTTCAACATGTTTTAGTGATAACTTGGCCTTAAAGACAGATGCAACATTCTCTGGTTTGTAGTTGTCAAAATTAGATAACTCAAATGCAGTGAGTCTACCTATTATACCTTCAAAACTTAGATTGTTTCCTAGTATACATCTTAGTTATTGTATTGCTGATACTCTAATAGCATAGATAGAGAGCAAGGTTCTTAAGAACTTACTATTAATAGTATCTTAATCCAGTTGACCACTTAAGCATCTTATTGCACTTACCACTTCTTTTATTCTTGTGCCATACTGAGTAGCATTCTCATTTGCCTCCATTTTCATATCATCAAACTTTCCTCTGAGACTTTCTCTTTTTGCTCTTTGTACATTTTGATCTCCTCCATAGATGTCTGATAGGCCTTTCCACATTTTGAATGCAGTGTCACATCCTTTGATATCATCAAATTCAGCATGGTTGAGTGCATAGGCAATCTCCAACATTGTTTGATTGTGTTCCTGCTTGTTTACCAATTGGATCTACATGTTCAGTGACAATTGAATTTTGGGCATAATCTCCTATGGATCCAAGATGTAGCTTCACCAAACTTTTCCATGCAACAAAGTTGTCTTTGTTGAGCTTGGGAACTTCTCTCTTAGGCATTTTGATCTTTTCTGCTTATAGTTCCTTTAAACTGAATCAACAGTTCAGCTCTGATACCAATTGTTAGAATTTTTTAGAATAACTGAGGGGGGGGGGGGGGGGGGGGGGGGGGTGAATTAGTTATTCAAGGTCCAAATGCCCTAATAATACTTTTTCTACACTTTTCATCCATCCAAACTTAAATCAACCATATTAGTAAGTTACAGTAAATCAACATGCAGAGATAAAACATGCAAGATCAACACATGACACAATGATTTACGTGGAAACCCAATTTGGGAAAAACCACCAGTAACATGCTACTTGATTCTCACTCTTCTAAAGTGATGCCCTATTAAAAGTCTTCCCTGTTAAAGGCTTACAACAAACTATTAAATGTGACCTTATTAGAGGATTTCACCAAACTGTTAGGAATGGGCCATGTTAAAGGACTTTAGAACATTCACTTGGAATATCACCCTGTTAAAGGATTTATCTCATGGCTATCAAACCAACCTAAGTCCATAGGATTTAAACTAACTATTACAATTTATAGAAAGTAATGATAATGGCCTTTTGATCTGATATAACTTAAAACATACTTTGCAGATTTTAGATCACACTTTTAGTTCAATCCTTATGCTTTGCTTCAATCACTTCAGCTTTGATTGCTTGTCTTCTTATCAAGCTTCATCTCCTTGAGTCTTCTTACTCATCATGCCAATGCATCCATAGCTGGGGTCTTCTTATTGAAATAGAGTAACTATGCTCTCTTTCCTCCTTAGCACCTCCTTCAACATTTTATGCTTTCATGCTTGACCGCCTCTCTCTCTATTTTCTTCATGAACTTATAACTCCTTAAGTAGAAATCTGATTTTTCCTTTGCCACTCAATTCTCCTTCTCTAATTTTAGGGTTTCAAAATGGATTAGGTAGGATACAATGTATCTACCTCATATCTTGTTCTCATCTAGAAACTTCGTCAGTTGTATCCTTAAAAATGTTTTACATGGTGTTCTGTGCCACTAGCTCATCATTCTTATCTTCCATTTAATTGACAAACTTCTAGATAACAACCTTGTCGGCTTAGATCTAGCAAATCTTTGATTTTCAAAATAATGCAGCAACTCGGCATTATTGTTTTTACTTGTGCTCGACACTATTGGTTTTACTGGTGCTCAGCATCTCTATGTTACTTGGCACCTATATCTGCTCGGCACATATATCACTCGGCACTTGAAGTTTACCTGGCACTTGATATCACTCGGCACTTGAAGTTTACTTGGCACTTGTTATCACTCGGCATCTAAAGTTTACTTGGCACTTGATGTTGATCTTGCTCAACTTCAACTAGGAATCTACTAGGCACCTACTAGCTTTCTCGGCTCCCTCTCTCTAATGAACTTTAGTTAGGCTTTACAGATGTCTTAGCTAAAATCCTTACATCTTTGATATGTTTCAGTGTGCCTATTCTCTGTGTCTTGTAGTATGTCATCAACACACTTTTTCACCAATGGCTTAGTTGATCCTTGTACTTCATTACAACATCATAACTTCAACCTTTCTCTTGGTGTACTAGTTACATCTTATTGATTTCCTCTTCCTTCTCAATCAACTAAATGATAGTATTTGGATCACTAAAGCAATTGTCATTCTTGCAAGTAGCAAGTTTGACATCAATGAAAAAACAATTATTGAGAACATTCTTTACCATTTCCATATATCATTCCAACAACTTTCCTCATGATATTTTCAATAATTTCCAACAGAATTTGTCTTAAGTGTAGATCTTGTACCTATTGGTCCACAGAGATTTGTATGAACTAGTTCTAGGAATTCTTTAGTATTGAAATTCTTACTTTTGAATCTAGTTTTATCCATATTTCCAATCAAACATTTTTTTATATGGCCATTTCAGGTTTCTTTAGATTTGGAAAACCTCTTACTCAATGTCTACATATGCATATTTCAAGTTTCTTTAGATTTGGAAAACCTCTTACTCTTTTGTTCTTGCTTATACTAACCAAATTATCAAAGTTTACATGACACATCCTTCTATGCCATAACCAATTTTCCTCTACATGTGCCAAGAAGCATGAACTATCAAAGAGATCAAGATAGAATAGATTACCTTTTGTCTAATTACCAATTCCAACTAGGTTTCCTTTACCATCTAGAAGCCTTGTCTTCCCATTCATGAATTCTACCTTGAATCCAATGTTGATTAGTTGTGTCACACTTAGAAGATTGCATCTTAGTCCTTCAACTCAGTAGGAATTATTACTTCTGATTCCATCAGTTATGCAATGCAACCTTTTCCCTTTACATAACATGGTTCATTATTTCCAAATTTAACATTTTGACCATCATAGTTGATGAGGCTAATTATTTATTCTATTTTATATTAATTTTAATACTCTATTTTTAATACTGCCAAGATATTTGTGAACTCATAACTAGTTGAACTTATGATAAAGTCCAGATAGAACTATTAAACCATAGGTAGATAGTTATTTCATATTTTTCTAATATTATACATACAATGTAGTATTTCATATAACCATTATAATGTGTTTTCTAATATCTGGATTTAATTTGATTATGCTTATTTGCATAAATATTTTTACATTGCAACTAACTTGCTAGGAAAGGAAGAAGCTAGAGAGTGGTCGACACCATTCAAGAAGGAGCATCAAGGCCCAACTATAGTGGATGAATCATTATGGCACCTAAAGACATGACTACTACAAAGGAGGAGCCATTATTCTAGGAATGCAGGGATGGAGTGTTGCTATATTACCTCTGCATTTACTATTGTGCTGAATTGGTCACCCAAACTTTATTGCTTATTCTATCAGCTATTATATTTCCCTCTTCTTCTCTAGTAGATCTTCAGTTAGTTTGTTTTATTTTATATTTTAGAATAAGTGTCAATCCTCTATTTATAGTGATTATATTGATAGTTTAAAAAGGTTGAAAAAAGTTTATGAAAAAACATTGTTGTATCTTGAAGCAAATTATTTGCAGTTTTATGTATTGTTCTTATGTAAGGGGTTTTGAAATATAATGAAGTAATTCTTGGTTTACATTCTATGTTAGTAGATCAATAGAAGCCAACCAAGGAGGCCCACTTGGGAGGTGGATTATATTAGAGTAGTGTAGATTTACTTCCATCATTTCTAGTATTTCAAATAGAAGCTATGGTTTCTTCCTGCAGCATCATACTTTGTGAATGTTCCTACAGCATCTACAAGAGTAGTTATAATGGATGGTCTAGGTTTAAATGTAGGTTAGCATAGAGTCACAATTCCAGCATTCATTTCAATAAGGAGTTAAGTGTGTTACTTTCTTGTAGCACTAGTGTAGGTGCTTTATATGCATTTTACTTTCCTACAACATAAGCATAATGACTCTTCAAGGAACCTAGTGCACATAACCTGCCAACCATTTTAAGTATAAATCCTTGGATTGAAAAATTAAATACACCTCATGGTAGGAGAAGTAATCCTTAGATTGAATAAACTATTCCTAAGTAAGGCTTTGGGCATGATTATTATACACCTATTGTGAGGTGGACCAATAGTGTTCCAAGTGTTCAAAATTAGTTTTATCACCAGTCATGTGATGAGAACAACCACTATATGTTATCCATGTGTCAGTCTTGCTAACATGAGAAATAAGTGCCATCTTTTCATCATCCTCATCATATTAAATTGCAATATACCATTTCATCTTCATTATCATTGTTAGAGTCTTTAGCAATATAACAAGATTTCTTACCTTTGTCTTTGTAATTATTGTAGCTTTTGAAATCTTTCTTGCTTTTGAACTTGCTAGATTTTCTATCATCTTTACTTTCCTTGTTTGGACACCTTGTAGCAATGTGATGAACTTCTTCAGAAGAGAAACAAATCAATGAAATTTTGCCTTTATATTTATCTTTGCCTTTTGGTAACCTCCTTGCAAGTAGGGCTTCAATGGTTTCAAGATCATCATCAGATTCTTCATCTTCTTCACTATTTTTTTTTTTAGTTTCCTCCCTTTCTACCAAGGGTTAGCTTTTCTTTGAATGTTGATTCTATGTTGTGAGATCTAGGAAGATAGTTATCAAAGTTATCCAACTCAAAAGTTGTTAATCTTCTCGCTTATACATCCAAAGTTATATCACTTTTTGGGTCACATCTCATCTCTTGAATAACTAAAACTCTAATTGCATAAATAGGAAGAAGAGTTCTTAATACCTTGTTGACTTTTTCCTCCTTGGGCTTTGATTGCACTTACACTTGCTTTGATTCTCTCATGGTTTTTCATCTTCTCTCATCTTTATCTAATCAAATTGACCTATTAAAATTTATGCTTTAGCTCTTCTCACATTGTAATCTCTTCCATAGATCTTTTGCAGCTTGTTCCACATTTTATGAGTAGGAGGACAATCTTTGACTTCATCAAATTCAACATAATTGAGAGCAGAAGCAATTTCAATCATCATTATGTTGTGATTCTTTTTATCTATCGTCTGATCCATAGTCAAAGGATCAAGAGGTGACACCTACTAGTTTTCTAGGAATTTTAGGCCCATGTCTCTAATGGTTCCCAAATGTAGCCTAATGAGCTCCTTCCATGCTTTGAAGTTATCTCTATTCAACTTGGGAATCTCTCTTCTATAAGACATCTTGATATTTAGCTTAGGTCTTGAAACCTTTTCTACAAGCTCCAACAACTCTACTACCAATTGTTGAAAATATAAAAGGGGCAACTAAGAGGCGATGGGTAAATCATTTACCACTAAAACAATTCCAAATCCCTTAGATGTCAATAAAAACTTCCTTTAAACTCACAACTCATTTAGAACTAGATATACATTATAACTTGGTTAATAAAGAAATATGATATATTAATGTTTATTAGCCTTTAGCAACTTAGTTGCAAAAAGATAAAGCAATTAGAAAATAACACGAGTCACCAAGATTCAATGTGGAAGCCCAATTTGGAAAAACTACTAATGCAACTAGTTACAACTTTTCACTCTTCTAAAGTGAGTCCTATTAGGAGCCAACCTTATTAAAGGTTAAAATACACACTATTAGGTGTGAACCTATTAAAGGATTTAAATCACCCTATTAGGAGTGACCCTATTAGAAGTCTTGAGACACTTCAATCTAGAAATGCCATCTAGTTAGAGGATTTGCAAAAATGATCGTTAAGTCAACTATATTAAGAGATTTCTTCACTGCTACAATTGTTAGAGAGTACTAGTGATTGACTTGATTTATGAAGTAACTGGATTGTAGATTTAGATCACTATTCTTGATTATCCTCTAGATCCTCCTTTATTAGAATATTCTTTGTAGTTCCTTGGATACTCTACTCTTAATTAGATATCCTTTTCTATACACATCTTATCTAATTTACTTCTTACTCATATTTTAGTCAACATCTTAACCTTTCATAAATATGAAATTCAATGTCAAGTCAACTTAAATACCCTTTCAAATAAAAAAATAGCATCCACTAAGTTGGCTTGCATAAACCAATAGACGGATAAAACTAATTTGTTGAAGGTTAATTAAAATTGGGTCACTCAGTTACCACTGAGTTCCTTGGTAATCAACTTGACTCGATTTACATTAAACTCCCTTGGTAATTGACCTAACTTGGTTTACACTAAACTCCTTTTGTAATTGACCTCACTCACTTTACACAAGAATTCCTAAACTTCTCTTCTTCTTAACTTTTCTCAATGAATACTAGAGTCTTTTGAACTCGGCTCCAACTGGAAGTGCTCAATAAGAGTATAAAATTTTGTGTAATATTAATGAAAATATACAATTGAATAATTTTTATCAACAAATATTTCATTCCAAAATGTCTTTCATTCAAGAATTATATGTTATCATAAATGACAATCCTTACTCATCCTACTTATCCATATTACTAACATTCTATCATTAGCATCATGCAAAATGACCACTCAACAGAAGTGGCACTAGAAGGAGGGCATCCTACAAGTTTTCTAAGTCTAAAATTTCATAGAACTTAAAGTTTATAAGTTTGGAATTTTTCAGCCTACAAATATTCTAAGTCTATATTTCCACAGTCACTAAGGTGCACAGATGTGCTAGTGCAAAGATGCAGCGATCAACAAGGTGTGTTGAGCACTAAGGTGTACCAAACACAATATTGTGAAGGTGGGCTAGTGCACCTCCTCAAAGGTGTGAAAACTAGAAAATTTTGATCTACCATCTCCCTTTTAGAGAGCATTGAGGTCTTCACTTTCAAACATGAGTTCCTAGAGCTCAACCATTTCTTAGGCCTTGCAGTGACAATGTGATTCCCAAACTCCATCTATTTACGCTACAACCTCACATTCTACTACCTCTCTCCATGTTATTTTGTTGAACCCTCACCAAGAGAAAAATAGACTACCACCATCATCCACCATGGCTTTCTTCAATTCCCAAAGTTTTCCATTAAACCTAACTAGTCTATTACACATCTTGGCCTAAATTCCCCAAAAAAAATTCTTACAATTCATCTATGGAGAATAAAAAATAATAGAATATTACATTAAAGTTTTTAACAAAATCTATAATTAGAACCAGATTCAACATATGGATGTGGTGTGTCTCTTGTTCCCTTACACTTTCTAGGAAATGGCATTCAATTGGTACCTCAATCTGCCACTAGCATCAATCACATATTGGAACTCTTTTGAGAGAAAATTTATGGCATAATTCAAGGTCTACATTAATCCAACTATCTGACATCATTAGTTAATCTCAACTAAGAGGGATCCTCTTATGTCTATTTTGTAGTTTAATCATCACTTCTATAAGATCTATCAAATAATGGAAACTTCATACACTATCCCCCAAGAGGCCTCCATCCAAATCTATTTGGGAACAATGGATTCATTAACTTCTACTTTTCTAAGAAGGCTACCTCCTAGATACATTGATACCATTGAGAAGGTCTTCAAAGAGGCTATTACATTCACAAAGTAGGTAGATCCCATGGTGGAGGGAACTTTGTGTCTTCATTCACTTTGAATAATGAAGCAACCATACCACTATTTCTAGCAAGAGTGCCCACTATGCTCAATCAAATGCCCCTATTGAATCTAGTACCTTTAATGTAATACGTTATTATTTTTCTAATGCCAACAATTATATATTCAGGGAATGAGCCCCACAAGATTGTATTATTTGAGTTGAAGACTTCTCCACCTACTAAAATTGGGAATGAGCCCCACAAGATTATATTATTTGAGTTGAAGACTTCTCCACCTACTAAACTTGAGAACAATATGGCTAGTGAGTTTAAGGAAATGAAAAAGACAGTGTCTCTTTATCCAATAAACCCATTAGAATAAAGTTAAATTCCTCAAGAAACCAAGACAATCATCAAAGATAACTTAAAATAATGATGTTTCATATCAACCTCCCAAATCATGGAGGAATAGCCTTTGTAACTTAGTGGAATGTTGTTTGAATCATATGATAAATTTGTAGGAAAACAAAATGATGAAGATGATCAAGAAGAGTTTGTGTTCAGATTCAATGAAGAGAAAGAGCATGCACACTCTAGGATACATGTATATTGTAGGAATAATAGGAACACACAAAGTTTAAAAAGTAGACAAAATCCTCTAATGAATGATGTATCTATATGGTTACATCCTACTCCTCCAGACATGCAAATTTGTAACACTCCAATACATTATGTGGCTTCAACCAACATCACACTAAAAATTTAGAAGGAATTGAATGTAAAGGATGAGATTTTAAAAGGTTTTATGGAATACAAATCAAGGAACTTAAAGTACCTTAGAGAAGGTCAGAATCCAAACATCCTTTTTCTTTCTAGCTATTGTTGCCTCTATCAAGAGAGCCACCCTGAGTTGGATTGTGTTAATCACCAAGATGCACAATCTAATGCAAAAATTTATATATTTTTATGAAAATATTGGAGTTGCTAAAAATCTTGGTGTTTTAAAAATAACAAAAAATTTAGAGGATACAAAAATATTGTGAAGCTCCAAAAACTATGGAGTTCCAAAAATTTCAAAGTCATAGAAATTGATGAAAATGCAGAAAATGTTGAGGTTGCTAAATTTTTTGAATATGGAAGTAGTCTAAAGAAGATATCAATGGTTCTTATGAGGATAATGGTCCTTATTGAATAATGATAAGATACCTCCCTCAAAACAAGATATGTCATCAAACAAGATGGATATAGTACTTAATTTGATCTCCAGCTTGACTAAGGAGAAGTTATTTTGTGGGTATTGTTGTGATGTGGAGCCTAATCAGACTCAGAGGTTTATTTGACATAATTTTCTCCTAAATTATTTCTATAGGGTTTTGGGGGTAGTGCCCCATGCAGGGTCCTAGGGCAATGCCCCCAAAACCAAAAATCACTCTACTATTGTAAAAGGCATCGACTACTATTTACCTATTAGATGACTTATTATAGTCCTAATTTTGTAAGTAAAAAAAGGTTGTATAAAATGATTCAGGGTTAGATATTTCATAATGTATGATGATATTTTAGCTTCTTGTGGTGGTTTTGAGATGTAAGGGATTGCAAATTGTAATCACTGGGTAATAATAATATTGGAATTCTTTCTAGTGGATGTAGCCTTAGGATTGGGTGAATCAATCCTTGTGTCTTGTGTTCTCTTTTGGGAAATTTATTATTTACTGAGATTGGTTATATTTTCATGTAATTGTTAATTATGTTTGTGGTTAATCCTAACAAGTATTCTATGCACATATCAGACCATGCAATAGCCAAGTCATGTAGAATTCATCCATTTGGATTCGATTCAAAAGTAAGTTGTCCTAAGTTTTTTTAGCTTGGGAGATTGCAATAGAAGGTAAGTATGATTTTGAACATGCTTCTTTGATATATGAGGGAGAAAACACCTTGATTGATGATATTAATTAACCCTACAATTCAAAAGGAAGGCTTATGATTAATTTTGTAAGTCCCAAGGAGCCTAAATGTGACAATTCATGGTTTAGGGATAATGATGGTGATAATAAGGATCATACATGCAATGTTCTATCTTTTGGGTCTTGTTTTGATGGTGAAGCATATGTTCCCATGTGTGCATGAAGTTGTGTACTATGAGATAAGACCACCATAAGGAGAAATTGCAATGTGTAAGTGTACCCTTATAGTGGGGGACTCGCTAAATGTAAGGCCTCATCCCAACCCATCATAGCACAGTAATATATTTATATTTTGATACCTTATGATTTGATGCTTTCATACACTTTTAGATTCAGTTAGACAATTATTCATATTATTGATGATGTATTATGATTTCATTTTGATGATCTTTTCTTATTTTGTGGATTAGGACCTATCTTATATGTTTTGATGATCTAATACATATGTTTCAATGGTTTAATTGTTATGATAGAAATGGAATCATAATGATATTCAAAATGTTAAATTGGATAGGTTTAGAGTAATAATTGATGTTGATGTATAGATTGTGATGTTTTAATGTTAGAAACATTTTATATGACATTAATCATATAGGAAAGGATAATTGAAAGTAATGTTGATCTATTGGATATGTTTATATGTGATTTTTCCTTGGACAACTAATGCTTGAGTTTAGTGTGTAGGAAAATAACCATGAAATTTAATTGGATAACCAAGGTATAAACATGTGTAAACATAGTAAAGCCAAGGTTTAATCTAATGGAAAGATTCAAACTTCATTTTTAAGTGCTTTAGTCTATAAATATGAATTGTATGGGTGTCTTAGATTAAATGCATTCTTGTAATTAGTGACATGTCAGTGTAATATATTTTATGGTATCACTTGACACTTGTAATGTCCATGTATGAATGATGTGTCAATTAGGGTTGGGCATTAAATTGCTTAACCTAAAGATTAACCCCAATGGATTATCCAAGTTAACCCATTGAAACAGTTGTTAGAAGTCCCCATCAAGTTGAATTTCAAGTTTAAAATTTCTAGTAACTTTAGAGGGCTAAAAAGTGGTCCTAAGGTGTCATTTTAGTGGAAATTAAGTAACCATATGATAGTATAATAAGTTAGGAACCTAATTTTCACTATTATAAGGTCCAAATAACTTTAGAGACCCTAAAAATGAGTCATTTTCTAAAATTTGTGAGAGTGGAGTTGTCTCATGACAATTCCCTCACCCTCATACTTGGCCAAGCTTACATTTTTTGGAATGGATGATAGTGTAAGAGAAAAGGAGCTTATGTTATTTCAATATTGAGATAGTGGGTGGGTTAGAGGTTTTGGATGTCTTTTTAGAATACCTTGGGCAACTTAGTTGAATGGTGACCCACTCTTTAATTTTAGAGACATTTAAAGTTTTGGAGATTTGAAGCTAAGGGAAAAGGGAGATCTTCTTAAAATTCATTGTCATTTTGCATAGGATCAGGGTTTGTGCATCTTGCCATGGAATTTCTCTTCATATGAAACTTGCATAATGGTGTTGCAAATATAAGCATGTAGAAATTTGGTTATATATTGTGACTAGAATGTTGTTTATTTTGTGTTGAGATGAGTATGAAGGATTTCTTACATTGTGTTTTTATCCTTCTTGGTTGTGATTTTAGTTTGAATGTTGTTTTTGGGTGTGATTTCTTTACTCACCCTTGGGAGGGAATAGAAGCCATGGGTGAAGGGGTTAGTTGGACTTGGGTAAAGGGGTTAGTTGGATTTGAGAATGTAGTTGAGAGCCTCTTCTCATGGAGAGCAGCAGAATTTCATGGAGTATGGGCTCCATGATGCCATACTAGATATCATTTTGTGTTGGGAAGATAAGGTAAGTTATTGTAAATGGAGAATATATTGTGAATCATTATGGAGGCCATTAAATTTTAAGTTATGTTATTGGTAATGGTATGGAAATCTCATCTTGAAAGCCCACCTTCACTTGTTTGTGGTTCCATTTTGTGATCCATTATGAAGCTTGTGGTTTAGGGTGTTCAATGTTGTAATTTTGATTCTTATGTACTTGTAAATTTTCTTGTATGTTACCCATTTGGGCCTTGGTTCTCTTAGCTTGGTGAGTGGCCTCATAGAAGCCTAGGTTGGGAGGTAAGCTCTCCATGGTTTTGTTTAAATGTATTTTTAGGTTTTGTACAAAAAGGATCAAGTAGGAGAAGCTTAGAGTCGGTCATCATATTGGTGTAGTGTAGAGGAGAAAGAAACTTGGCATTTTTTATTGCACATCATAATGGAGGATTCTTCATATTGTTCATCTTTTTTCATTGCATGATGGAAAAGTTGAAGTGAAAGATTGTATGAAAATTCCATGTGTATTGGTCATTGTTGCATTAAATTGCATTTGTATTCCAGTGAATTGAAATATTCTAGTATAATGATAGATGAAGTTGTAATGCTTTTGAAAAATCACTCCAAGGCTCAATGTTTCATGAAGGTGAATAAGAGTGAGTTGAGTTATTTCAAGATGAATTGTGAAATGACATAAAATTGAATTCTAAATATACTTGAAATTGTGAGTGGAATTTGTATTTTAAATGTGTTATATATGTAAGGGTATTCATAGTTTCATTTGTTATTCCAAATGAATGAAAAAATTAAATTTATATATATTTCTTGCATGTGACATAGGTTTAATTGTCCTTCAAATGAATAGTTTGATTATCTCCCAAGTTGAATTCTCATGTTTCAATAGTTTTAGCAGGCTATTCAGATAGATTACATGATCACAATAACATTACTAGGATTTAGTTAATAGGTAAAACTAATCCCTTGAAATTGAATCCATGAAATGATTGAATGAAATAGAAATCAATATGAAAACAAATGGAAAATAAAATGGTTGAGAAAGAAAAGATTGTTGGGGTAGGGTATCTTACTCTCTCGAAAATGATGGAGAATAGAATTAAATCCCACTCTCTTAAAACTACATTAGTGCATAAAATAAACAAGAATACGATAGAATATTCCCCTAAATCTAATTGGAGGATATCAAGAGACAAAAATGGAATAGAAATAGAATAGGCCATGAAGACTTGTCATAAGAAAGGTCATGGGTCTCTACCTTTAAAAAGAAAACTAGACAACATTTGAAGTACGATATATTATAGGTTGAATAAGATATCCTCAAAAGAAAATGTAATATAAGTAATACCTATAGTTTTAAACCTTGGGGCAAAGTAATCCTCATAACCTATGCATGGAGCCCATGCCTCTTGGGAAATGCACCCACCAAAGAGCATGGCACTAGCTAAATAGCTGAAAATTTGCACCAAATCTATCTATGCCTATGTATATGCATTTCCATGTCCATGCCTTTTAAGCCAAATCAATTTTAAGTGTCAATCAACACATGTCCCACTATCCTACATGAAAACAGTTACTGTGAGTCCAAAAAAAAAAAATATTTTATTTTAGTACTTCCTTGCTAAATAATTTCACCACACTTAAAATTATTAGAGCAAATTTAACTCATATCTTACCAAACGTCACTTTGTTTTTTCCAAACAATTATGATAGAATAGGGTTTAGTTTAAAATAATTTTAAAATAGAAAAATAATTTTATAATAATTATCATCTATACTATCATCAATTTAAAATTAATTAGAATAGTTATTATTTGTGATAATTATTGTTACGATTAAACTTATTTAATTATAATTATGTATAAATCATTTTCTCTAGATTAATTATTTAGTTCAAATTTATCATTAAATACAAAATAATAATTAATATTTTAATGTCAAATAGTTTAATGTCAAATAAATAAAATTTCTAATAAGTTAATCAATAAAATATAGAGAAAATTTTTACCTATAAAAAATAATTTTATTTTCATTAATTTTTTAAAGAATAATAAGACAAATAAAAAAGTCAAATAAAAAATAATGGACAAAACCACTCCATCATCTATCTCAATAGTTGAGTTTCAAAGTGATGCCTCAACCAGTAAGATATTTTTAGAATACTTAGACATATTTTTCTAAAAATTCAAGAGAGAAAAATTACACTACAATTAATCTCAAAATTTACAAATGATAACTTCAAAAAAAATTCCTAACTAAATAAAATATATAATTTCTAATCAATAATAAATATTTCATGTTTAGTTTTAATTTTTTAAAAAGAAACCAAAATAATCATAATAATTTAACATTTAATAATAATAATAATGTATTATAATAAATAATTATAAAATAATATAAAAAATATTTTAAACCTAAAAACTATTTATTAAAATATAATACTTTTATATTACTAAACCAAAACTTTAAACTTTATATTACCCACAGTTTTTTTTGTAACTATTTAAAATTTAGACGAACAAAAATCACTTTAATTCCAATGAATATTTCAAAAGCCACCCAACATAATATATAATCCTACGAGATACATGATCCCCAAACAAATTGCACAAAGAGTATGACTCATCTAAAACATTTATGTCCTGGACAATAAATCATAGGCACATGCATGTCAGAGGAGTTGGGAGATTGACAGAAATGCAAACGGCACGTAGCCGGTGCCGAGGTGTAGAAAGTTAGTTTTTTATAAAGGTAGAAACAAGTTCCCACTCCAATCCACACCCCCTCACACCACTCAATCTCCTACTTCAATGATGTACCAATGCCTTCAAGACTTTCTGACACCCTACGCCACCATCATACACGTGGGAGAGAAGGACTCTAAGAAACGTAGGTAATGGGATTAATATAGAAGTAGTGTAGGTTGATTTAGTTTATTACAATATACTTTATTATATATATTAAATAATATATTATATGATTATTATATATATATATATTATAATTAGTGATTAATATATTTTGTATTGTATATGTATATATCATATTTCATAGTATATAATCTAAAGCATACATCGAATATTATGAAGATTATATCTATCACATTTTATGATATTAGTTTTATTGAATATTTCCTCAAACTTATATATCTAAACAGATATTTGTATAAAATTTGAATGTATATAATATACTTAGGGTTATCATCATATACCTATACAAACTTAAGAACAAATTATTTTCATAACTAAAAACTACATATAAGTCCATTAGAAAGTAGACTATCTGTGCAATGGTGACCGATGATATTAATTAAAAAACTATATAAAGTGGATACTTAACAATTCTTATGAATGAAAGTAATAAATGTAGCTACATATATTTAAAGTAGGATATCGATAGTTGTTAAGAAATGTGTACTTATGAAATATGATTTATATTTGGAATAAGATTTTGATATAGATGATGTTGTTAATGCATGTTAGTCAAAAGATTCTAATGATAAATAAGTCATTTAGTATTATTTACCAGGAGAGATAATGTTGTTACTTTAATCTAGTTTGTGGTGAATAGAAATTAATATTAAGGAATTATCCCAAGTAGGATAATGACTTTAGAGAGAAATGGAACTAGATTTGTACGATGATATGGCAATTTGACTTAGGGGCTAACATATGTGCTAGTGTAGTAGACTCCCATACTTAAGTAGTACAATTGGTAAATCCTCATGGTAACCTAAAACACCTTGTTAAGACTTAAGCATTGAAACTACTTTACACTTATGAGTCCCTTGAAAACTAGTAGTATGAACATCTTGAATGCTCAACTTATAGACAACCTAGTTGCAATGTGCTAATGTCACTATGATATTAACCTAGATGTACATTCAAAAAAAAAAATTTGTGTGTTTGTTATGGATTATGGGCATGACTCTAAATCAAGTGATATCTTTCCATTATCCCTCTCATTTTGATGATTTTTAATTTGAATATGATGTGAAAGGTAAGAAAACTTGTTTGTGAATTAATCATGACCATCAAAAGTTACCACAACTTTTGATTTTATGTGATTTGTGCCCAGGATTTGAAACAAGATTGCTCAAATTTTATTTTTCTAAGTACAAAGACAAGTCAACATTTTTTAGAACTATATGGGGTTGGTTATTATTATTGCACATAATGAGAAATATACTGACAACCAATCCATGTTATTTTTGTTCAAGATTTGTGTATATAAGTTTTGGTTCTTTCTCTTTTGAGTCAAATTATGTAGGTGTTATTTTTATTTGAGTTAGATTTGTTTATGTTTAGCATCTTCTTGCATTAGTTGTTTTTGAAACTTTGAGTTAGGGATTCAGTGTGTTTTGTTGGAGTTGTTCTTGGCATATGGTCCATCCCATCTGGTTTTGATTTTTGGAAGAGGTATATCTTAGTCAAGGCACTCAAGGGCTAAATCTTGCAAGAAGCTTCATACAACTACCATGGAAGGAATTGTGGGTCTTTGGTTATCAAGCTCAGACCCAAATTTGATCATTCTCACCACTATACACATCTAAGAGCAACACAAAGGTTATTTTTAATCCGAGTAATTAGTGATTAAGATTCATCCAACTTGATTGGTATGAGTAATGGTGGTTTTCAGATCCTCTTTATGTTGCTTCTTGGCATGTGAGTTTCCCAAAATTCAAAAAAAATGAGGACCACAAATAACAAGAGTTAAAGGATAAAACTAAATCAAGAAAATTCAAATGGTCTAGTAGCACACTCTAAGCATTTCTTGAGCAATTCAAAAGAAAAATAAAAGAAAGGGAAAAAAAAAGATCATTGAAGGTAGCATAGTATAATCACTTCCTTCTATACACAAAAGGGTTCAAAGAGAAATCAAATGGGAAATATGTGAGATCTCTCAAATTATTTAAATATTAGAAAAAAAAGAGGGAGAGCTAAAAGATGACTAGTTAAAAGAGCCCTCAAAATGGATTCTCACATCTAGCCAAGAGTGATAGAAATGGGTTTCTTGAATATTATCAAAACTCTTGTTGATTGGTGAAGATTAGTCTCAATTATTTATTACACATGGTTACCTCACCCTGGGAATTGAAAGGAATTAAGAAATTATTTACACACTGAATGTGAAAACTAAAGTTTTAGAATGATGATTGAGATACTTTGTAACCTCTTATGGAATCATTGTTAAGTTTATTGATTGATTGAGTCTGAGGGTGATTTTTGATAAAGAAATGTCTTTTTCATTTCTTTATTTTGTTAGGGCTATTTGTTGTGGTTCCACAACACATGCCCTATATTTGACTTTGAAGATGAGGATCCCTTGTTTTTTATTTCTTTACATCTTTTAGCTCCTTCATCTATTAGATCACAGACTCTTCCAAGAGATCTTGACAATCAAGAGGCTCCTTCTCATGTCAAGTAGGTTTTTTGATTAGTGTTGAGTTCTCAATTGTTTTCTAAGTATTTTGTTTTGCATCTTTCATCATTCATTCCTAGAACATGATGTTGACCCTTGGAATCCATTAGACCTAACATGGATTCATGATTTAGATCATAAATAGGTTAATTTTCTTTGATTAGTTTGTTATATTCAATAAAACAATATTGATAATTGCATTGCGCATGTAGATTCAACACACATATCTTTATTAATTGGGGTTGAAGAAGTAGGAGTTCAAGTTTGTGCCAATGTTGGACTATATAGAGGGAATAATCATCAAAAGGACCAAAAATAAATACATAGAAGTGCTCCAAGACCCTATTTGAGAGAAACCTAGAAACCATTTCTAATCTAAGAACTTTGATTTTTGCATGAATTGAGCACCTTGTGCATGTCTTGACAGGTGCACAAGTGTGAAGGTATGCAAGTGTACAAAAGTTGAAATCTTGGAGATGCCCAAGGTCCTAAAGATGCTAAGGTGCACAAGTGCACAATTTTACAACTTATGAAGATGCATAACTACAAGGTCCCAATGATGTGTAGGTGCACAAAGTACATACGTGCATAAATGGGCCTAAATCATCATAAATATTAGAAATAAGTATGCAAGCGTAGTCTAAGATACCATGTGAGAAAAAACCCAAAAAATAATTTTAAATTTGGAAACTATGAATTTTTGGGACTTGAGTGCCTTGCACACATCTCCAAGGGTACATAGGAGCAGAATTTAAAG
This sequence comes from Cupressus sempervirens, assembly GCA_028749045.1. Taxonomy (NCBI): domain Eukaryota; kingdom Viridiplantae; phylum Streptophyta; class Pinopsida; order Cupressales; family Cupressaceae; genus Cupressus; species Cupressus sempervirens. Next base: position 392,651,885 of record CM053791.1, on the reverse strand, counting down.
ATTGGTGAATGAATAATCTCTAAAGGTGCATGACTATACATATCCAAAACATCTAGAGGTCTTTGAGGTCCCCAAGTTTACCATGGTTTCCTCATCTTTCACAACTAAGTCACACTTCATGTATTCATTCTCAAAAGTGAGAAATATCAAATCTTGCTAGATGTTGGACAAGAGAAGAATTGGATAAGATCACTATTTCAAATGAGAATATATAGACTGGTAATAAGGTCATGTTATCTATGTATAAAGGTATCCAAGACATGCAAAGGAACACATGCCCAACTTTTAGAAGTGGATAAATACTATAGTGCAACCAACTTAGATATTTTTTATGATGACTAAAAAACACAACTATACTAAGTGAAAATAGTTTTAGAAAAATCCAAGCATCACTTAAATCAATATCCTCTAAGACTAATGTTGGATGCATTTTCAAAACCAAGGAGACACTAAGGGAGTTAGACTCCATGCTAGGTGGTTTTGAGAAAATAAGACAAGAATCTTGTGATTTCTAATGAGATTAGAAAATAACATAAGTTGAATGGGTTATATAGTTATTTGCAAGGTCTTTTCCTTTAAAATTTCAAAGCTTTTTATTAAATATTCTGTATAAACCTATAATAAATCTACTTTTCTATGGTTGAAGACATCATATGGTTTTTGGATATAATGGTATGATTGAAACTTGTATGTGATAAATGAAATCCTATGTGCATAGTCATAGATAGAATACTTTCTTCCTTTAAACCTTTTATGGGTAGGTTCCTATAGCCAAGTGTCATGAGCAAGAAATAGTTTGTGTACATTTAATATTTTTTGAGTTATTAGAATGAATATTTGTTTCTATATATTTCATGTGTACTAATATGATGCAGGAACAAGTCAAAGAAAATCATAAGGAAGAGCATGATAAAGTGAAGTAATGACAAGATCATGCATCTATCTTATACCAATAGTTAGCTAAATATCAGGTCAACACAACTGATAACTATTATCTGCTTGCACAAATCTAGATATTATTGTGTGCTACATTTGTTAAAGACATGTTCAAATAGGAAAAATGATTTTCACATTCATGTATTTTGATTTATGATGTTGTTAAATCCTCAATTATTGAGGCTAGATTTAGTAAGTTAGTTTCATTCAGATGTTATAAATAAAGTTGTGAACTCACACCTCATGTAGTGAAAGAGAGATTGTAATATGTAACAACACTCAATATAGTTGTTATTTCTAGTTTGTATCATTCATGATTTTATATCAATAAAGATGATACTATTATTTTTTAGCAGTTCATTCTAAGTTCATAGTCATTCACTCATCCAATGGGGCCTACTTGGGGGAGTGAATTTAGTTAGTAGGATTAGTTTTCATTATTCTTAAGGTTGGATAGAACTCTATTGCTCTTGTAGCCATTGGTAACAAAAACATTGGTTGTTCCTATAGAAAAGATGAATAGTGTAGAATCCTCTTCGTAATTTTATCTATATATTCTAGATTAAGTTCATTTAAACCTGCACTTAGGAATATAATCTCTATTCAATCATTCTTGTCTCTATAGATCATAAATGGAAATTAAGAGGGTTTAGATAATATACTTTGCAAACATCATTTCAATTCTACATCCATGGTTGATAATTAATTGAGTTTAATGAAACATTTGCATACTACTTTGGATGCCCAATCCATAAGAATAAAGCTCTACTTTCCAGACCAATCATGTTGGAAATAATTGTTCAATTGTATATTATCTTTGATGTTACAAAAAATATCAAGTCTTTACTAGTCAGTGTCTGCCAAGCTCACTTGGGCGATGATGATAGTTTCCAATGTCTATCAAGTATTCTAGAGATAATCAAGTTTGAAGATAGTGTCTACCAAGTTCATTTGGGCACCAAAGGAAGTTTGCAAGAAGACAATGTCTGTTAAGTCCACTCAAGCACCAAAGAGAAGTTGGCAAGGAACTAGTGTTAACTAAGCTCACTTGATTACCAAAGGGAATTTGGTTTAGGATACAGTGTTAATCAAGTTTACTTAGTTGCCAAAGGAAATATGAGGAAAGTCCTTTTTGAGTTAGTGTTGATTGAGTTGGGTCGACTAATAAAGAAATTTCTTGAGTCAACATATTTAGTTTGATGAATTTATTTTTTAATTCTAGTTGACTTAATGGATGAATATTGAATATATGAAAGTGTATTCAAGTCAATTTGACAAGTTAAATAGTATAAGTATAAGGTCAAGTTGTGGGATTGAATGAGAGAAGCATGGGATTGAAAAGATAAATCAAGGAAGTGAATTGGAAGGATAACATAGTATCTTGAGTTGACCAAGCTACAAAGTTTTATTTGATCAAGGAGGATCAAGTATTCAAGCTATAATAGAGATCTCTTAATAGAGTTAGCTTAACAACTATTTGCCAATTCTTCTAACAAGTTGGAATTTCTAGATTGAAGTGTCTAAAGACCTCTAACAAGCCTACTCCTAATAGGGTGATTGAATCCTTTAATAGGGTAACACCTAATAGTATGTTTTGTAACCTTCAACAGGGTTGGCTCCTAACAGCAAGGATAACTTTAGAAACCCCTCCCAAAAGGAATGCCTAAAATGTTGACAAATCCAACATTTTTTGGGTAGGAAAATTTTAATGTTAAGGGTGATATTTTTGTTCTATATAGGGAAATAAAATATTATATGTTGGCAATTTTATTCTTGTCCTAGCAAAAAATATTTTAAATGTGGCGAATTAATGTTTTTTCTTGCTAATAGATAAATAAATGATGGCTATTTTTTCCCTTTTGAAAAATGAATTAATAAATGTTAGAGGCGAATTACTTTTTTCATAGGAAAATGAATAATAATGGTCTTGGCTAATCTTTAGTGGTAAACTAAAAAATTGTTTAATCTAAAAATGAATTTGCGTGTGTATTGGCTAGTGACTATACTGACTAATAAGTAGTTATACACTTGGCTCGAAAATAATTAATGGTTTTCTAAATACAAGTAAACCATACTAATCCATGGATGTTACATTTGCTTCTATTTATTTAAAGTCAATAGGAGTAGCTTTGCATTTCAACTACCCGTAGCTAATATTAATGAGCAACCACATTGAATGCAATGTATTTGCTACACCAAACATTATTATCAAACTCATATATTACATGACAAAAATGACTATATTCCATGAAAAAATTATTTTTATATATTATGTGCATATGTGGCTCATTGTTAGCTTTCTTAGGTCTATTATTAATAATGTCATTACGTTAGTGTCACCATTACCAAGTTGGCTACAGTCACTTTTATATTGTTAATACAATATTTTTATCAATCATTGATTAATTAGAGATTAAAGACAAAAGATGCATTTTGGGACCAGTCGCTTGAAAAGACCTAGAGTCGCATGAAATTCTATGGAATGGAGATACGTGAAAAGTTTTACATGGAAACCATTAACTAGAATGTACTCAATGTAGTGAACATCACATTAAGATTAAAATCATAAATATGGTACTAATAATTACAATTTATACATTCCATTTATACCCACCTTGGTAGGCACTTTTGATTGTCCGACATTAATTTGAGTACATTTTGCACACTTGAAAATTAATTGGAATACAAAAAAATAAGATACGAAAGATTGTGAATGCCAAAAAATTTAATGCAACTTCCATTAAATAGCCTCTTCAATTCCTCTTTCATTATCATTTCTCAAATTCTTGAATAAAAATTTAGTTTGTAGAGTTTCTTAGTCATGGATACACCAATTCACCTGAAATGCACTACAATGGCTCTGCAAAAGCCCTTTTTGGGCATGATACCTGACAATGTCCTAGCCATGGTTTGTAAGAAAGATGCCTAAGGTCCTTTTATCTATCATGCTTTATTCATGGTCCTCGGCCATGAATTATTAAGAAATGATAAGAGGTACCATGTGTCCACATATATTACCTCCCACTTCCTCACATCTCTTCTTGACCTTGGAGGCAATCAAGTAGACATTCTGATGCTTTTGTGTAATATTTTTAAGGAAATTTTTTTAGAAGATGATGTAAAATAAATTGTATTGGTCAAGTAGGTACTAGGGCCGAGCATTGACATCCCTTTTACAGACGTAGCTGTCAAGTGTTGGAAGCAAGGCATAGGGAGTATTGTATAGAAGCATCCCTTCCTACTCAGCATGAATGAATGGAAATTGACTCACCACTGAAAGTGGGCATGCCGAGAAAGGATTTTCTACAGAAGTGGTTGTTTTTGGACTAAGACTGACTTCACATAGTTGGACGAGTTTAGTGACATCATCTTCTCCAATAGATTCCTTGTGTAGGGATTTGAAGACCTTTCTAATTGAAGGCTTCAAGCCCTCAGTGCATTAGCTTACTGATGCACCTAGCCTCCCTATTCCTTGGTTCCATATTCCTTGTTTCCTAAATCTTTTTTCCTTGACAAAATTTTTTTTTTATGATATCTATTTTTTCTTCAGATTGGCCCTTGCCCTTTAATGTAAATTACGAAATAGTAAAACCAGGCTGATTTAATCATCTATTTTGAATATTTTTGCTATGAATTAGTATTATGTACTTTGTACACTCTAAAATATTATCAATGAAAACAATAATTTTTGGCTTCTCAAATCATTGTTCCTATTAGTCTATGAATTTGTTTTTGGCATCTCAATGCACTATTGAAATGTTAGTATGCAACTTTGTTATAAAAAATTAACTATTAATAGTTATAAAGTTAGAAATAAAAAAAGTGTTTTAGCAATTCCTTTCACAGTTTCATATTTGTGTAAGGCCTGCACTAGTACCCTATTCTAGATCCTGATGAAATAAAACTGGTTAGGAGTTAATTGAGTTATGCTTTACATTTTGTTTTATTACAAATCATGATTTCAGGGATCCTATAGGAGACTAATGTGGACTCTGATACTCTCTCCAGTAACATTAGGTCGATAAGATATGACCACATGGAAATGAGATTTAAAATGTTTAAGACAAGAACCTGACCATGATACACTATGGATGATTTACTAGGTAGTTAGGAAGGATAAAATAACTTTTAGCCTACTAAGAATAACTATGAGTATAGGTTATGATGATAATCAGATACATGGATATGTTTGAAACTTGGTTCTAAATTATTATGACATAATTACTGAAACATTCTAACAGTCTGTAGAGTTAAACTTGGAAAATCACACAAACCCCTCATAATGTGATAAGGGGATATTGCTAGAAACGTCACTATGTTTGACCATTATGTTTAACTTAATCAAAGTTACTAGTTAACCAATCTGCACATATCCATTTTATATTGTTTTTACGATTTACTAAAGATGACTCAGAGTTTCATTGTTATGTGAGAAAGAGTTATGCTGATACTTCAGTTGAAAATGATTTATACTAAGAGAGATTACTATTGATAAACATATTCGATATTTCAATGTTTCAAATATTTTATGAGAATGATAATGTAAAGTTTTGAATATGCACTTAGTTGAAAGTTAAATGGAATATGCTATTGCAATGTTTGATTGATAGGACTTAGAACATAAATGATTAGATGATACTTACTTGTATACGTTAATGAGTAGTATAAGATATTGGATTTATGTTTTACGTGTTTGTATGGATCCTATATTATCTTATTGGGTTACTAATGTTTAAGTTGAGTGTGCAGGAAAGTGGAACCATGGTGATTAATGGGGGAAACAAGGTTCAATCTTATGTGAACACGATTAAGCCAAGGTGAATCTTTGGAAGATTCAAAACCTCATTTTATTGTGTTTATTTTGTACTGTGACTGTGTATGAGTGTTATAGTCAGAGAGCATGGTTGATTAGAGACACGTCATCGTAATGTGTAAACTGTTTTTATGTGCGTGTGCATGCCATTTGAAACTTGTATTGTCTATGTGCAAATGACATGTCAAATAGGGTTCTTTGGCATTAAGTCACTTAACCTATGCCTAATCCTCATTTCAAAATCAATTAAACCACCTTGGAGAGTGTTAGGAAAAGTCACCTTTTTGATGGAATGCAAGTTACAAGTGATAGGAATTTTAGAGAGCCTAAGTGATTCTTAAGTGCTAATTTTGTGGAAACAAGTCACCAACAAGGTAATAGTATGGGTTGGGGGTTAAAATATAATTATAAGTGGGTCTAGGGCACCCTCAAAAATAGTCATTTCCAAGCCAATTCGAAAATCATATTGTAACATAACTTCTTTCCTCATTACACCACTTGGTTAAGTCCTCATTGGTGGAAAAACACAAAAGTAAAAGAGGTAGGTGAGGATGAAAGTGAAGGTCTTTATAGGGAAGTTGTGCCAATCTTGGGGATTCATTCACCCACTCTCTAATTTTAGAGACAGGCAGGGAAGGGAAAACTTGGAAGCCAAGCAGGATGAGGTCTTCATTCCATTGCCATAGCTCGTAAGTAGGTTAGTGCTTCATGCCATGCTTCTTCCTTGGAAATTGTAAGAGAGTGTCTTTTGCAGAATTGTGGTAGTGATATGACATCATATATTGTGCTTTCTTGTGTTGTGGTGTATTGTGAGTGTATGTATGGTTGTGAAACTTCTTGGGCTTCTCTTAGATTTTCTTGTTTTGTTGGATGTTGAATTTTGTTAATGGGTGTGAAGGCTTTACTCACCCTTGGGAGGGAAGAGCAAGCCTAGGGTGAAGGGGTTAGTTGGGCTTGAGATATAGTTGAGAACCTTGGGGAATGGTCTCCATTGTATGCCATATGCCTTCACAATTTGTTATGGACAGTATGGAGAGTGATGGTGTGGAAGAAGGTTGATGAAGTATGGAAATTCAGTGATGCTTTGGTTGATGGTAGTATGATTGGAGGATGTTTGTGAAAGCCCCGAAAGGGCATGAAAATTTGATGTTTGTGAATAGCCCCGAAAGGGCATGGAAATTGTTGTTACAAATGTAATATGATATGGAAAATCTCCTAATTTGAGAGCCCACCTTCACCCACTGTTTATGATTCCATGTGTGAATCATTGTGCAAGCCTTGGTTGGGAATTGTAAATGTGATGTTAAACTAAGATATTCATGTTGGTTTTTGTTATGCTGATGATGTTTGAGTGTAACCTGGTTAAGCCTTGTTTTCCCTAGCATGGGGGTGGCCTCCTTGAGGCCTAGGTTGTGAGGTGAGCCTCCATGGTTCCCTAGTTGTTTCTCTTTTGTGCAGGTATTCTTTTGGAGAGTTTTGGAAACCTAATGTTATGGAGTCCATTTCTTGCTTAGGAGTAGATGTATTATTATTGTATTAAGGAGAGAGAAATCCTCCTTGGTTATGTGAAAGAATTTGTATTGTAGAGTGTGGTGTTTTTCTATCTCATATGTTCTTAGGAAGAGAAGTTGATTTATCAGTATTATGTATGATCTTTCTATTGTGCTCAGATTGATAGAATTCATGCTTGATATTGTATTAAAATAATTGAATGGATCATGTTAGAGAGGTTATGTTGTTTTGATGTTATCCCATTTATATTCAATAAGAATGCGAGGAAAGAAGAAACTGAGTATCTTGAGATTACAATAGGATTGAAACTGAACTTTGCCACCTTGATACCTTATTTCTCTATTGCATAAGGAATAATGTAGAAGTTGATGATTAGTATTGAAATTGTTAATGAAGTAAGGTATGCAATTGATAGAAAGAATGGTAGATAGCTTTAAATCTTAGTATTGAAGGATGTGAATGAAAAAATTTGATGCAATAAGCATTAGCTCAACACTTCTTGTGTTCTATTCTTAATTTGATTTCTCCAGAATGTTTTTCCATATGTTGTTTTAAATGGAATCATCTATTTATATGATCTAATAAATTTATTAAATTGAATGAAAAGAAAAAGTTTAATAATTCCTAATGTATCAGTGTAATAACCCATGGTGGATGACCTCTATTAAGGGAGAAGAAAATCAAAACAATACATATAAAGGGTATGGAACATAAAAACTAACTAGCTGAAGGTGCTCATTTATCTCTCTGGAATTTATATGGAAAGGTAACTAATTCCCTTCTTATATTACAGAGTAATATTTTATTGGCTAGGACTCTACCTAAGACTAGAGGAATAAGACATTCCTAGCTAGAAATAATATCAAAATAAACAATGAGCTATAAAACCCAAGTGTCAAATCACTCTCTATAAAGAAACAAATTAATAAAAAAAAATCTACATATAATATTGCTAACATAAATGATATACATGATTCTTGGGATAGCTTTTATATTCTAAGGTGTCACCTTTTTGATAATGGCCAAAGTCAACAACAAAATCCATAAATAAAATGAAAAAAATAAACAAATGCAAATTGCATCCAAATCTAGGCATTACCATCTAAGAACATGGAAGGAATGTACTTAAAAGTCAAAAATTGCTGTTGATTATGACATGATGTCCTTGTCACCTTGGGCAACGACCTCATCCTTGTGCTTTATGAAGAGGAAAGGACTCTTAAGTGGGGAGGGTACTTTGGAGACTGTACATGCTTCCCCATTTGCTCCCCACCTACTTCCACTCATTCCTAGATGCCCATGTGGCAAGGAGATAAGAGGAAATTGTTAGCACTTTATTATTATGTTTTGTTCCAAACAAATCTGCCCAAATTCAAAAAAAACATGCACTTGGAAGAAAAAAAAGGTAAGTTTAAAGTGCATGGAGATATGTGAAAGGACAGCTTATAGGGTCATAACGAAGAAAGACTGGACCCTCTTACTTAGGTGTTTGAAGGAGGTGATAGCAAGATAGGACTAATGAAGTGATTGTAGTATTCAAAGAAATTGAATATATAATCATAGGTGAATTTACAACTTAGTTTTATTTATTTTTAATATAATACATTAAATAATAAAGTAGTTTCCATTTTAAAAGAAACTTGGATGTATATGCATGGGTGGATTGGAATTTAGTTTAATCTATCTTCAAATGTGACACAAAAAAAACATTAGCAAGTTATGGTTGCAGTGGATATTAATATGTATATGGGTTACAACGATTTAATCATCTAAATGGTTATATTAATGTGTTATTGTTTTATGTTTTTTTAAATTAATAAAGGAGATTAAAAGTATGTGGGGATATAATGGGTAGCTAGGGATATATACTATATTATTTAAATATATATATTATATTATTTATATTACATTATATTCTTTTGAGTTAAGATATATATTATATTAATTAGTGGTTATCTAGGTCGAGTGTAGTATAGATAAGATGAACAAGTAGGGCACTTAATTTTGAATATGAATTAAAGATGTTTTGATGTCAATATAAGGAGATACGAGATTGGACAATAATTTGATCGAGATAATAATTGCACAATAACTCCAAGAATAGTAGTTTGATTTAATAATTGATAATAATAATGTTAGCATGTTCATGAAAAGATGCAAACTAAGGAGGTATAGGCACTTGTAAGTTATAACTATAATACTAGTAAACTCATAATAGAACATATAATAATAATGGTAACCTGAATACGGATGGAGACACACTGAGAAATAAATTCATCCTCTTGTTGCAATCTTCTATGCTATCACTACCACATTCACGTAAGATAAATCACATCTGCCCATCAGAGTGTCCTGGTTGAGTGCAGAAGAATAAGAGCTCATAACTTCATTTCAAGAGTAGAGCCTTTTGATCCATTAACGAACCTTAACAACCTAAGTTTACATACAGATAGTGTATCATTTAATCTGATCGACAAATTCAGTTAGGTGATTATCAGAGCTTCATTGGAAACTCTAAACTTAGAATGCAACTCACACTTTTAATCATACAAAGTAACAATCAAATATGACCACCACCAATAGGAGTATAATTCCCCCTTCACAGTGCACACTAAACCATTCAGCTAATCAAGAAAACATTAATGTATTTTACGAGGAAAAAAAAAAAGTTGGTTGTTTTCTCCCGTTAAAATTTATGGCATGACAATTTGATTAACGATTTATAGTAAAAAATTATTCAATTGAAAATTATCCAATAAAAAATTATAAATTTGTAATATGTATATGTATGCCCTTTAAATTTCAAAACCTATAAAATTCAATAATATATGAACACAGGGGTCAGGGCCATGCAAGTTAATAGTTATTAGTTATAATAGTTTTAACTATTATTAATTTTTTTAAAATATTAAATAAATAAAAAAATAGTTTGTTAAAGTTAAACTTATGATACATGTAACATCATGAATCATGAATCTTGAATCTTGATCAATTATCATGCAATTTAAATTGTATAGATAATATTGAAATTTGATTTCAAAATAAAAAGTTCAAATTATAACTTAGATATAAATGCTCATATAAAATATTGAATATTAATTAATTTATTCATTTCTTCCTATTTTGAAATATAAATTTATTTAAATATCATGATCATCATAACATTTTTATATTTTTATCATATTTTGAATTAAATGAAAAATGCCACGGTTATTTAAATTTAAATTAAGTTATCACTTATCATTATAGAGTTGAAGCAATTTAGCAAATATTGATTATAATCTAAATCAATTTTAATTAAGTAAAATTGCTACGATTATTAAATCAAGTTATCATTATCAAGCAATTAATGACCGATGAATAATAATTGATTACAATTTACAAATTATAATTTTATATTATGAAAAATCAATATTTCATTAATTTTACATGTTTAATTATATTCATCCAAATCATGGATTTTGGAAATTGTTAAGAACTTCAAATAATTGGTATGTTTGCAATTGGTTACTACACTTTGTGATTTAAGTTTTAATTTGCATTGTGCAACAATAAGATAGGGGAGAGGAACCAGTAGTCGTGAGGGCTAAATTCATCAACATGTAGCCACTACATGGGATCTCGTAAGACCTTCATTTTTTTAAGAAATATAAAATGGACACTGAAATACCTACAAGCTAAAACTAAGGTTTGAAGCTGTGACTCATCATACAACTTGTTAAAATAGTGCAGCTAGTGAGATTTGTCCAAAAAATGACTTTTTAAAGATTTGACCAAAGTTTAATCTAAAAATATCTAATAATTAAATTTAAAATTATTAATTGTTGTTAATAGAATATTGTATAACTATATGAAATGTAACATATATGTAACTTAAATTGACCAAATAGTTATTATTAATAAAAAATATTTGTTATATATAACACAAAATAACAAATACTTCAACAACAAAAAAAATTATTTTTTGTTATAAAAATAACACATTATTATATAAAATACAACCTATAATCAACACAAAGGGACTATTAGTTGAACACTAAAAGTTTTTTACAATCTCTCACATTTCATAAGAAAATACAAAACATTTATTAGTATTTACCTTTTATATTTGTGACACATATTATTGATATGATTTACTCTATGCATATACATTGCTACCCCAATAGTTGTACATATAAGAGTAGTATTTATACACTAAGAACTCAAAGTTTATTTAATTGAGCATATTATGTTTTGAGTGACACACATATATGAAATAGCTATGACATTTTTATTTTTATTTGAGACAAAAAGTTATTTATTTCACTCATTAATGAATTCATATATTTATTTTTTCTATAACATTTATAAGTTTTCATGTGTTCAAGTATTGGTATATTTTTTTAATCAACATTTGGATTTTTTATATGTACAAATAATTCAATTAGTTACAATATATAGTATAATAGTAAAAATGTGTTGGAAGATTAGACTCTATGTTCATGATAGGGTGATCATAATTTAAATAATTAATATTAGCTATGCAAAAGGTTTAACGATTCATGATTATTCAATAAATGATAGATCAATGATCACAACTCTATTTCAAACCAAATTTTAAAAGATTGAAATTAAATTCTATTTCTACCCAAAATCAGGACATGTGTAGTTGGAGAATCTTTCTTATAAGTTATAGTTATATCTGACTCCTGACTTCCAACTATTGACTATAAGAAAGATCTACAACCCAAGATGAATTTCAGACCAATTTGGGAAATATTTTCCCATGTGCCTAGATTCATCTAGAATTGTGACACATGTCTGGTCATTGCAAAGCTTGATTAAGTGTCAGGACTTAGTTAATATTAATAATAATTATGTTTAGTCTTTTTTAAAATTATTATTTAATCCCAACTTGAGGATGCCGTGATTGTTAAGTAAAAGATAGATCAATGACCCGAGATGAATTTTGGGTAAATTTTTGGACTACTATCGCTATTGTCAAGAGTCATCTAGAATCATGACAGTTGTCCTTGACAAGTGTCACGATTCTGGATGACTCTTGACAACAATGATAGAATTCAACAAATTGGCCTGAAAATCATATTGATTATTAAGTTTGATTTTTATTAATTAATTTATTTTAAATGAACAAATTTCAAATTTCAAATGTATATTAATGTAATAAATTTTTACTTTTTATTATTATAGTTATGTACATTATTGAGTCTTTAATATTTATGTCATTTATATGTACATTGTACATAGTATTAGTAAAGTACCTAAAACCATTAATTACTTAATACTTACATTTTAACTTTTAACTATTAACCTTTTATGTTTTTAGAGTATGAAGTTTAGAGTTCTCCAAGTCAAGAGTCTGATATGATAAGATTTTTTAATTTCAACTTTTCAAAGATTGATTAAATTCCATTTTGTTATTTAGAAGACTGAAAGTGTGAAACTTGAGTATCATAGGACAACACCAATTATCTAAGTATCTGGTAGTGGAAGTATTGTCGAATCTCGATTCTCAATTCTAGGAATTTATTTATTTTTTTAAAATTTCAATACAATTTGCAGTAATAGAAATCATGATTCTTATTGTCTTAGGTTTACACTTTATAATTTTTTTAAATAGGTCTTGAAGAAGAATTTTGTGTAATAACTAGTAGAAGGCATGGGCAAAACAAAGTAAAAAAGCTCTAGTATGAGTGCAAGAATAAAGGAAAAGAAAGACATCATAAAACTCAGGCAAGTGCTACAAACTTCAGGATTCACTGATGAATGTCATGATATTTTTTTATCTTGCTATCCATGGAGATTTGGGAATCATGGGAATTAGACATTCATTGTCCAATAAGTAGAAAGATCTACAAAAGTGGAAAAATTATTACAAATATAACAACAGTATTTGTGCACATACAAATAAACTAGTTGCTTTGGTTACTAGATTAGCAAACCTCATTGTACTCGAAGTATTCCCTTGCCTTGAAATTGTAATGCCATGCACTCAGAATTATGATGAAAAAAGAAAGGCAATTGTAAACCAAAACACTTAGGAGGAAATTTTATCCATAACTAAGAGTGAAATTTTCACTCTATTCCTAGGGCTAAGGTTTAAACTAGAATGCATTAACAAGGGCATTGACTTGGATAAACTAGTACATTCTTATGACAAATTGGAAAGAGTTTTTCAAGATTCATCTATTAAGGGTTTAATAAACTCAAAGTCATCTACTAGTGTTACTATTATATTGGACATAGACCATAAGCCTCCTTATCAGTATGATATTTTTGTGCCATAGGTTCAGAATACTATTTCTTTGTTATCATTTTATGTGGGATTGGACAATAACAAGGAAGTAAGGGCCAGTGTTCTTGAAATGATTTATAATATCCATTGTCGAGGTCAGTTAGTTGAGAAGGTAGATGTAAGATATAATTTTGTTCAACGCATTGTTGAATCTATGAAACAATAATTACTAATAATTAAAAAAAGTACAACTATAGGCAAGACAAACACATTTAAGTTCAAAAATTACTTGTGCTCCCTTCTTTTAGCAAAGAATCACCTAATATTTGAGATAGAGAAAAATAAGCCTGATATTGAAGTCTATAAGTTTGATGAAAAAATCCAAAAGAAATTAGAGACTCCAAGTCCAGTATATGAGTGGTCACATAAGATGAGGATGACTACTAAAAATAATTACTATAACCATTTTGTAGAATTCTTTTTTACACCTATTTACCAAAAAATCATAGGCACTTTGATGCCTAGATTGCATGTGTCTTGTAAAGATTGCACTCAATTGAGAAGTCAAATTCAATTGGTTGACTGGTTCTATTGCAATTTACAAGTGGAAAGATTTACTTCTAGGGGGGGGGAGGGGAATCACAACTAACAATTCTACCTCTAAAAATCTTTTTATCTGAAAACATTCACATGCATCTAATTCATCTAATAAACATGAAAGTAAAGACATGCATGAGAATAGATAACACAAGATTTTGATAACCCAAAAAATCTCCAAAATGAGAAGGTAAAACTAGGGTGGGGATGACACCCACAAAGAATCACTGCAACAATATGTAATTGTTTAAGGTTACAAAGTTTGACCACTTCCAATGGTCTACCCTATGAAAGGCCTACCCTATTAAAGACTTTACACCCTATTAAAAGTAACCTGTTACCCTGTTAAAGGATTTAATACCTTGTTTAAAGGCTTACATCATGGCTATTAAACCAACCTATCATCATAGGATTTTCATTGCTAATACAATGGCTAGAGAGTATTAGAAATTCTTGACTTGATGACTTGTAATCCTTAATTTCTGATTTCATATCCTTGTTCTACTCTGTCTGTTTTGATTCTTGCTTGATCTGATATGACTTTCTTCAAAATTCTAATACTCGTTCCTTGATCAACTAAAATTTTCAATGCTTTTATGCTCTTTCTAAGTATTTACACCACTTTGCACTTCTCTAGAATTCTCCCTTAAACTCTCTCCCATACATACGAATAATGGGGTTTCATCCTCCTTTTAAAGGCTTTGAAGACTTAGGGTTAGGTATTAATCTATGATCAATATTCAATCTTCATTTCCTGCTCTATTCATTTACTTTTCCTATTGGTTGCATGTTTTCTTCATTTTTCTAATTGGTTGCATGTTGATTACATATTTAATGCAAAATATTTGATCTTATCTTCAAGATCCTTCAATATTCATCCTAAGTTAGTTCAAAAATGGTTTACATCTAAGTTTGTGAAGGCACAAACTCATATGTTGATTTTGTGTTACTTGACACTTACTAATTGTTGATGCTTGGCACATATAGGAATTCTATCTCACTTAGTTCCTATAGTAATTAGGTTTTACTTGGCATCTATACTTTTTTGAGCACCTATAGTGACTCGGCATCACTTATCACTCATCACTTGATACTTGCTTGGCACCTGAAGTTCATTCAATACCTGTTGAATTTTTGGCTTGGCATACTCTGTAGCTTGGCATCTATATTATTCTCAGCATCAACTTGAGAATTGGTTAAACATGTTGACTCTCAATTTTCAAAAGCAATCTAAGACCAAAAATCTCCCCCTTTGACATGAGTGGCAAAAACACTTAACTGAGCATTATGGATCTAGTCTTTATGAGTATAATATGTATCCTATTCAGCATATGTACAAAAATTACAAAAACTTTGTTCAAATTTTTTTAGATGATTATATTCCTCAAAAACTTGTAACTCCCCTTGAGTTAATGTGCCATTTTTGTAACTAGAATTCCTTAAGCTGAATTTGTCTCATGTTGATTACATTAAGCTAAATTTGTCTCATGTTGATTATGTTATTTTCCTTATCATTCTTTTTCCTTTATTTCTATGTATTTGGTTTGTATCTACTTGTTTGTACTTCCCCTTTGTTTCTTCTCTATGTCTACTCCCCCTTTCACACATTTTCTTGTAGTTTTTGCATTTGCATCCCTTTTTGTTGTATCTCCTTATTACTTTCTCAAAATTGTGATTATTTCCCCCTTTTTGGCATTTCTCCCTTTATTTACATATCCATTCTTATTATCTCCTATCTTTGTTATGTCTCTCATGAATATCTCCCCCTTTTGGATATTCTTTATTACCTCTATCAAAAAAATGTATTATCTCCCCCATTCTTATTATATGCATAATATTTATATCTCCCCCTTTTTGACACTTATGTCAATGTGTCCTAAGAATCAATAGAATATTTAGCCAAAAATGTTTTATTTACCTCCATTATCATCTTCAGAGAAGCATCCCAATTGTCTAAGGCAATTTCTAGTGATTTATGCTAGATGGTTGTCTCTCTTACAAGATGTACAAGGCCTTCTAAGGTAGAAACATTTGGATATTTCTTCAAAAATATTTTCTGCATAGGCCACTTCGTTATGTAGTACTTCCAGATGTGGGGTGATTATAGATTGAATCTATATTAATTTGGCCTTAACATTGGCCTCTTCTATTGTCAATACAGCTAACTCCTTCTGAGTGTGAAGCATTGTGGAAAAATTCTTCTCACTTTGAGTTGGATCTTTAGGTAGCTATGTGCTAGATATCTTAAGATTTTGTTCCAAGCACAGTATTCTCTAGCTAGTTTCTTGTGTGAAATATGATGAATCAAAGAATTTGGAGTACAATGAGAATATATTCTCAAGTAATGTTTTAACTTTCTCAACCTTTTTAGCTAGTTCAACCTATGATAGTGTTATCTCACTAGATATCTTCTCATTAACTTCCATTTGAAATTTCTCTTCAGACCATTCTAATAATTTGACATTAGTATCAAGGTCTTCATTTTGTACTTGGTCCACTATGTTGGACAATTGCTCCATGATGGGCTTTGTTTTGTTAGGTATAAGCAAGCTAAATGCATCAAGGAGTATATCTTCAATTTCTACTAATGCTTGCTTTTGTCTATACTCATTTTTGAGTATCTCCTACTTCTTCTTCCTCTCAAGTGCTTCTTGCACTTCATTTATCTATGCCAGGCTCATTATTTTAAAGTCATAACTTGGTATGACTATTTCTTCATCAAGTGCAGGGTCTCCATAGTGAAGTACTCTTGCTACCTTGGTGGAGCTCGAGCTTGGTGCTCAGAATCGCAGGGGTACTCCATCAGTGCTTGGTTGTTTGGTAAGCGTCCTCGAGGTAGGAAAATTTACTAGTGTCTATATTGCCTCTTGCTTGCTTTCCTTAGGGGTTTTCTCCTCTTACTTGTCTTCTTCTCTTCTACCCTGATCAATAATAATGATTTGAGGAGTTGAACCTTGGCTTTGTGTTGTAGGAACATCTTGTCCTATCTACTCCTTTGCAGACTCCTCAAAAGTTGTTGTTGCTATTACTATGGGATCAACCTTAGTAGTTATGTCTTGTGTTGCTTGCTCTTTTGGTTGATCATCTGTAGCTATGAGAGGTTGTGAAGGTGGTTCTTGTGTGTTCACCTTCTCCTTGGTAAATTTTTCTATAGCATTTTGTAACTCCTCTACACTCACCAAAATAGGATTTGTGCATAGCTGTGATTGTAATGTTGTTTGGTGAAGGATCTTTTTGAGATCCTCTGTAGTTAGTGGATTGATGTTCTGACCTAAGGTATCAAGAACATCCTTTATAGATATAGTTTCTGCAAGTGTTGTATGTGGAGGACTTGGTGGTGGCAATTGGGGTGTCTTGGACACTCTATTTTTGTTGCTTCTCCTTAGTTGTTACCTCTTCACCTTGTTGTGTCTTCTCCACTATTACCCCTTCTTTCTCTTTCTTTCCTTCTTCATACTTTTCATTCTTTTCTTCTTCTTCTTCATCATTTATTCCCTCAAAGGGATGTTCTTGCCCTTTCTTGATAATAGTCAACCCATAAATCAATTTCCACATTTGTGTGGATTTCTTTACAACATCTTCAATTTTATTCTATAAAATACTAAAGGCTCTGTATTTGGATGTGAATTTTCTCTCATGTTTCTTACTAGCCTTGCTTATTTGACCTTTATTTAGGTTATGCATCGCACAAGAAAATGTTGACTCCCTTATTTCCTTCTCCATATTAAGGTAGTAATGCCATTTATTTTCTACAATGGAGCTTAGCTCCTTAGGCATAGAATTGTCAAGTTCAAGTGGGGTAGTCTTGAACTTGGCCATCATAGTATAGATAGACTCTTCCACTATGTTCTATTCTTCTCTTGAAAATTTATTAAAATCAATGGTCTTTAAACCAGCTAAATTTGCATTATCCCTAATATTATCATAAACATTTTCCAAATTAGATTTGGTAGAATGTCTTACCAATCTAAATTGAACATTGTCAGATTCTGTCTTTTCTTCATTTGACTCTAGGGGTGCAACATATTTTCTTATTTTCTTTTGTTCTATAGGCCTTCCTTGCTCTATGGCCTTTTGCTTCCCCTATTTCTTAACTACTTGTGTTGTTTCCCTTGTGTCTGCCCTTGTAGTTGGCTTGGCTGGGCTTGGCTTTGTTGCTTTCTTCTTCCCTTTGGGCAGTGCAACTAGCTATTTTTTTGCCTCTCTATTCTTAGGCTCTAGCTTTGGTGCTTCCTTCTTTGCACCTTCTTCTTCCTTTACATCCTCATCCATGCCTTGGGCCAATGCAAGTGTCTCCTATCCTTGTTCTTCTTCATCATCTTTAGCTTCTTCATCTTCTTCTTCCTCTTCTACAATGTCCTCACCAAATTTGGCTTTAAGTTTCTTTACCAATCTATCCTTCTTCTTTAGTTTGGAGGTAGTCTTCAACTCTATATCCACCTTTGACCTTACCACATCATAAGTACCAAATGTGGTGCACTCTTGTCCACTTCGTCAGCTAATAATGCAGTCATGGCTACATATGCTTGATCTATGTTTATCTCATATCCAAGAGATCTTAACCATCTAACTCTTGGTATGGCTACTTGTATGTAAGTATAATCAATATCTACAAGAAAACCTACATCATTTAGATGCTTTTCTACCAATGAAACTAGTATTCTTAGCCTCTATTTCATGGTCTTCTTGAAATCTTCAAAATAGCTAGTCATTAGAGTCTCAAAATTAGCTCCCATTTGTTCTATATATTATTTTACTTGAGCTATTATAGACCTATTTTCTTTCCAGACAAATTTACCAAAAGATGGAAATTTATTCTATACATAGAAAAATATGCAAATCAAAATTGCACCAAACTTGCATTGGGCTCCCTTGGTTCTCCTTATTACTACTAAGTTCTCATTAATTTGTTGGAATTGTAGTTCTACAAGATCATAAGTATGATCCTTCTTCAATAATTTGTAACCCACATCCATTGCAATGCATGGTACACTATTAAGCATGCTAGATCGATAAAATTTGTGTGCAATAAACCTAATAGCAAAGTCAACAAGAGGGTCTTAGATAGTGTCTATTGTCATTTCTCTCTTGTTCCATTTGGCACCAGTGTTTTTCTCAATAGCTTCCTTAGAATCACTTCTAAGGGTCTTTGGCTGATCTAGGGTTGGATACCCTATCACTCTATGTACAATCATTTTTGTTATTTTTATTGGACCATCCTCCAACCATAAACTTCCATCATGAATCATACTGAGTATTATCCTTATCCATTCAGTGTCAAACCCTTCTTCTCAATGATTTGTTACTCTTCTTTCAAAACACTATTTTCACACAATTTATCATAGGATTCCCTCATCTCCATATCTCCTATGGCTCCAATTTTGTAGTTGTAACATCTTCTAACATCTTGGACCATAACTACCTTAGGAGGTATAACAGATAGGGTCCAACTAGGTCATTTTGTATGCCACTTTAGGGATTGGCCAAAAATCTAGTTGTTTTAGTTCATTTGATGCTAGTTAGATCTCAAATGGTTCTTTCTTCTATAGTTTCCTAGAACTAGAGGCCATTTGTGCTAGCTAGGGTTTGAAAACAAAGAAAATGTAAAACTCCATAGCTTGACACAAATGTAAATACCTTGAATTTGATGAAACTATGTTGAATTGCTATTGAAATTGGCTCAAATGCTAGATTCTCTACTTTGAAGTTGTTCTGCACTCTTCTTCATCTTTTCTCTTTGTTTGTGATGAAGAAAAATGATTCAAAAAGTGATAGCATACCCTATTTACATAACATTTAATGCTTAGTGCATTTATAGCTTTCCACTTGGCTTCTTAAGCATTTCTGCATTACTCAACTTCCATTGTCTTTCCATCACTCAGCATCCATAGAAGTATCCCTTACTTAGCCTCAACTATTTTTTCTTCTTTACTCAGCTTCCACTACCAACTTGGCTACAATTAATCGTTTGGCTTCTACTAACTTTGGCAAACAACTCAACATGTACTAGAATTGTACTTAGCATTTGAGAGAAAAAAATTTAACTCGGAAACACTTATGAAATCTTGAACTTTTAACTTTGAATCTTTATTCATGTTGATTTTTCCTTTTAGTACTTGGTTGTTTAGGAATTGATGTATAATATAGCTTTGTATATCAATTCCACATACCTTTTTGTGCTTAGTTGGATGAAGTGTGACCACTTGACCTTTTAGGTGAAGTGATCCCTTCATTTGATGTGTTGCTCCCATCTTTCTTCTTCCATGTTTTATTCATTTCTCCTCTGATGTGTTCAAAATCCACCTTCTTTTTTCCTTTGTTGATCTCTGAGTTGGGTGCCTTTGACCTTGTTAGGCAATACTTGTTGATATGTCTAGTCTTCAAACAACTGAAACATGTCGTTTGACTTAACCATCAGTTGTAGTTTCCACTTAAATGTGTTCTGATACAATTTTTAGGGATGTGTCCATATTCTTGATAGTAATGGCAGCTATACCTAGTGTTGTAGTACCAATTATAGTGATGTACATGGTTATTTCCCCTTTCTAGCTGATTAGATGTCCACTTAGCCTTTGATCTACACTCAAAAGATCTGTATCAATACTTCTTGTAATTGTAGCATGACCTTCAAATCTTGGTGTTCTAATAGTCCTAGTCCTACAGTTATGTGCTTGATGTCCTTGTTTGTTGCACTTGTGATAGTGACCTACATGCTTAGGTTTGTCATGTTGATGGGTATTATTTCTCTTGCATACATTAGAAGTATGTCCTTTTTTACCATAGAAATAACAAGTAAGTTTAGTGTTCTTACCTTTGTTACTTCTTTCTTTTACGATCTTGCACGACCCTCCTTTTTCAGTGCTGGTGTATCCTAGTCCTAAAGTATCATTACTAGCCCTTGGTGATTTTAGTAGCTGCTCAAAGTACTTTATGGCATCATTTGGTTTGTTGAAGCTCTCTACAATCTCCTTCTCTCTTTTGAAGTCATTTTGTAGTTGTTTGTTTTGTATTTTTAATGTGGAGATCCCAATATCCTTGACATTTAATTCATGATGTGCATTCATCATCTAACTTAGGGTGTATAGCTACATGTTTGAAATTCTTGCAAGTTCAATTGACTTTTCTTCCAATCTATTGGCAAGGTTTCTCTTGTCATCCTCTAGCATAGCCTTATCCTCAATGGCTCTTTTTTGATGTTCAGTCACTTTACAAAGCATCATGGCTTGTAATTTTTATTCAATTTTGAGAGTTCTAATTTCTTCTACTTTAGCTCTATTCTTCTCCGTTAGGTCTGCTATTGTTGCATCAAACTCTTTGAAATCTCCATTTGTAAATAATTTTGAGGTTTCAATCTCCTTGTATTGTGTATCATTCTCAGCTATGGCAATGTCTCTTCTTCTCTTTACGAATTTTCTCAATTCTTCTCTAGCTTCTTCCAAGGTATGTAGAGCAAGTTGTACATCAATTGCCTAATTCTCTATGATCTTCCCAAGTTTGTAGACTTCCATTTCCATATCTTTTCTCCAATCTGTAAGACTCCTCCTTGTGAGAACTTGTCTTTGATACCAATTTTTGGAATTTACAAGTGAGAAGATTTACTTCTAAGAGGGGGGGTTGAGTTAGGAGTAACAATTCTACCTCTAAAAATCCTTTTAGATAAAATCATTCGCATGCATCTAATTCATCTAATAAACATGAAAGTAAAGACATGCATGAGAATAGATAACACAAGATTTTGGTAACCCAAAAACCCTCCAAAATGAGAAGGTAAAACTGGGGTGGGGATGACACCCACAAAGTATCACTAGATCAATATGTAACTTTTTAAGGTTACAAAGTTTGACCACTTCCAATGGTCTGCCCTATGAAAGGCCTATCCTATGAAAGACTTTACACCTTGTTAAAAGTAACCTAGTTAAACAATTTACAAACACTCACTTGGAATGTTACCTTGTTAAAGGATTTAGCACCTTGTTTAAAGGCTTACATCATGGCTTTTTACCAACCTATCATCATAGGATTTTTATTCCTAATACAATGGATAGAGAGTACTAGAAAGTCTTGACCTAATGACTTGCAATCCTCAATTGTTAATTCTAGATCCTTGCTTGATCTAATATGACTTTCCTCAAAATTCTGATACTTTTTTCTTGATCAACTGAATTTTGAAATGTTATTCTTCTCTTTCTAAGTCTTTACACCCCTCTACACTTTGCTACCATTTTTCCTTAAACTCTCCCTCATACATATGAATAATGGGGTTTCATCCTCCTTTTAAAGGCTTTGGAGACTTAGGGATAGGTATGAATCTACAATCAATGTTCATTCTTCATTTCTTGCTCAATTCATTCACTTTTCTTATTGGCATGCTTTCTCCATTTTTCTTATTGGTTGTATGCTGATTACATAGGTAATGCAAAATATTTGATCTTATCTTCAAGATCCTTCAATATTCATCCTGAGTTGGCTTGAAAACAATTTACATTTTATTTTGTGAAGGCACAAACTCATATGCTAATTCTATTTTACTTGGCACTTACTATTTGCTAGTGCTCAACACATATAGGAATTCTCTCTCACTCGGCTTGTATAGTAATTATGTTTCAATCAACATCTATAATTTTCTTAGCACCTATAGTGACTCAGCATCACTTATCACTTGGCACTTGATACTTTCTTGGCACTTGAAGTTCACTCGGTACCTATTGAAATTTTGGCTCAGCACACAATGTAGTTTGGCATCTGTATTATACTCGGCATCAACTTGAGAATTGGTTAAGTGTGT
Source organism: Cupressus sempervirens (assembly GCA_028749045.1). Lineage (NCBI taxonomy): Eukaryota > Viridiplantae > Streptophyta > Pinopsida > Cupressales > Cupressaceae > Cupressus > Cupressus sempervirens. Next base: position 392,629,007 of record CM053791.1, on the reverse strand, counting down.
TGACACTCAATTGCCAAAACCAATCTAAGACCAATAGGTTCTTCATGCAAGAGTACACTATCTTAAGGTTTTCCAATTCAGTGGTTGAACCATGCAAACTTCCAATGTATGTTACAGAAATGGTTTTTGCACTAGAATATGTACAATAGATGGAGAGAGAAAATGGAAATTTCATTGCACAATAAAAGAAAATGATATTTCCTTCCTAGCCTTTTGCAAATGGAGGCCTTACATTTGAGAGAAAGGTTCTCAAAGTGGTAAATGAATTGGTAACCTTTTTTGGCTTTCATTTTGTCAATCACTAGAATTATGATCCACATAATATAATAAAAACAAGACTTATTTACAATGGGAAATCTATGAGAAAATATCAACATCAACAAACACCATTGATAGAAAAGTTTAAAAAATGATTCATGGGATGAGGTTAAGAAAGAGATGGAGAAACATGCAACAGAGAATAATATTTTGATGTAAGAATTGTCATCCCAAATTATGATATTGCACATATCAGAGTCCCAAAAATCAAAGCCTCTGACATACTTAAATTTCTACAAGAAAACATCTCAACCTTCTAAGAGGTTTATTCTGAAAGCAATTAAAGAGGCACGTGCATCTGAATTTTGGTGTCAAACTAAGATGAATAATTTTTTGAAAATAAGGAAAAATTTGGGTGAACCAATGACATTAGTAGGCTTTGTGAAAATTGAGGAGGATGAAATTTTCAGCAATTATTGGAATGAAGAGCATCTAGCTATACCATATAATTTGGCAGTTATAGTGACAGTGATATTCAAAGGCAAAAGGAGCTCAAGTCTAATGGAGACATTTAAGGTATTCAAGATTCTGGGTCAACCAAGGGTAGACATATTTTTAATATTCAAATGAGTTATTCTATCAAACAAACATATAATAAAGTGGCAACTATGATACAAAAAATGGGTTATGTAGGTATAGGGCCCATTAGTGCAAGTGGTAAAGGGATTTTGAATCCAGATCTAGTACCAGACACACCCAAAAAAGGAAGTAAACCAATCATTGGACTCTACAATGAGACTGAAGATGATTCATCTAGAAAGGGAAAAAAATTTTATACTTCTACTTCTAAAGGTCATCCCAACACATTATTTGTTAAATCTTCAAATCCAATTGTAGTTGATCCTGCTAGCACTCGCACTAGCACTAGCATAGATGAACCTTATACAAAAAAGAAAAAAGTTATGAAAATTACAATGAAACTAATGTTAGCAGTTACTTCACCAATTTATGCACCAATAGCTTCTATACAAAACCCTAAAAATAGTCCTAAAACACCAAGATTTGGAATGAGCCATCTCATAGTATATTGGCAATCGTTAAAATATAATTGTAGGTGAAGTAAGTTTCACTAGATTTGGAGGAGCATACAATAATACAACTGATAATTCACCTTTCAAACACTCAATTGTATCAAAAAGCCTAGATTTTAGTTTGAAGGAGTTTGCATGAAAGTTTGATCAGACAAGCAAAAGAAATAGGCAAATTATGAAGACAATGAAAATTGATGCAGTTGTTGAATGTCACGGATCTACTAATAGTATATTTCCAACATATGATCCAAACATCAAAATGATGAACTTCATGGCTATTATGCCCCTGGCTAGAGATAACAATCCACCAAAAAATGTAATAAATTGTAATGATGTACAAGTTACTAGTCTTCAAATGGATTTCTCAAACGTGAAAAATATTGACAAAATCAATATATCAAAGAGAGAAACAAAATGGTCTACTCTACACTTCTAAAAGTGGAGATGGAAAACAAAAGGCTTACAAAGAAAATAGAAAAGTTATAGGTAGACCTTGATTATGTGAAGGCCAAGAAGAAAGCAACAAACAATAAGTTCAAAGAATTAATGTAAAACGGGATAAAGAATTCTTCTCCTAAGAGCAATTGTCCAACAAGAAAAGATGAATGAACAACTAAAAATTTGACTAAAGAATTCAACATGAAAAAGCCTCTACTACATAATTGTTCAAGTCTATAGATAGTAGTGTATAGGTCAATAATAAATTGAAAACTAACTTGGACTTTGTTGTCAAGGAAAATAATACTTTGAAGATTGAATTGGAGAATGAAAAGAAAAAAGAAGAATCCAAGGCAAGGATAATTGATAATTTGTAGAAGGAATTAGGGAATAAGAAGAAAAATGAGGAGTCTAGTGAAAATACAATCCACAATTTGAAGAAGCAATTGAAGAATATGAAAAAAGAGAGGAGCTAACAGCAACAAAATTCTTGATTTGAAGAGGGAATTAGAGAATGCAAAGAAAATAGAGTCTAGTGCTACTGTAAACAATAACACAATCCACCATATGAAGAAGGAATTGGAGAATGCAAAGAAAATCCTAGATTTGAGGAAGGAATTGGAGAATGTGAACAAAGAGGAGTCTACTCAAACACTCCATGATATGAAGAAGGAATTGGACAATGTGAAGAAAAAGGAGGAGTCCACTGTGAAGACAATTCATGATTTGAAAATGGAATTCAAGGATGAGAAGAAAAAAGAGGTAACTACTGCAAACAAAATCCAAGATTTAAAGAAGAAGTTGGAGGATGAGAAGAAGAGAGAAACTAATTGGCAAGGAAAACTAGAGGAAATACAAAGAAAGAGTGAAATAGAGATGTCTAAAATGAAGAAAAAGATAGAAAATATAATTGCACAAAATATAATGACATCTTCTAAAGACCATTATGTCAAGGATACTATAATAAACATAATTAAGCTTATCAAACAAGAAATTTGGGACAAAATAATTAAGAAGAATGATAGTTTGTTTGAATGGTTTGATTTAAATAGCAATCTCAGACTTGTCTTTAAAAATGTAAAAAAAGATGTTGAGGGTAAAAGAAGTATCTTCACTAATTCCCTAAAAAATCTTTCTAATTTTTTTTCAATAAAGTACAAAGATCTAGTGGTTGAGATTTGGAAAACCAAGGAATAAACAACTGCTTGGATACCTCTGTAATGATCTTTGCTATTTGTCACAATTGTGAACAAGTAATGGAAATAGATGAAGCTCTCAAATCTGCTTCCAAAGACTTGATGAAGATGAATCACAACATACTAAAGTTACTAAATGTTGGATTACCAAATCTAGCTTACTCGGATAGAAAATTTATTGGAAAAGAATATTACATGAAAATGTTGCACAACACGATGAATTCAAATTTAGGCAACTTGCTTGAGGAAATCACTTTAGAAAGAATTGCAAGTTACATCAAACCACTATCAATAATGGATGTAGTTATAGATAAATTCCTCGATTCATGTAAAAATATCTCTTCAAAGTATTCATTGTTAATGATGTTATAACTATTTAGCTAAAACCTAGAAAAAAAGAGCTTCCAAATGATGTAGAATGGAGCACCCTAAAGAACATCATGGGAGCTAGGTTATCTTATCAAACTATTACTATTGTTATTAGTGATAGTCATAGTTGATACCACTCAAAAGTAAGTTTTCAACATTAATTTTATGAGATCAACATATTTTTAAAAAATTTAAGCGTCTATAAAAGGATTAAAAATGAAGGCTATAAATTCACTTCTAAAAACATAATTAATCAGTAGATAGAATCTTAGATCAGAGCTACTAGCCTACTACTTGACTCACATAGAAGTTAGAACTTGAAGCTAAGAAGCTGCTATAGTTGCCACTTCACCTAGACTGACTCAACATCACTATCATCATATTCCTCCTCATTTATTGCATATAACATTTCATTGTTCATTGTGTTTTCTTTAGATTCACTATAGTCTCAGTATACATGCCAAAGTCAAAATCATCTACATTACTTCCAATAATAGGACATGAATCACTACCATCACCACTACCACCACCACTGCCATTGCCACTTGGGTTTGAAATGTTGGTCATCCCTCTTCTTCCACATTTATTTCTTGAAATGGTGAGAGCTCTATCATAAGGGAAACTATCTACCTCATACCTAGAATTATAGAGCCTCAAACAACTATCCAAATTTTTGTCCAATTTGTTTCTAACCTTTGACTTCAAGAAGCTCAAAGTATTGAAAACTCTCTCATCCTCCACTAAACCCAATATCATTATCAAACATAAATTAGTAAGCTTGAAATATTCTAGTATTGACTCTCTCAACTAATTTCTCTTACCAAGGTTTTTCCAAAGCTTTGGTACCACTCCTTCTTTATTTGGATTCTCCATAAAATAATATTGTTTCCTCATTATGTTTCCAAAAGAATATGATTGATCTCTCTATCGAGATTTATCTAAAATTCTATTTATAGTTACTCCATTGATTACTTTAGATTTGCAAAAATGTTGAATCAAAGTTAGCATCCTTCTTCAGAAATCAATTAAACAATTTAGAGACCAATATTGAGGAAAAACAATAAACATTGCTTTGAGTAGTTCCTCTAGAGGGAATCTAAATCTAATTTTTGAAGAAAGATCATAGAAAACTCACTTGACATAGTCAAGAAGAGAGTCTTTAATCTTCTTGAAGTATTCACTTGTAACATGTGAAAATACCTTCTTTGGTTTTGATTCTACTTTACTTCCTCCTTCATTGGAGTTAGAGTTGGGGTTGAAGCGAGAATAGTAATGCATTGGTATTTCAACTCCACGTATCCTAGCACATACCTCATTGTTTGCACCAATATGTAAAAAGCTCCCAAGATTGTTAAAATCTATGATTTCTATCCACTTTGCAAACTTTGATTCATCTAATGGTAGTAATCAATTCATAGTATCCAGACTACTACATGTCATTTTATGCAGCTTATTATATTCTACAATGCACATAGCTCTTTTTTGAACCTTTTTTATAATATTTATCATGTCCTATAGCATGGGGAGAATAGTTGTTAAAGTTAAGAGTATGTTAACATTAGTTAGACTTGAATATAGCCGAGAGAATCTGTCTTGCACAAAAGGGATTAGTCCAAGAAATGATGAATATTCAACAAACACTCGATGCACTAGTCCATCCAAAAAGATCCATCTGGTATCATGGTCTTTAAGAAGCTTCCTCCGTTTAGTAAGTCCTTGAGAAAAGTGTTGAAATTCCTAGACTCATTTTGGAATTTGAAAAAAGTATTGGTAAATCTCTTTAATTAGAGATCTACTTTACTTACACAACCAAAATTATTAACAATTCTAAAAGCTAGATTCATTTGATGGGCCATGCAATGAATGGGAATAACATAGGGTGCCAAATCATTCTTGATCATTTTGCAAAGATGGCCTTTATGACCTTGCATAACTGAAGCTCCATCTACTCCAACACACACCAACTTCTTAGAAATCTCCATGTTATCCAAACCTCCACATTTAGTTAGAGTAATCTTTACTAAATCATATAAATTTTCAGCTATTGTACTACAATTCAATTTAGCAATTGATAGTAGAAAGGTTTGACAACAAAGATCATTTACAATATAAACATGCATGCACATCCAAGATGTATTATAAATTGCTATAACTTAATCTAAGACAATGCAATGAAATTTGAGTTTTTTATTTTTTTCCTTCATATCTTCTTTTTCAACCTATGCAAGATAAGTAGCCCATTCCCAGCTATTTTTTATTGACCAGTGATTGTTTGGATAATTTCAAACTTTAAAAAAGTGCAATAAGGTAGTAATTGAAGGGTAGTCTGCCATAGGATTTCTTCTATTCCAAATATAAAAGACCACACTTAATTAAACTAATTTTCCCATATGTTTCACTTTCATTTCTTTCCCAATGAAATCTTCAATGGAACCTTTTACTATAGAATGATTCTCCAATAATTCCTTGTGTAACTCATATATTTTGGCATTCCTGATATGCAGACAATTGTCCTTTGTTTTTGAAGTTAGCACATATTTTTCAAATCCATCTATAGTTTCCTTTTTGTAAACTTTACCGACATGCTTTTCGATGGTATCAAGTTTAAGCTACAACCTATTCTCCTTCTTTGTTATCTCTATGCAAATCTTACATTTTCATTCTACCAGAGGCTCACCATCAATTAGATTGGCCACTAGTTCAATAAACCAATACTTTTCAACCAATTCTAATTGAAAATTCCTTTTTGATAGATCTTAGTGAGATCAATCTTTTTTTCTAATTTTCTTTTCCCCTTTTGTGCGTGAACATGATTTATGGAATCACTTTTGGTTTTCTTGCTTGATTGGTCATTAAACGACTCCAAGTCTATACTAGTAGTTTGTTACTCCCTACTTAGGGGAAGTGCCTCCAAATCATGTTCAAGTTTTTCCTCGAGTGAGATATCAGGTTTATCAACTTGAACTTTTTCAATATGTTATCCAACTTGTGATGAATCTCCTCTTTCAATAAGCACTGGAGATCTAACTTGTGAATCTTGTAGGTTGCCAGCATTTCCACCACCAAAATATGTGGATATGGTTCTGCATTTTGGTAATGGTGTCCTCTCTTGAAATTTAGGGTTCCTACTAGAACTTATATTACCCCTCTTGTTTGACATTGCAAATCAATAAAGGCTACAAAAAATAAATCAACTTAGTTGTTGAACAAATGACTCAAATAGTGATGAGTCAAAGACTGTGAATAGTGATAGTAGATTACTTAGACTATATATAATAACAATAATATAATTCATTCTCATAAAAAGGGTACTAAATGGTACTATAGTCTATGGTACTACCCAATAAAATTTTCAAACCTATAGGTTATATTAGCATGTGAGATGTCTAGTCACTAGTGCACATTGGACAATATAACTAAAAAAATAACTAGTACATGTAGGACTAGAAAATAGGCTAATGTCTAACATATTATGACCAAATCACAAACCCAATCAACATATGCTAGCATCCACTAGTCTACCATGAAAGAAAAACTAATAAAGAAAGCAACACAAGGTTAGAAACCCCCTCTTTCATTTGTAGCTCCCATGTCCTTCTTTCTTCTCCAAATGATGTAGGTCCAAATTTGCCTATAGTGCATATAGTTACGAAGCAAAAGCCTAAGATGATGATAATTATATGAGAATACTTGAAGTTGTGATTTTATTGTGAGATATGGAGCAAAAAGACTCAAAAATTAGGGACTCAAGAACTCAAGAATTAGGACCAAAAATGAGAGAAAGAGTGTTCATTTTATAATCAACACTCAAGGTGAGAGCATTGGATTTGTCACCCATAGATATGAAACTTGGCACAAGATTCCTTTGAGAATCCATGACACATATGACACAAGATTCCAACTATAGGATTCTATGACACTTGAAAGTCAAACAAGGAAAAAAATGGTTAAGAATCTATGACACGTTATATGACACCTCAAGCCCACTTAAAGCCAAGAATCTATGCTGAATGAAGCCAAATATGGATGTGTGTAAGGGAATAAGAATATTGGATTATGACATATCTTAGAGAAGTGTCAAAGGAGAATCTACGAGGTGTCACACCCATGTAACATGATGATGTCAATATTGTGCAAAATATTTGAATAAAAAATCCTTTATTCCACAAAATAGAAATTAGTAAAATGGAATTAATGGTGGAAAATATGACTTAGGAAATTACAAATTTCCATGGTTTGTGAATAATAAATCAATAAATAAATAAAATTAATTTATTTATTGAGGATGAAAATTAGGAAGAAAAATTAGTAAGAATGATAGGATTAAATTATGGGGTATTTAATCCTATAGAGAAACTTGGTAAATGATTAGCTAGATTGATTAAATAAGTGCAACAGTATCCTTTGATGAAAATGTCATGATGATACAAATTGAATATACATAACATTTAATTGATATTGTAAATGCTATAGGATCAAGATTGATTGATATGGTTGATCATAATACATTGACGGACATAGTCAACATTATTAAAGTGGTTGATAATGCCATGATATAACATTGAAAGCCTCAACAATGTCAAAGATAAGATGATGTGAATGATAGTTTGACCTAGTACTAAGAGCCATGACAATACTAAGGTCAGATTGATAAGATTGATAGATTTATAGGTTTCCAACGCATTGAAAGCCACAAAAATAGCTAGGATTGGACAAATGATGTTTGATTTTGGATGTTTGATATGTTTCGTGATGATTAGGACTGATTTTGGGTAATTTCGAGTTGATTTGGGGTGATTTTAAGTTGATATGAAATGATTGCAAGATGATTTGATATGATTTTAAAATGACATGAAATTGATGTGAAAGAGGATACAAATGATAAAGTATGATCAATTTGGCCAAAAGATCAAAGTTAGTAGAATGAGAAAATGGGATGAATTATAATGAAGAAGTGATGAAACCATAGATGCAAACCATTTTTGAGAGTCTACATTTTTCCCCTCTTTGATACAATGTGATTTAGAGCATTGTGTGAAAGAATGCTAATGAAAAAGCCAAAAAAGCATGCCCCAACAATGTGGTATATATTTATGCCCCCTTCAAAAATTGACCAACATAGGCATATGATAGGTCGATTTCATTGACAATGAGAAAAAAAATCCATAGCAATTGATGGATTGAAAATTAGAGTTTAAACATGAAAGTTATGGGATCCAGAGTGAAAAAGGGTGTCACGACCAACACATAAAGGACTTCGTGCACATCCATCTAGGTGGAAAAAAGTTATAAAAGGGCTTTGAGAGGGCTTTGAAGGTCATTTTCACTCTCTCATTTGGAAGAAAAGAGCTTTGGAGAAAGGAGAATGGATCGACTACCTAGGGAGCAACACCGTGGTGAATAGGTACAGACCTTCTGACGGCCACAAATGCTGGTATTCTTGTGAGTATATCAAGGCCATATTTGTACTTTTTATGTTTTTTCATGATTTTTACTACTTTTCCATGATTTTTTCTACTTTTTTAGGCACCTAGGAGTGTGTCAGTGTCAAATGGGGCCAAACAGGGGTCCCAGGGCTAGGGTAGGGCATCTAAATGCTCTAGCTACACTAAAAATTCATCCAAGTGCATCATGGATGCACTTGGCATGCCTAAATGCATCCTAGATGCATGTGGTATGACCAAGTGTTCCCTAGGTGTAGTTGGGAGCCCCAACTGCACCCCAAGATGCTCCATGAGTCCAAATGGTCTCCAGATGGTCCCAAATCGACATGAAACTTTGGGTGGACTATCATAACCCTAGGGAGATGTTAGAAATATGTTAAAATGCAGCCAAAGGTGGTTAACATGCTTAGAATTTGGTCAAACATAGAGAAAATGTAGGTCAAACTTGGGTAAATGTCGACAGAGTCATGCAAAGGGCCCAAAAGGGTTCAAATGAATTCAGAATGACTCAAAACTTGGACCACATGTTCAAAACCCTAGGAAGAGTTGAAAAATAGGTTAACTAAGGCTAAGATAGTTGGAAAAAAATCAAACTTGGTCAAAATTAGCTTAGATGGAGGGAAAAGGCTGACAAATGGATAGGGATAGGGTCAAAATGATGCAAACGAGCTCAAAATGACCCAAAACTTGGCAAACATGTTCAAAATCCTAGAAAGAGTTCAAAAAATAAGGCAATGTAGTAAAAAATGCTTAGAAAAAGTCAAAATTTGTCAAACTAGAGCTAAACTAAGTCAAACTTGGGTCAAAACTAGGGAAAATTAGATGCAAAACCATGGTAGTTTGACATAGACTAAATAATTATGCAGGAGGACTTACCCCTATTATGGATAAGGGAACATAGGCCATAGAGCCTTGTGCTATGGCATCAGATGATAGCCAATGAGTGGGGGATTTTGGTTGGGTTAGGATTATATCATGTTACATTCATGCTAGAGGTGAGGGAGAATAGGGCTCTACTGACAGCTTTGACAGAGAGATGGCACTTAGAGATGAGTTCCTTCCATCTACCAATAGGGGAGGAAACTATGACATTAGAGGATGTATAGCACATCCTTAGGATCCCTATTCATGGGGAGTTAGCAGTGTATGACCCAGCTATAGGATGAGTAGCACTACACAAGTTATTTGGATGCGAAGATGCAGAGCTAGGGATCTGAGACTATGAGATCGAATGGGACCTATAAGTGGCACACCATGAGTGGCTAACAACTATGATTTGCTAGGTGATTGGCAGATTGTTGATACCAGATAGATGGGGATATGGATTCCCTATTAGATGGGGCTGAGTACTAGAGAAGAGGATCATGGAGGGCACTATGTTCACTTGGGGCCCATGCATGTTGGTGATGTTATATTATTATCTACATCAGGTAGCATACAAAGGTGGACTATCATTTAGCACTAGCGATGCATTATTATAGATCTAGGCCTATGAGCATATTTTAGTATTTAGGCCTCTTATAGAGCAAGAGTTGGTGGATGATATGCCATATGTCTATAGATATAGAGGTGTACTAGCCCAAGGACCATTAGGATATGCAAGGTACTTTTGGCATCAGATAGACACTATGACATAGTTTATATGGAGACCTTATAGAGATTGCCCCAAATGGGATGGTGATGACACTCACCTACCATACTACAAACAAGAGCACTATCTCATAGAGTGCACAATGATTGGACACCTGGTCATAGATATGTACCTACCAAAGTGGGTATAGAGACAGTTTGGGGAGACACAAGATTAACCAACAGGGCTAGAATTATTTTCCCAATCTAGAGTAGAGGTTTGAGAGTGGGGACCACCCATCAGGACATAGGTAGCATATGCACAACTACAAGAGTTATAGTTGAGGTTATGGGGAGTAGTAGAAGATATAGTGGATGCGGGCATGACAATAACATATGACAAATGGTCCGCAGAGCATTGTCCTAGGCCTTTGATAGATCTAGTAGTACTAGTACCACGAGGGAGGCCACAAGCAGAGCAGAATGAGAAGGATGATGAGGAGGAGGGGGATGGGTGAGAGGAGGAGGATGGAGGAGATGAGGGCAATGGGAGAGAGGATGATGCTGAGGAGGAGGATGAGGGAGAGGATGAGGAGGGAGGAGAGGAGGAGGAGGAGGGGGATGAGCATGTTGAGGGTGATGCAAGGGGTGATGATGAGGATGCTGAGGATGATGATGAGGATGTTGAGGAGGAGGATGAGGGAGATGAGGAGGAGGGTGGAGGTAGTGGGGGTGGGGATAGTGTTGGATATGGTGACAAGGGAGATGATGAGGATGACTATTGAGGGGCTAGGGATGATTTAGTTGCAATGGATGTGGAGGGGGATCCCATGGAATATGCTGATAGTGCACTAGTACTAGTACAGGTAGGGCTAAGCCAAGTAGAGCTGATGGGGGTGATCAAAGGGCTACAGATTTAGTTAGATAAAGTTGTGGCTGAGAGGGATGTTGCTATAGGGGAGAGGGATGTAGTTATAGTAGAGAGGGATTAGGCTATGGATGAGAGAGATCAAGTGATGGATGAGAGAGATGAAGTGGTGCATAGGGTAGAGCTAGCAGTGCAAGAGTCTCAGGAGTTCATTAACAACATCAAAGATACAAACTTTTAAGATTTGGTAGATGATGACAAGCTAAGCACATGTGGAGGCACAGTATTGTCATGGTCAATATGAGAGAGTGGTGCCACTAGGGTAGAGAGTAGAGAGCTTTCATGCATTGAGATCTCACTCCTAATGGAAACATAGGACACAGAGTAGTGCAAGGGTGATGGGGCCTATGAGGCCACCACAAAGAGTAGAGGGATCATCCTCAAGGCTAGACAAAGGTTGTGAGGCTATGGATAGCACAAGATGATGCAGACAGACTCATTTACAAAGGGGCTTTTCCATTTTTCTTTCATGGTTTTTGTTATGCTCTTTCATGGTTTGCTCCCATGGGAAATTATTATTGATGTAAACCATGGTTATGTACTCTAATACTTTTCTGAGATATTTATGAGATGTACTAATGTTATGATGATTATATGAGATGAATTATGTATATGATTTATATGTTTTACATGGATGCATTTATGCTTTTGTTATGCGGGGCTTTTATATTATGATGTCATGCATTGATTTATCACATGTTATGCATAGGAAATGCCATCTTTTATTTGTGCCACATGTTTTTCTCATGAATGAATGCCTAATTCAATGTTAATGTTATAGCATGAATGTAAATGAGAAGAAATGAATGCAAATGAAATGTAAAATGATATGGAATGAATGCAAATGAAATGTAAAATGGATGCAAATGAAATGTGAATATAATATAAGTACCATGTTTATGCAGAGATTTATTGCTTTGAATCTTTTTGAACTTTTGACATATGCAGGAATACAGGATGACAATTATTTTGATGTATCAGAGTACGAGACCAAGGTAACAAATGAAGGAGATGCAAAAGATAGAGGAGATGAGACAAGGAGTATTTAGTATGATGGGAAGACTTTTGCTTTTGTAAAGTGCACTATATGTCAAATGGAGCTTTATTTTGATATGGTGAATGGAATGCAATGCATCATGGCATAAAGGGCTAGAGCACAAATGCAAGTCTTTCACATAAAAAAGCACGATGTAGATAGAAAATGACCTTGTCCTTCCTAAGGCATATATACATGCCCCAAACTCTCAAAGTTACATTGTAATAGACAAAAAATAAAAGATGATCATGAACCATTGTGGCCACTCTCATAGATCAGTTTATATCATTAAGTGACATAGGAACATGATTAAAGAAAAATAAAGCAAAAAAAAAATCACTCACTACATAGCATGAGCCAACAACTATTATTGTCCATTATTACTTGCTTTTTAGTGTTTGAGTTCCTCGAATAGTGTTTGATAGGTTGATCATATGATTGTTCTCATTATGGATTCAATTGATAGCTTCATAGTGATACATTGGATTGATTGTTGGTTCATATTGCTCAAATATTGTGATTGTCTTGAAAGTGTAGAGCTTTGAGTTTCAATATGCAAAGTGCAAGTGTTCATGCAAAAGGGGTGATTGTCCATAGTGACAATTTACAAGTTTTTCATGGGTTTTGTGATTTTTAGGGTTTTTTGGGATATTTGATGTTTTTGGTGTGACTAGTTTCTTCAGGACATTTTATGATTTTTAGGGTTTATTTTAGGACATTTTATGATTTTATGGATTTTTTTAAGGATGTTTTATGATTTTTAGTGCTTTTTTCAAGGCTTTTTATGATTTTTAGTGCTTTTTTCAGGATATTTTATGATTTTTAGTGCTTTTTTTAGGACATTTTATGATTTTTAGTGCTTTTTTCATGACATTTTATGATTTTTAGTGCTTTTTTCATGACATTTTATGATTTTTTAGGATTTTTTTAAGATCATAAAAGCATGTACAAGTGTTAGCTCCAATCCATTATGTGATAGGTCCAATGGATGAAAAGTGCTTAGGGATATGCCCCTAGTTCAAATTCAAACTTGTGCACCATGTAGGTAATATGCCCCCAGACAAGACATAAACTATGTACAAAGGCCAATGATAGAGTATGTGCAGACTGGTAAAGTGTTAAGTAAGATAACAATGGATATTAACCAATTCATGAGCCATGATAAGGGACCAGGGATGTCTTGCAATATGAAGGATATAATCAAGGAATGACAAAGGGGGAAAAACCAGATGGAATCTCGATAGATGGAAGAGCAATAACTGATTACACATGGCACTTGTTTGTCAAGTTTTCACCATGGTACTTGCTGAAAGCGCCTATTTGCTAGGTTTTCACTTATGGACAAAATTTTTCTCTTGACTCAATTTTTTATGCCAAGACACCTATTTTCTAGGTTTTCATCAATGCATCCATTTTTTCACAATTTTTTTTTCATTTTTTTCTTTTCTTTTTTCATGACTTTTTGCAACTTGTTTGATATTTTCTCAAGACTTTTTGCCATTTTTTTGATATATTTTCAGGACTTTTAGACAGAATCAAGAATGTTACTAAAAAATGCTGAGAATATATCTGTTGTTGGTACTATTAACTAATAATATCTTGATCCATGAGTGAATATAACTATGCACGATTCATTTTGAGTTTGTAGCTAAGATCAAACCACTGGAAAGACCTCGAGATATACCCTCATGTACATAAGATAATGTCTGCCTCTTGTGAATCAAGGTATTTGAGGATAATTGGGTCAATAGATAGGTCATGTGGGATGTCACTGATAATGATGTGCTTAAATGTTTGTTAGGTAGAAGGTTGATTTTGGGTGATGGATAGATTAGATAGTTGGATTTGGGGATACACAACTGTATATAAGGAAGGATTGGGAGGATTAAGACTAACAATTTCCCACATAAAGGCTAATTGGGAGTACTCAAAAATGCTTTGTGGTATGTTGAACACTAGAGCATTGATATTCATGGCATCATCTTTTCCATCTTGTAACCTTGGTAGTTGCTTAGCTTTTGATTTTTTATGGTCTAATGGAAACTTTTGGTTTTTACCAAGAGACCTATGCCCGTTATTTTTTTCTTTGCTTTCAGTTTCATAACTGGAAGATTGGGTTGACTCTCAACAATATGCCAATATGTTCACTTCAAGAGAAATTTCTTCTATATGATTGTTGTTCATAATGCCTCCATATATTTCAATGTTTGTTATAAGAGTGTTATCATGTCAAATCAATCAAAAATCGGTGGTCCATGTTGGTCCCAATCTAATACTTCAGGACAACTTGAGGGGATGTCATCATCAACACTGAATGCACTTTGATTAAAGGTATGGATATGGGCATTAGATTCCATTGTATCATTGGGGTTATGCTCAGAAGCTAGAGGATTGTTGGTTTCAGTTAGGATATCCTCAAATTCCTTTTCATCAGTCCAAACATCAATAGTCTTACAAGTAGGTATCGTAGTACGAGGAGGACCTATTCATAATGGTTTAAATCCAAGCCCCAAACTAGGAGGTTGTCCTTTTGTAGTAATAGGTTCAATTATTCCTTGTTTTTGACATCCAAGACTACTATAGCCATCATAGCCTTGTTTCTACATGATAGTAAATCCAAGTCCATACTTGCTAGGGGATACCAAAGTGGGCTTTTGTTCTGCTTGTGCTTTATCAATACTAACAGAAGTATTCTCATTGGTAGAAGTGGTATTTTGTGTACTGATCTTAGAATGTTGGTCTTGTAATAGGTGTGATTTACCATGATATTGGAGAGAAAGTGGTGACTCCCTAATGTGGGATACTTGAGACATAAAATACTCTCCACACCCATTCTCTTCGATTTTCAACTTTTCTTTGGCCTTACTAAGGAGTATATCTGCGTCCACATATTTAGAGGAATCTGTGGGTTGTACTTCATTTTTTGTTGGGACTTGGTATGTAGTATCATCTCTTAGATTTACACAAAATTGGGAAGGGTCTGGATCACTAGGAATGGTAACCTCCACATTGTTATAGGAAAACTTCAGACATTGATGATATGTAGAGGGTACTACTTTCATAGCATGAAGCCAAGGGCATCTTAGTATCATGTTGCAATTCATTTCTATATCTAGGACATGGAATGATGTATCTTTAGTAGCTAGACAAATTATTATGGGCAATATGATGATGCCCATGGAGAAGTGTTCACCATCATCATAAGCTTTTATTGTGATTCTTCAAGATGGATCCACATCATCTTCAAAATGACCCAAACCTTTGACAACCTTAAGATTAAAAATGTTTAGTCTTGCTCCTCCATCTATTAAGACATGTCTGACTTTGGCGTTATGGATGAAGACTTTGAGATTAAGGGGATCATTGTGGTTAGGTTTGTCCTTAGGAATATCTTGAGGGCAAAAAGTGATATGCTATGAGGTGGATAGGTTCCCAACCATGGCTTGGAACTAGGAAACATCAATGCTATCTAGGACTACTAACTTTTAAGAGCTCGATCCAAGTTCTTCTGATGCTAGGGAGATGCACATAGTAGGTCCAAGATGGATATTTGCATAGGGGTATTGCAGAGCTGTTCAACAAGTCTATAATAAGATGAAGTAGGAGTAGTTAGTCTACTAAGTGGTGCTGGTCTAGTAGACACAGTAGGTCTAGAGGGGGCTCCAAGTAGAGTGATCTTGGTACGACATGTGGTGATAGCATAGTGAGGGTCTTTGACCTTCAATGTGAATATGTAGGAATTAGACTCATTAAAGCAATTGATGGTGTGGTCATATCTAGTGCGTGTGTAATTCACATTACCTTGTGAGTTTGAGTTTGAACTAGAGGGTTTCTCTTTGTTATGATTACCCAAAGGATATTTGAAGATAGTGTGATTAGAGTTGGATGTTAGCAGTGATGGATCAACTATGATTACACCATCATTAATGAGATCTTGTATTGCATGCTTTAGTTGAAAACATGATGAGGTTTTATGTCCTTTGGTGTGGTGGTAGTCATAGAATTTTTTGTCATCCCACCAATCTACTTTAGTTAATGGTTCATCTTTGATTGGGGATAACTATAGAAAGTTATTATTGAGAAACTATTTTAGTGTCATCTAAAGAGGTATTCCCAATGGTGTGAATTTCTTGTCCTTGGTTCTAGGGTGTCTTCGAGGTTTGTCTTGTGTGGAAGTCTTAGTTTTCCATTGTGGGGCTGATGTTTGATTGGGAGTTTGTGAATTCGTAGGGTTTGCACCTTTCAAAATTATTTGAGGTTGTATTGTGCTAATCATGTAGGCATCAAAAATGCCATCATTGGTCACATTCTTATTTTTGGAGAAAAACTTTGCCTTGTCATTAGACGAGTTGGTGTTTTTGTTGTCCTTGTTTATCTTGAGGATTCCCTTACAGATAAGAGCATCTTTAATACTAGCCCTTTTTTTCATTAGTTTAGAAATAGTGCTTGGACTCTTGATTTTGAGTTCATACATTAAGTTTGGGACTAAGTTTTCAATGCACGGGTTAAGTTGTTGTTCTTCAGGAATGTCTAGTGAGCATTAACTGACTAAGCTTCTCCAACGAATTAAGAATGTGACAAATGGTTCTCCCATATTTTATTTAGTTGAGCACAAATATGAAAGCATCACCTCATTTTTAATGTTAAAGAAAAAGTGGGAGATGAACTTGTCTACTAGCTCTGACCAAGATTTGATAGTACCAGGAAGTTTGGAGTACCATTCAAGTGCGGGCCCACCTAGAGAATGGGGAAGCAATCTCATGAGGTAAGTGGGCTCGTCACTAAAATTGGTACAAGAGGCACAAAATTCTTGGATATGGTCAATAGGGTTGCCTTTTCCTCAGTATTTTTCAAACCTTGGAGCCTCAAAGTGTTTTGGGAATGGAAGCATATATAGACATTTTGTCAAATGGATTAGGATGTAGGTTCCTTTTTGTATATAGAGCCTATTTCTTTCAGACTCCCAATGCCTCAACTTGTTTGGAAAGTTGTTTGAATTGTTGTAATAGCTCTTCATTAGGGTTTTGCATGATAGTCTTCCCTTCAAGTCTTTTGTGCCTATGAGTAGACCATTGTTATGGCAGGAGCTATGTCTACTCAGTTCTGACATTTTTGTGTTTGATGAGTCTGATGATGTGTCACTTGGTGGTGGAGGTATGTTGGTACCTTGAAGACAAAAGGGTTGCTATTGTGATACCTGTTGGGGTACTTGTTGTGGTATTTGATGTGGCACTTGTTTCAATATTGACTACAATTGATGTACCATATGTTGTTGTTGTGCCATTTGTTGTGGTTGTTATTGGGATACTTTTTTTGGTTGTATGTGAGGCCATGTATGTGATTTTTGTTGTAGAGGTATCTATTGGGGTTGTTGTGGCACATTTTGTTGTTGTAACAAATGTTGTTGGTAAGCAATTTGTTCCTCAAGGCACCTTTGGTATTCCAACTATTGTTTGAATTACTCTTGTTGTTTAGCAAACAAGGCTTATTTTTGTTGGATTTTTTGTTGATACACTGCATGTAAGTCAAGTGGGTTTATGTTAGAGTGCATGTTAGGGACATTGGATGGTTGTACCACTTGAGGTTGTCATTCTTCTGGTTGATATTGCTATTGATATGTCACATGTGTGTTAGTTGGATTTGTACTTGGTTGAGCATTAGAAACATTAAGTCCTTGTACCATAGTAGGTTGACATTGTTGTGGGAGTTGATTATGTCCTTGAGAATTAATCACCATGTTGGTATTGTTGCTTTGGCACCTTTGTGTGTTAGAGGTTTCTGCTTGGGACATCATATTGACTTGACAATGAGGTGCATTCCTTTTGGGAATAGGTGTAATGTCAATAAGACTTTTCCTTTGCATTGTTGTAGTTGATGTTTCACATAGTGTACTCATGGGAAGCTCCATAATATTTGATGTCATAACACTTGGTAGGGTTAGGAGAAAAGGCGCACTTTGTTTATTTGTCTCCAAAGGAGGTATGTCTGGCATCCCTAGAGCACAAGTCCCTTTAGGTGCATCTTGTTATTGCATCATGTGACTAAAATCAAGCCTTAATGTCCTCTTGGGATATTTAGGGAGAGTCTTGTTTCCCTTCATTGGTTGTGGTTCATCAAATAAGGGATTAATATTGATGTGTTCAAATGTACTTTGGAGGATTTTAATTGTTGATTCTTGATGGGAACTTATAGGTGTCATTATTATGTTTGAAAACTCCAAAGGTTGTTTTCTCTTATCTAAGTCCAAATTGATCATGGGTTGCATGTTTTCAATGGTTGTGTTGGTTTGATGTTTGGACTTAGGTGCCTTCACATTAGGGTTGAACTTGACAATTTCTTGGGCTACCAAACATTTGAAGTTCTTGCAAAAAAAAAATTCTTGATATGCCCTAGCACCCTCTTCATCGGTGATGCCATAATCAATGTCATAGTCATCACTGAGGTGGCCAGTACCTTGTTGTATTTTTTATGTGTTAGGGTTGAAGGTACTTGTGTTAAGTTGGTTGAATTTGAAGGAGTGTGATTGTTCATCTTCGGGTGTGGTTGGCACACTTCCTCCTCTGAGTGGTATCAGCATGAATATAGGTTCAAAGTCAAGACTCCATTGAACCATCCCATGTGTAGAGGAAGTGTTTGAAGGAAACCTCATGGTAGGTGCATTGTTTATGGTTTGTTGCATCATCTCTTGGTTATGGTGATCTTGTGAATAAATGTTTAAGGGGTCTACAAGTAAAGGTTGTGATGCATAAATTTGGTCTTTATCAAAGTTTTATTGGGTTTTCTTGCTCTTCTTTTGTCTTCGATGAGGTTTTGGTTGTGTTGGTGCCTTAGAAAACAAAGGTTGATACAGTTCTTTGAGTCTTTGAGCTAATTGTGTCCTAGTGAGTGCTAGCATGATATCTAAGAATGCAGATGCAATGGAGGGAAACCTAAATGGACTTTCAACCTCCCAAGTATGCAACTAAACTACCAACTCCACCCAGACAATACCAAGTGCACCCTTGATGCACTTGGGGGCCTGAAGGTAAGTAGTTGGTAAGTAAGAGGTATGCAATGGGTAAACAGAGTTGCTAGGGTGCCTAAAATGCAAATTTTGAATGTTTTGAGCGATTTAGAGTGATTTCTAAGGTTTTGGGATGCAATGCAAGCTATGGGAGTGTAGATTAGGTTTTTGAACTTGGAATGAAATCCCTAATTACCAAGTGTGCTCTGAAACTACCAACTGTGTACTAGAAGTGTGCAGTTGGTGAAATAAGGTTGCAGTTGGTAAAACAGGTCAAAACTTGATAGTCAAGATGTGGGTATGCAAGATATGAGTGTTTTTGGGATTTTTAAGTGTTTAGGGATGATATGAAACCTAGGAAAATGCCAAATGAACTTGGGTTTTTATGTGCAAAGTGCAAATGTCCTAGGGATGTTATGCAAATGCGAACACAAGTTAATGTTTTGAAGATATGCAAAATGAAGATTATGGTATGCAAAATGAAGGTTAGGGTTATGTTTTGGACTTGGTAAGGATGCTAAAGGTTGATGTATGCAAGGTAGACTATGCAAGAAATGGTGTTCAAGGGATGATAATGACATTTGGAATATGCAAAATGAGGATAAGAGATTAAAAAGACAAATTGGTTGATAGACAAGTTGATAGGGTTCGATAGTGGAAATGATGCTAAGGTTTTGAAGAATGCAAGATGAGGGGTGATATACCACTAAGGTAAGTCAAAATGACATTTAGGGACACTAGGAATATGACAATGCAATGACAAGGTTATATGGAAAGTTTTGAACTTAGGTGAAACCTTTAGAAAGTATTTTGTCTAGGAATTTAACCTTGTGATAATGGACTTTGGATCTTGACCAAAAAGTGATAAAAGAAAAAAAAGATCAAATTGATAAAAGATGATAAGGTAAAATCTATCAAGAAATAGATAGAGTTTCACCAAAGAAAATGATAAGAAAAGATAAAAAGACTAGTCAAGATCCATCATCCATCAACACTAGGAGATACTCTAAGACTCATACTTTGTTTAGATTTTTGACTAAGTTCAAAGGTTTTGGGGTTCAAAATGATGTTTAGGTGCATTAAAATGATGGTCATGCTGATTGGACATGCAATATGGAAAGTTTCTAAGATTTAAAATGAGATTTTGGGTGGAAGATGCATTTTTGGGTCAAATACAGAACGAGGAGGTACAGAGGCTCCTAAATGTAGTTTTGGGGTTCTAAAATGCAGTTTTAGGGCCTAAAATGGTCATATAGGTGCCCAACTATGCTTTGATAGCACCAAGTGCACTCCAATAGTACCAAGTATGCCTATAGTGTAGTTGGGGCTAGTTTGGGCACAATTGGTAGTTTTTGGGCATAGTTGGGAAGCTAGGTTTAATGTGTGTTGAATCTGAGTGATGTGGTTGCCAAATTGATATGCCAGGAAGCTAAGATGTTGGGGTTGATGTTAAGATGGGTTAGGGGGTGTAGAAAAGGGGTTATAACCTAAGGAATGATGTCCTAAGTGAAGGAAATTAAGACTAGGAGATGTAGGATGAAATTCAAGGCATGCTAATGCAAGGAGACCTATCCAGGTACCTAGGGACATTGTTGAAGCCTCAAAATGTTATCTGGAATCCTAGACTGGGTCCCTAGACCACCAAGTATGCTTAGATAGTACCAAATGTGCCTATGGTGTAGTTGGGGCCAGTTTGGGTGTAGTTGGTAGTTTAAGGGTGCAATTGGTAGAATGGCTAAAACTAAGGCAATTCTAAGGCAATTCTAGGTGCTATGTTTTCTAGATTGTTGCCACAGTGAGGAAAATAGTATGGGACAATGTTAAGACCAAAATAAAGTCTCAAAATGGTGTATAGGACACCTAAAATTAAGGTTAAAGTGGGAAAGATGAGGGTTTGGCATGCAAAGGTGCAAGATGGGAGATGCAAAATGCTGATTTTGAGATGGGAATGCAAAAACTAAGGGAGGAAAACTAAACCCCTATGGATGCAATATGAAAGGGAAGGGATACTAAATGAGGACTAAAAGATGCAAGATAAAGCCTATATGATGCAATTATGAATCCTAGACTAGGTGAATCCAAGCAAGTTCTGTGCAAGGATTAAATCTATGTTTTGCCAAGCACATTTAAGATCACAAGTTGCCATGTTTTCTAAGTGTTGAATGTATTGGACCAAATTTTGCAAAGTTTT
This sequence comes from Cupressus sempervirens, assembly GCA_028749045.1. Taxonomy (NCBI): domain Eukaryota; kingdom Viridiplantae; phylum Streptophyta; class Pinopsida; order Cupressales; family Cupressaceae; genus Cupressus; species Cupressus sempervirens. Next base: position 392,607,484 of record CM053791.1, on the reverse strand, counting down.
GACAAAGTTTGTAGTATTTTAACAATGTGTAATGCTTTGAAAAGGTTTTAATAGTTTCTAAGGTGTAAATTTTAATGTTGGTTTTTATCTTGATTATGTTTTACACACATACAAGACACATTAAGATAAGAATAGATGTTGTTAAAAGTGAACAAACACACCACAACCTAGGTTTTAAGACTGTATCCATTGAATTCCTACTTGAACAAAAGTTTAGCTGCACTTATCTAAAGTAGACAACCTAGGATCTTGGCACCACAGGCTCCCCCTTACAATGCACTCACTTCTTAGGGCTACCAAGATCCACTTCCCAAGGGGCATAACTTCCCAAGGGATTGTTGCCTCTACTAAGGACCACGAGAATGTAGGATGTCTTCACAAGCATGGGTGACCCCTTAAGCCAATGGATAGAAAGGATTTTGGCCACTAAAACATGGTTTTTAGTAAGGGCATTCTATTCAGGAAGTGAATAATAAACTTCTGCAGAAGGTCTCCTAGCCCCGAGAACTGGGGTTTGACACACCACAAGGGTACTGGATGAGAGCTATCATGTAGCAATACCACTGACATGGATTTCACTGTAATCAAGTTTTATATAGTAGCTATAATTTTGACCTAGCTTTTGGCCCATTACCACTCTAAGGTCATCCCCTTGCATGCCCAATATCAAGTATCTTGGTCCAAGGCAGGCCTTTTATAGAAGTTACATGGATTTCTCTTACACCCAAGATCCATGAATGGCGAGGGGAGAGGATCCATCGATGCAAATCCTAGGGATTTAAACACCATAGACATGCCAAGTAAAAAAGAAAAAGATTATTTTAAGCACCAAATGATGTGTTAACTAATCTAGGAAATCCACACACACATGGTTTTTACAAGCACACAATGTCTTTGACAATATCTTGCAAAGCAACCATTATTAGTTTTCAATGATTAGTATTCATACAAAAATTTCCACATGCTGAAAACAAACCATTAGTAAGACAAAATCATCTAACCTACGTCCTGGAGAGTGATAGAAACCTTAGATGCAAATTATTTGTTGTGTGTGTGTTTCTTGTGAACTAGGTGTGCTCTAACAAAGTAGGCTACACCCTAGAAGGCCAAAATGGCTTAGAATACCCCCAAGTGTGCTTAGATAGTGCAGAATACATCCATGATGTAGTTGGGGTTTACTAGGGTGTACTTGCTAGTTTTTGGGCATAGTTGGGAAGTCAGAGCCAAGATGTGAGGAAATGGTGCCTGAATAAGACCTGGAAACTGCAAATTTTAAAATCTATACTTCCAAATGTGCCTAGATAGTGTAGACTATGCCCATGACATAGTTAGGGCCTAGGAGGGCATAGTTGGTAAATTGGGAACAACAAAAAGGGGGTTTGTTGGGTCCTAGGCCCTTAAAATTTCTCCCAAGGGTCCCAAGTGCACCCTATGATAGAAAGCTAACAAAATGCATAAAATGAAGGAATACAACCATATTAATAGACCCCCTAATTAATCTAGATGTGATAAACAAGAGAGAATAAGCATTATACCCCTCCAAGTGAGCTTCTTCCTTGCTCCTACAAGCATACAACAACAAAACCCAAGTTAGATATGCATGATTCACATCGGGTTCACCAATTATAGGACAAAAAAATAGGCTAATTTCTAACATACTATGAGAAAATCACAAACCCAATCAACATATGCTAGCACCCACTAGGCTACCATGAAGGCCAAGCTAATAAATAAAGCAACACAAGGTTAGGAACCCCCTCTTTTGTTTGTAGATCCCATTTCATTCTTTCTTCTCCAAATGATGTAGCTCCAAAATTGCCTATAGTGCATATAATTATGAAGAAAAAGCCTAAGATGATGATAATTCTATGAGAATACTTGAAGCTATGATTTTAGTGTGAGAGATGGAGCAAAAGGATTCAAAAACTAGGGACTCAAGAACTCAAGAATTAGGACCGAAAATGAGAGAAAGAGTGTTCATTTTATAATCAACACTTAAGTTGAGAGCAGTGGATTTTTCAACCATAGATATGAAACTTGGCACAAGATTCCTTTGAGAATCCATGACACATATGACACAAGATGCCAAGTGTAGGATTCTATGACACTTGAAAGTCAAACAAGGCTAAACATGGTCAAGAATCTATGACATGTCATATGACACCTCAAGACCATTTAAAGCCAAGAATCTATGACAAATGAAGCCAAATATGGATGTGTGTAAGGGAATAAGAATATTGTATTATGACATATCTTAGCCAAGTGTCAAAGGATAATCTATGAGGTGTCACACCCATGTATCATGATGATGTCAATATTGTGCAAAATATTTGAATTAAAAGTCCTTTATTCCACAAAATAGAAATTAGTAAAATGGAATTAATGGTGGAAAATGTGACTTAGGAAATTGCAAATTTCCATAGTTTTTGAATAATAAATAAATTAATCAATAAAATTAATTAATTTATCGAGGATGCCAATTAGGAAGAATAATTAGTAACAATGATAGGATTAAATTATGGGGTATTTAATCCTATAGAGAAAATTAGTAAATGATTGGCCAGATTGATTAAATAAGTGTGACAGTATCCTTTGATCAAAATGTGATGATGATACAAATCAAATAAGATGATGATAGGTATACCAAATCCATGGTCAAATTGATTGATTGATCAAAATTGATAATATGCCAAGGACACATGACATGAATCAAAGATACGTAACATTTAACTGACATTGTAAATGCTATAGGATTGAGATTGATTGATATGGTTGATCATAATAACATCAACAGACACAGTCAATATTATTAAAGTGGTTGATAATGCCATGACTTGACATTGAAAGTCTCAACAATGTCAAAGATCAGGTGATGTGAATGATAGTTTGACCTAGCACTGAGATCCATGACAATACTAAGGTTAGACTGATAAGATTGATAGATTGATAGGTTTCCAAGGAATTGAAAACCACAACAATGCCTAGGATAAGACAAATGGTGATTTATTTTGGATGTTTGATATGTTTCGTGATGATTAGGATTGACTTTGGGTGATTCTGAGTTGATTTGGGATTATTTTAAGTTGATATGAAATGATTGCAAGATGATTTGATATGATTTAAAAATGACATGAAATTGATGTGAAAGAGGATACAATGATAAAGTATGATCAATTTGGCCAAAATATTAGAGTTAGTAGAATGATAAAATGAGATGAATTAGTATGAAGAAGTGATGAAATTGTAGATACGAACCATTTTTGAGCATCTATAGTACCAATACCACTATCTACATAAAAAATAAATTGAAAATCACTTGCCTTTTATGAAAACCATGGTCCACGAGTCAATGGGCAATGCACTCAGCACTCTAAAACTTTGGCAACAATAAAAAATGCTAGTCTCCAGACCAAAAAAGAGCAAATTATGTAGAATAATAATACCTTATAGTCCAATATAGGTTGGAAAATTATGTGGGATTAATAAGTGGGAATGTCAAATTTAGGCAAAATAGACCTTCCTATGCAAGCCCACGATAAGAAATAGTTGGCTAAATGGGGCTGGTGGTTGACACATGTCGAGAAAATGGTAGGTAATGCCCAACCCAAGGGAAAATTATTTGGTTGTAGTAATAGAAAAAGAACATTGTCCAATAAGAAATAACATGCAAAGGATGCAAAAATGTTTAAAATAAATGTTTCCAAAATGTATATTACATTAGCGATTGGACCAATATTTTTGACCAATCATGCGATAACTAATGGGTGACTAACATGGGCATTGGACCCAAATATGATAAATATCCAATGACATGGTTGACTTATGTTACATGCACTATTCACCAAATGATGATTGACCCATGAGACAAGATCATCAAATGGAAAAGATTCACCACTAAAGTAATCTCTACCTAATAGGGATCACTTTAGAAGAGTGAAAAATAGTAACTAGTTGTAATTGGTGGTTTTTTCACAAATTGAGTTTCCACATTAAATCTTGGTATAATATGTGTTTATGTTATTTGAATTATGATTATGCAACTAGGTTAATTAAGGTTAATCACATTAAACCTCTTAAGGAAAATTTATTTTAGTGATTTTCAAGTAACAATAATTCTTAGTGGTTACTGAGTGATTTATACTAGCTGAGTTACAACAGCATTTTTAGTTTTAGTAGAGTTTGGTTTTTATTTGTATTGACATCTAAGAGATATGGTATTTATTTTTTTGGTAATTGACTCACCCCTCCCCTTTCAGTTACTCCTTTTAACACCAAATGGTGAAGATTCACCACTAAAGTAATCTCTACCTAACAAGGATCACTTTAGAAGAGTGAAAAATAGTAACTAGTTGCAATTGGTGGTTTTTTCGCAAATTGGGTTTTCACATTAAATCTTGGTATCATATTTGTTCATGTTATTTGATTTATGATTCTACAACTAAGTTAATTAATTTTAATCACATTAAACCTCTTAAGAAGCATTTATTTTAGTGATTGTTGAGTAACAATAATTCTTAGTGTTTGCCAAGTGATCTAGTGCTAACTAAGTTACAACAGTATTGTTAGTTTTAGCAGAGTTTGGTTTTTATTTGTATTGAAATCTAAGAGATATGGTATTTATTTTTGTGGTAATTGAATCACCCCTCCCCTCTCAATTACTCCTCTTATATTTCCAACAATTGGTATCATAACCTTGGGTGCTTGCAAAGAAGGTTTCAAGGACCTAAGCTAAAGATCAAGATGTCTTATAGAAGGGAGATCCTTAAGTTGAATAGAGATAACTTCAAGGCATGGCAAGAACTCATGAGATTTCATTTGGAAACCATTAGAGACTTTGGCCTAAATTACCTAGACATCAAGTATGTGACACCTACTGAAACTATGACTATTGAAGAAATTACAAAAAAGAAGAATCATAACATTATGATTATTAATATATCTACAATTCTTGACTATGCTAAATTTGATGAAGTCAAAGACTGTGGTACTACTTATGAGATCTAGATAAAGATGAAAGCTATCTATGGAGGTGATGAAAATGTAAGGAGAGCTAAGGCAGAAAGTCTTAGAGGTCAATTTGATCAAATAAGGATGATAGAAGATGAGAACACTGCAAAATAAAGTGATAGAATCAAAGCTAGTATGTGTGAAATTAGAGCCTCAAGAGGAGAGATAAAAGATGAGAAAGTGGTAAGAAAGGTTCTCAAAACACTTATTCCTATATATACAATTATAGTTTCATCAATTCAAGAGATGAGATGCAACCCTAAAAATGATATAACATTAGATGTAGTAGAAGGAAGGTTGACAACATTTGATTTAGATAACTGTGTTCCTAACTCTAGCAATCTTGAGTCTGAATTTCAAGCCAAGCTATCACTTAAGAAGAATGCTACAAAATTTAAAAGATAATCTAATAGTGAAGATGAAGATGATTCTAATGATCTTGAAGTCATTGAAGCATTACTTGCAAGAAGATTCCCCAAGGGAAAAGGGAAGTTGGACACATTGCTACAAGGTGTCCAAACAAAGAAGGAAAATAAGAAAAGAAACATGAAAAATACAAGGGCAAGAAGGACTTCAAAAGCTACAAGGACTACAAGGACAAAGGTAAGAAAACTTGTTACATTGCTAAAGATTCTAATTGTGGTGAAGAAGAAGATGAAGTGGTCTACACTGTTGTTAAGGATGAATCAAATGATGAGAATGACAAGATGGCACTTATCTCACATATTAGTAAGAGTGGTACATGGATTATTAATAGTGGTTATTCTCACGATATGACTAGTGACAAACCTAAATTTGAGAACTTGGTACTCTATGATGGTGGAAGTGTTAGATTTGGCAATGATGAACCATGCTATGTGAAAGGCAAAGGTTGTATTGCACCAGCCAATGCTCTCAAATGTGGTAATGTTTCTTGGATTGAATGACTAAAACATAATCTACTTAGTGTGGCTCAATTGAATAACATTGGATTCAAGATAGAATTCATGAATGGAAAGGCCAATCTACTAGATGTGAAAGGAAATCTGGTTGGGACTGGCAAGTAAACTAAAGGTAATCTATTCTACCTAGATCTTAATGAATGTTCAACATCTCATTGCTCAAGTAGAAGAAATTTGGTTACGGTATAAAAGGTTATGTCATGTGAACCTTGATAACCTGGTAAACATGAGAAATAACAAAAGGGTTAGCGGCATTCCAAATCTCAAGAAACCTAACATGGGCATGTATAAGAAATGTCAAAATGTTAAGATGGGAAAGACAAGTTTTAAAATAAAAACTATCATTATGAAGAAGTGTTGGAGTTGGTTGATATAGACCTTTGTGGACCTATTGGCACAAAAAGCTACATAGGAGATAAGTACTTTTTTAAAAAATGATTATTCAAGAATGATGACAATTGTGTATTTGAAGGATAAATAAGAAGTTATTCAAAAGTTCAAATGGTATCTAGCTAGAGTGGCGAAGGAAATAGGAAAGAAACTGAAATGTTTAAGATCAGATAGAGGAGGAGAGTTCATTTCTAATTAATGAAATGAATTATGTAATGAAAGAAGAATCAAAAAATAAGTGTTTACACTTGGCACATCTCAGTAGAATGGCATTATTGAAAGAAGGAATAGATAAGGAATAGATCAATCATGGATTGTGCAAGGACCTTGATGAAAGAGAAGAACATTGTTGTCAAATACTAGAAGGAAGCAACGAACACTACAATTCATACCTTGAATCAAGTTTAGTTGAAGAAATATTTAGAGAAAACACCTTATGAGTTATGGTATGGCTATAAACCTAATGTGTTTTATTTCAAAGTACTTGGAAGAAAATGATATATTCTAAAGGATTCAAGAAAAGGAAAATTTGATGTGAAAAGTGATGAAGGAATATTTCTAAGATACTCCAATAAGAGAAAATAATATAAATTTATAAATATATCAACTCATAAAGTTATTAAAAGTGGACATGTGAAGATTAATGAGTTTTTAGAAAAGAGTGAAGAAAAAAGTAGTAAGGAACTTGAAAACTATAGAAACTTTATTTACTATGAGCCTGATACTTTATCTAATACAATTGGGAATCAATAGTCTTCACCATCTGGGTCCCCAAAATTTCTAGTTCAAACCAAGTTGTAGCCAACACAACTCAAGACATCAGAAGGACCTAAGTCATTATCAAAATGACCTAAGTTTTAGCAAGTAGAAATGAGTCACATTTTGATAGACCCAAGTCACAGTCAGTGGGACCTGAGCATGATTCAGAAGATCATGGTGAATCTATTAATTCTAGAAAGAAGGAACCCATACTTTTTGGATATGTCAAAAGGAATCATACACGCAAGAAATTCATTGGAGATCAATAAGTTGGTACAATGACAAGGAACAAATTAAAAGGTACATGTTTTCTTACTAAATTTGAACCTAGAATAGTTAAAGATGCATTAGAAAATGAAATTTGGATTGAAGAAATGAATGAAGAAATTGATCAAATAGAAATGAATAAAACTTGGACTCTTCTTCCTAGCCCCAAGGATTAGAATGTAATTGACACAAAATGGGTATTCAAAAATAAGTTGAATGATAATGGAGAAGATTCAAGAAACAAGATAAGATTAGTTTGTAAGGGTTATGCTCAAGAGGAATGTATTGACTATGGAGAAACTTTTTCTCCTATCGCTAGACTTGAAGGTGTTAGAACACTTCTTGCATATGCAACACACAAAGGATTCAAAGTGTATTAGATGGATGTGAAATCAACATTACTAAATGGAATCTTAGAAAAGGAAGACTTTATTGAGAAACCCAAAGGTTTCATTGATCTTAGGAAATGAAACATGGCTTGTAGATTACAAAAATCCTTGTATGGTCTCAAACAAGCCCCTGCAGCATGGTATGAAAGGTTACACAATTATCTCATAAAGATTGGTTTTCAAAGAACTAATGATAACAACGACCTATACATCAGAAAAACTAGATAAGAAGATTATGTTGGCAAGAATCTTTATGGATGATACATCATTTACTAGAAATGATGATTTGTAGAAATATTTTTCAAAGGGAATGAGTAAAGAATTTGAGATGTCAATGTTTAGAGAGGTCAAATTCTTTGTTGGCTTGTAGATTCAACAAAGGAAGGATGTTATCCATATTACTCAATCAAAGTACATCAATGAGATATTGAAGAAGTTTAGAATGGAGGATTCAAGACTAGTTGGAACACCTATGTCTAATGGACATAAGATTTCCAAAGATGATAATTCAAAATAGGTAGATCAGACTACATAGAGATCAATGATTGGAAAACTTTAGTATATGGTGCATACAAGACCTGATATAGCATTAAAAGTTGGAATGGTGGCAAGATTCTCTACTAATCCAAAAGAAAATCACATGATGGCAATCAAAAGAATCATGAGGTATCTAAAGGGTACTAAATATTATGGTTTATGGTATAAGAAAGGAGGCAACTTTGAATTGAAAGCATTCATTGGTGTTTATTGAGAAAAATGCATTAATGATAGAAAGAGCACTAGTGGTAGAGCATTCTTTTGTGGAAAGAGGCTAGTATCTTGGACAAACAAGAAGCAAAAATATATCTCTCAGTCAATAGCAGAAGAAAAATATGTTGTTAAAGTAGTCAATTTTTCAAATATTATTTTGTTCAAACAACTATTGAGAGGTATGAAGGAAGAGATCAAGGATCTAGTTTTTGTTTTCTCTGATAACACTTGTACAATTAACATTTCCAAGAATCTTGTGATCATACCAAAACTAAGCTCATTACAATAAAGAATTATTTCTTGAGAGAATTGGTGCAAGACAAGGAAGTAATATTAGAATATGTAAATACAAAAGAACAGGTTGCATACATATTCATCAAGCCATTACCTAAGAATGCATTCTTGTATCTAAGAGGTAAGCTAGGGGTCATTCCCTTATCTAAACTCACTAATCAGATTTTTGTGATGCATCAACCAAGAATGTTAAAGATTATTCAAGTTGATGTAGTATTGTAAAGAGAAGATTGCATACAAATCAATACATCAAGTACATGGAAGTTCACTATATGCTATCTTTGGCATGAGATGTCAAAGAGGGAGAGTTTTGTCATACATTAGAGAAATTTTATGTCTGATAGGGAAATTTTTATGTCATATATCAGAGATATTTTATATATGTCAGAGATGTCAAAGAGGAAGAATGAAGTTGAGTTGATATAAAAAAGGGAGAGTTTGATATTGTAGTATTTGCAATTAGAGATTGATGATAGAGGGAGTTCACACTAATAAAGGGAGTTCTTATGGATTTGGTATTGTAGTCATTGTAATCAAAGATTGATGATAGAGGGAGTTCACACTGATAGAGGGAGTTCCCATGGATGAGAATTAAAATAAAACTAAGGATATTATGCTTACTTTTATTTTTCTCTAAAATTTTATTGTATTATGACATGTTGTGTTTCCATTAATGCCAAAGAGGGAGATTGATGAATATAATTTTTCAATTGTATATTGTCTTTGATGTTACACAAAATGTCAAGTCCTTACTAGTTAGTGTTTGCTGAGCTCACTCAGGAGATGAAGACAGTTTCCAGTGTCTACCAAGCATTCTAGAGATAATCAAGTTTAAAGATAGTGTCTATCAAGTTGAATCAAGCACGAAAGGAAGTTTGCAAGAAGACAATGTCATTTGAGTTCACCTAGGCACAAAAGAGAAGTTGGCAAGGAACCAATATTAACCGAGCTCACTCGGTTACAAAAAAAGAATTCATTTTAGGGTACTATTTTAACCAAGTTCACTAGATAACCAAAGGAAGTTTGAAGAAAGTCCTTTCTGAGTTGGTCTTGACCGAGCTAGGTTAGCTAACAAAGAATTTTCTTGAGTCAACATATTTAGTTTAATGAATTTATTTGTTAAGTCTGTCTAATTAAGGGGATGAATATTAAATATTTGAAAGTGTATTCAAGCTAACTTGACAAGGTAAATGATATAAGTATAAGTTCAATTTGTGGGATTGAATGAGAGAAGCATGGGATTGAAAAGATAAATTAAGGAAGTGAATTGGAAGGATAGAAAAGTATCCTGAGTTGACCAAGCTACAAAGTTTTATCCAATCAAGGAGGATCAAGTATTCAAGCTAGAATAGAGATCTAAAATCAAAAATTCAATTGCATCAGCAATCAGGTCATATCATTTTTACTCTCTAATAATTGTAGCAGTGTATCAAATATCTTAATGAAGTTAGCTTAATAGTTATTATCCAAATCCTTTAAGAAGGTGGCATTTCTAGATTGAAGTGTCTAAAGACCTCTAATAAGGCCACTCCTAATAGGGTGATTAAATCCTTTAATAGGGTGTCATCTAATAGTATATTTTGTAACCTTTAAAAAGGTTGGATCCTAACAAGGCTCATTTCAAAAGAGTGAATAACAGTAACTAGTTGCAATTGGTGGTTTTTCCCAAATAGGGTTATCAAGTTAAATCCTAGTGTCATATGTGTTCATGTTATTTGCTTTATGATTTTTGCAACAAATTTAATTAAGGTTAATCACATTAAACATCTTAAGACACATTTATTTTAGTGATTTTTGAGTAATAGTAATTCTTAGTGTTTGTCAAGTGATTTAGTGCTAACCAAGTTACATCAATATTTTCAATTTCAGCAGTTTGGTTTTAATTTGTATTGACATCTAAGGGATCTGGGATTTATTTTTGTGGTAAAAAATTCACCACTCCCCTCTCAGTTACTTCTCTTATATTTCCAACATTTGTCCAAGCATTTTTGGCTCCATTGTTAGGGATGGTGTCAATATAAACCTTTTTCAAGAGTCATCTTTCCTATTTTAGAAGTTACCAATTCCATTTTTATCTCCTCTATATGCATAGAAGAAGAGACTATCTAGGGATATTTTTTTCCTCAGAATGACCCACTAGAAATAGAACTGTGTATCCTTAGCAAGAAGACCCCTAACCTTAGAAACAATAAGAAGAATAATCCCTTGTAATAGACCAACAAGATGTAGATGAACCACAATTTGAAAATCCTTTTTGAGCATACCATATAAATCTCTCTTCATCATCATCTAATGAATCATTAGGTTTGAATAACCTCTTTTCTACTCCTAAATACTTTCTTGCCATCTATCAACCAAGAGAAGGAGTACCACCACTATCTAGGATGGTATAGCCTACATTTCTATTTCATATTACTAGCCTTCAAAACAAAAATAATCTAAAAAATATTCCTACCTTTGACTCTGAAAGCTCTATGGCTTAATCACCGAAGACCCCAAGGCCTTTCTTTTTGAGTTTGATATTCTTTGTAGGTGTGATGACTATACAATAGATGCTCACAAGATGAATTTTTTACCATCAACTTTTAAGAAAGAAGCCTTAAGATGGTCTATGAGGTTAGGGGAAAATGTTGTGGGAGATCAAAATGCAATAAAAAATTTCTTTCTTGTAAAGTAAAAGGATTATTGCAAAGGATATGATATGAAAGGTGATGAAGTTTTCAAAATATCACAAAAAGATGATGAAATAGTAGAAGAAAATTTCTCTAGGTTTATGTTCAATCTCCAAAGGAACACCCAACATTAGTTGAATAAAGAGTCACAAGAAAATATTTTTCGTAGAAGTGCTAGTGATGGGAGTATGGAAGCATTAAACCTCATGATAGAAGGAGATATTACTTAAAGAACTTGGGAAGATATTAAGACAATTTTCCTTAATCATTCATTGGAAACTATCAAGAAAGGAAGAGGCCCCAAGTCTACACCTAGTAAGTTGAATGGTACTAGAGTATCTGAAGTGGAGCTTTCCAATCTCTTGTCTGATTTCAAGTAGGATATCATCAATAATGTTGCTACACAATTAGATATAATGAAAGTGAAAAGGAAGCAATGCTCACAGAGTATTGTCCACATTACAAAGAGAAAAGGAGGATTTGCAGGCCAATTTGGAAGCATATCAAATGCTAACTAAATTCAATGTTGTTGATGAGAATGGTGCCATCCTTTATGTTTCTAAACATTGGCTATGAGCCCAAAGATAATGTATGTCACAAGACCCTCTATATAATTCTAGTTATAATAATGGTTAGTGATAAAACCAAAAAAAAGTTCCAATTCTAGACCTTAGGGTTGGAAGAGTAACCAGTCTAGTCAGTCTGAACCTTAGTAGAATAACTAATGGCAACAACCCAATTTTTACCAACAATAGTAGCCACCTTCTCAACATTGGTAGAATAATCGATGGTAGAAACCTTCTCAAAATTGGAAATAGCCTTAGAAATCTTGGTAATAGTCTAGTCTATGACAACCTCCATAACATATCTAGAATTAGTCACATTAGTGGGGAATTAATCAACCTAACCAACAAGCCATACTGTCACCACATTAGCAGTAGGATATACTTCCTCCTCCTGTGGCTAATAAAAGTTAGCCCAAAAAAACTCAACTTCCTTCTTATCTTAATCCTAATCCTAATAGTAAGAAATTGAATTAGCAACAAACCTATTCCATTACCCTCAATGATATTCACTTATGACCATGAACAACTCTTCCTACACCAAAGGTTCTTTTCATTATAGAAATTAGTATTGATAATTCATCTACTAAAAATAAGGATGAATATAAACTTGTTAGAAATAGGGAACACTTGGGGGGGGGGGGGGAGAGGGGGTGAATCAGTATTCTACAAACTTTAGCCCAAAACTGGATATTATTAATTACCTTATAACTTGCATATGAAAGTAAAATAATTATGTTGAATAGTAAAATAATCATGAAATAACAAAAATCATAACACCATATTTATCTAACTAGGGAAACCCTAGCCAAGGGAAAACTCTAGTGCAGATGATACCCACAAAATGATCCATTACTCAAAAGTAGCTGGTTAAAGCTATTGACCCTGTTAGGCATCTATTATGTTTGTATAGTGTCTTGGTCCTTGTTAGAGGACTTAGGCCTTGTTAAAAGCCTAAACCTTGTTAATTGTTTTTATATGCAAATACAAAATGTATGCAAGATGAGCCCACTTCCCAAACATGCAATATATAATGAAGTTCCTCAATACAAAGAGATAGATATAAAATCCTCTTTACTATTTTGTTTATATCTTCAATATCTAATCTAAATAGCTTTAGTTTCTCATCATAAAATTTTCATACATCAAAATTTACATCTCAAATCATTATCATATCACACTACACAACTTTTCTAAACTTTTCATATTGTTGTTGGAAATATGACCGATCAATCAAATAAGGTGAGATATGTGGTTGTCATTTATGGAAACATTTGTTTTTCAATTTAGTCATGATTATTTGTGAAGCAAAATTGTCTAAGTATTAGACAGTGTTATAGTGGCATGACAAGATTTGTTGATAGTAGAATATTCCTTTGCAATATTCTCTTTCAAAATTAACCCTAGATGCATGACATCATCCTAATGATGCATACTAGTGTTCATGTCCATATGATCAACTAAGTTCAAGTTATGGAAGAAATATTAATGCAGATACCTCACAGTACAGAACAAAGCATGTCAGCAATTGACTTGTACAACTTGCAAAATTGTTTTGATTACTAAATCTTGTTGAGCCAACTCTAAGGATGATATGTGAGATGAATAAGGAAGAAATTATTAATATGTTTGATATAATTAAAGTACTTCATATGTGAAGTTAATAAAGGATAAGTGAATGTGAATGAGATATTATGATATGTGATGCAAAGTAATGTTATGCGAGATATGATGCAAATTGATATGTGTGCAATCACACTTTGTATGAAGAACTGACAATCATAAGATTCACAAAGTACAAGAAGTTATCCAATATTGTATGTATACCTATTCTCTTGAATTACTTATTGTATAGTTGCATGCTAGGGCAGTAGACTCTTCTTGCATACATTTGCATATGATCTACCAACTTCTAATAGGTTTGAGGCTTCTAACAAGGCCTAGTCTCCTAATCGGGACTTGAGACACTACACATTCTTCATAGACTCCTAACAAGGTCGATATCTTTAACTAGATTCTTTTATATAGTGAATCATCTAGTGGGTTTCATGCCTAGTAGGGTTTTCCCTTGGCCACGGTTTCCCTAGTAAACAAAATATGGTGTTATGAGCTCTCTCTACGTATGGTTGTTTCTACTATTCAAAATTGTTAGTTTATTTCTTATGTATATGGAAAACTAATTAATAATATTCAATTATGGATAAAAATATTGAAAATACTGATTCACTGATGCAGAGTTTCACAAGGAAGACTACAAACAACTTGCTACAACCAACTATGCTCCCTAATACCAAAGTTCATCAAAGTGACTCCAACCAATTGCCAACATTTGGAAATGATTTATAAAGTTCCTTAACTAGGATCACAAACAACCTTCCAAACTCACTCACCCATCTGCTGCAATGAGTTACCAACAGGTTCACAAACAGGGCTACTAAGCCAACTTAGCAATCTTCAATGAATTTGTAACTATAACAACCTCAACCAATGAAATGGGGGTGGAATTTTAAGTTTTTTGATAACCCTAAACACATACAAAAAGACCAAGTCTTGGTTCATTCTAGCACTCCAAGGATCAGCCTAGGTACACAGTCTAAGTAGGGCCCTATTTGGCTTTGTTTTCAAAGGAAGACCAATGGAATGGGTGCATAAACCAACTACAAGTCTTAAGAAATCTTCAAGGGTCTAATTTTATCACAAATCCACTCCCAAATGATTAGAATCTTATTGCTAGTTCTCAAACTAATGCAAATACCAATAAATTGAGACTAAATCCACCATTAGATTTAGTCTAGGGCTTGCAAGCATAGTTTATTCCCTTTGTTTCTATAACAAAATTTTTTTGAATCTGAGAGGAGACTCCTAAATCTACCTTTTGGGTTGGGCTTTGTGACATTCCAACCATATAGTTGAGAACTATATCTTTAAATTGCACAAAACCCTCATTTTCAAGGGTTTCTTGGTTATCAACAATTAAACCTTTATAATTTGTGATTCACACCTCCAAATTTGATCAAACCAAGTGTAATAGAAAGCTAGATCATAGGAGAAACTTTTCCCAGCATCTTCCCTTGTTCTTAGTCCATACCACATGTGCAGAATGCAAAAAAATAGTAAATCTAAGACAAAAAAAAAAAGGAAACTTTATTGATTTTGAAAGAAATTTGTACATCTAACAACCATATGTTTAGGGGAGGTTGTCTTGGGTCTTTATAAAACTCTCCAACTAATCAATTATCTATGAATCAATTTCAAACAATTGAAACTCTCCTTTTTGCCTTTTGACAACTTTTAAACAAAAATTGAAAAGTTGCAAAGCAACTTTTTTTGCATTTTTGTAATAATGAAAAAAGTGAACTCCTAAGACCTATTAACCCTCCTATGACTTATCCTAGAGTCTTTCAACCCTCCTTAGGATATATTGAATATTCTAGATGTATTCATTGACCTTATAGGTCTCAAAGGTTTACAGTTTATAAGATTACCAAATGAACCTTGAGCCCTTACTAATGGGCTTATTGATGATTCTAATCTACTTTAAAAACTTTATTGCATTCATATTTTAATCTCCTTGAATGGTTAAAGCTCTTCCCTTGAATTGAAGTGCACTGCACCATACTACCCCTCTCTGAAAAACTCATTCCCATGAGTTGGTATTGTATCAAACTAATATCCTGCATTCTCAATCTCTACTTGGGTCATCCAAGTTGCATCTTCATTAGGCCTATCTTTCCATTTGACTAGGTAGGAGTAATAGGTCCTCTCCTTGTTTTCTTTGTGACTTTCCTATCCAAAATGCTCTCAATCTATTGATTTAGTGGCCTATGGTAATGAAGAAACATCAGTGCTACTATTATAATCTGTTCCTGCATCATAAACATCAGTGGGTGGCTTATATGCATAAAGATAAGAGATACTAAAAATAGGAGAAAGGCCTATGTCTACTGTAAGATCAATTTTGTAGGTATTATTTCCACATTTCTTGAGTATTTTGAATGGCCCTACTTTCTTCATGAACAATTTAGTATACTTCCCCTTTGGTAGCCTTTCCTTCTTAAGATGTATCATCACTAAGTCACCTACTTTAAACTGAAGTTCTCTCCTCTTTTTATCTACCTTCTCGTTGTATTTTGCTAATGACATTTGCAATCTTTCTTTTACTTGATCTTGTATATCCTTTATAATTTGTGCAAAATCTTGTGCTTGTTCACTTTTCCTCTCCATATCCCTAATGTCTTTGAGTTCTAGGATACCCCTTGGGTGATTTCCATATATAATTTGGAAAGGGGTCAAACCTATAATCCTATTTACTAAATCATAATATGAATACTCTACCTATGATAAGATGGTGTCCCATGATCCTCCATATTGTTGGGTTAGGCATCTCAACAAGTTACCTAAGGATCTATTGATTACCTCTATTTTCCCATTAGATTGGGGGTGATAGGCCGCTGAAAAGTTCAAATTTGTCCCTAATTTCTTCCACAATGTTCTCCAAAAGTGCCCAAGGAATTTAGGATCTCTATCTGATATGATGGACATAGGTAGGCCATGCAATCTAACTACTTCCTTAAAGAATAGACTAGCTATATGGGATGCATCATGTGTGGTTCTACAAGGTATAAAGTGTGCCATTTTTTAGAACCTATCAGAAACTACAAAGATGCTATCATGCCCTAATTTAGTCCTTGGAAATCCTAATACAAAATCCATACTAATAGAATCCCAAGGTTTGCATGGTATAGATAAAGGAGTGTACAACCCTACATTAGAAGTGTGTCCCTTAACCTTTTGGCAAATCAAACAACCATCAACATATTTTCTGACCTCTGACTACATTTTAGGCTAGTAGTAAAATCTCTTCACTTATTCTAGCATCTTATCTAAGACAAAATGCCTAGACATACTCCCACAATGCTTCTCCTTTATTATATTCTCCCTGCAAGACCTTATTGGTACACAAAGCTACCCACCTTTGAATAATAAACCTTCTTGACTGAGATACTCTACAAAATTAGTATCGTACTTATCTCCCATTTCCTAGCATACCTTGTATATTTCTTTGCAATCTTCATCTGTAGCATACATGTCCTTCATGACAAAGATTCCCACACTTTCAAGTTCTATACTTTGTACCATGAGATTCCTTCTACTTAAGGAATTAGCAACCTTGTTGACTATACCCTTTTTGTGCTTGATTAAAAAGGCATAGGTTTGCATAAATTCCATCCATTTAATGTGCCTTTGACTAAGTTTATCCTACCTATTCAAAAAAATTAAAGCCTGATTGTCAGTGAATACAATAAATTCCTTTGGAAGTAAGTAATGCCTCCACCTTTTTAATGACTGCCCCATTGCATACAGTTCTAAATCATAAACTAAATATTTTTTATTTTCATCATTTAGTTTCTCACTAAAAAAGGGGACTGTCCTGACTTCTTGACTTAAAACTCCCCCTATAGCTTTGGTGCTAGCATCACATTCTGCTGTGAATATCTTATTAAAATCAAGAAACCTTAAAATAGGTGCTTGGGATATCCTTTGTTTGAGTGTTTCAAATGCCTTTTCTGCTTCATTAGACCATACAAAATGCCATTTCCTTCCCCCTTTTATGGTGTATCACAGCTGCACAAATCCCACTAAAATCCTTAACAAATTTCCTATAAAAGTTGCAAAGTCCATGAAAGCTTTTGACCTCTGATGGGTTTTTAGGGGGTGGCCAATTGAGAATGGCTTCTATTTTGGAGGGGTCCATTTTAAGGCAGTCTTTGGAGATGACGAAACCCAAAAATACAAGTTCTTCCTTCATGAAAGTGCATTTCTCCAAGTTTATCTTAAGCTCTTCTTAATGCAATCTTCTTAGAACTTGATCTATATGTCTTAGGTGTTCTTCCCTATCCTTACTAAAGACTAGGATGCCATCAAGATAAACAACCACAATTTTTTTCAAAAAGGGTTTGAGGACCTCATTCATGAGCCTCATAAAAGTACTAGGTGCATTTGATAGCCCAAATGGCATGACAAGCCATTCATAGAGCCCTTCTATGGTTTTGAAAGCTATTTTCCATTCATCCCCCTCTCTTATTCTGATTTGGTGATACCCACTTTTCAAATCCACCTTGGAGAAGTAGTTAGCTCCACCTAAACAATCGAAAAGATCCTCCATCCTTGGCAGTGGGAACCTATATCTTATAGTAATCTTGTTGATTTCCCTAGAGTTCGTACAAAGCCTCCAAGTGCCTTCCTTTTTGGGTACAAGAACAATAGGAACAACACAAGGGCTCCAACTTTTCCTAATCAAACATTTAAACAACAATTATTCAATTTGCCTTACAATCTCTACATTTTGCTCCAAGGTCTATTTATATGCAGCCTTATTAGGCAATGTAGCACTAGGGATAAGATCAATGCAATGGCTAACCTCTCTTTAAAGTGGTAAGGAAGTTGGAATGCTATCTACAATAATCCCATGATATTGTTCTAAAAGGTTCCTCACTTCCTTAGGGCCAACACTTTCCCACCATTGTCCATCCTTAGATTTGTCTTGAGGTTTTACTACAATCTCCTTTTTGGGTCTGGTTACTATAGCAAAGCATGGAGTGTCCTTCTGCATGAATTCTTTCTCCCCTACCAAGGAAACATTACTAACCACATGATCTACCTTTCCATTATTAGGCAAGGGGTTCATAGTATAGTTTATGACTCTCTTGGTTATGGTGTATACATTGGTTTCCCCATCATGCTTGGATTTGACATCATATTGCCATGGTCTTCCTAGTAAGAGGTGGCAAGCATCCATATCCATGACATCAAAAAGAATCTTGTCTACATATTCCCCTATGGTGAATTCTACCCATACTTGCTCATTAACAAGAGTTTGTTTCTCCTTAGTAATCCAAGATGCCTTATAGGGTCAAGGATGTGGTAGCTTTTGAAAATTTAACTTGTTAACCATCTCCATAAATGCTATATTATCTATTGATCTAGAATCTACAATCACTTTACATACCTTGCCTTTGACCTTGCAATTTTTTTGGAATAGGGCCTTCCTTTGTGGTGGTTCATTAGGATTGGGTACCTTCAAAAGTGTTCTTTGCAGCATCAAACATTCACCAGTCTCTGGATCTACAAGCATTGAAGTGGTGGAATGGTAGGAGGAGATACTTTGACCATCTTCTTCCTCTTGCAACAATTGGACCCTCCTATCTCCTGGCCTAGGATTGTCTCTAAGCTTTTGAGGGAACCTAAAGGACTGATGTCCTATTTGGTTACATGTGAAACATTTTCCAATGAATACATTGCCTCCTCTTCATCTACCATTTCCTTCTCCTCTATTGTTATTAGATCTCCTACCTTTGAAAGTGCCCCTATTACTGAATTCATTCTCAGAGTTTTAGTCCTTCCCTTCTTCCTTAGAAGAGTTGTTCCTCCCTTGAACCCTTCCTCCTCTACCTTTGGAATTATTTCCTCTTCATCTACTTGATTCTCCTCTTCTCTTATGTTTTTAATCATTATTCAAGGCTATACTAAAACATTGATGGACTAATTCAATTGAAACTAGGGTCAATTCATCTTGGATACTATATTTTAGTCCATTTATATACTTGGCCAACTTTTGTTTGTTGGTCTCATACGCCTTTTCCCTAAGAGTTAGATTATGAAACTCTCTAGTGTATGTACTGACATCCATATCTCTTTTCTTGATATTATGCATTTTTTGATGGATTAGGACCTCATAGTCCTTAGGAATGAATTGCTTCCTGATCTCTTCCTTCATCCTCTTCCATGTGCTGATTTTCTCATTTCCTTCATCTTCTCTTTCACTTTGCAAGAAGTTCCACCAACTAAAGGTAGGGGCCTTGAGTTTTGTGTTTGCCAACTTGAATCTCTGGCTTGCAAGGACCTGATCACACTCAAAGTGGTTGTCCAATGACTCCAACCAATCCATGCACTCATCTAGATTCAATTTTCCATGGAAGTTAGGTAAGTCTCCTTCTTTTACCCCAACTCTTTCCAAGGCTTGTAAGAGTGATCTTTGATCCTTTGGAATCTCTTCTTCATAAGGCTCCCTCTCAACTTCCTCTTCCTCTAATTCATCAACATCTCCTTTGATCATTTTTCCTTTTAACTTCTCCAACTCCTTCTTCATACTCCTATT
The DNA here is from genome assembly GCA_028749045.1 of Cupressus sempervirens. NCBI lineage: Eukaryota > Viridiplantae > Streptophyta > Pinopsida > Cupressales > Cupressaceae > Cupressus > Cupressus sempervirens. The sequence continues at coordinate 392,587,294 of CM053791.1, read as the reverse complement.
TTCCTCCCTCACTGCTCCACTCTCTACCATTTGCTCCTTCACAAGTTTACCCAACTCCACATTGGTGATCCTCAAAGGTATATCCCTCTCACCTTCTTCATCCTCTGGCATTTTGCCACAAAATTTTCCACAAGATCCAACCACGTGCTTTGATACCAAACTGATGTAGAGTGTCACAGGGAAGACTACAAACAACTTGCCTACAACCAACTAGGCTCCCCAATACCAAAGTTCATCAAACTAACTCCAACCAATAGCTAAGGTTTGGAAATGATTTATAAAGTGTCTTAACAACTCCTAAGATCATGAAAACCTTCTAAACTCACTCACCAATCTACTTCAATGAGTTACCAATAGGCTCACAAATAGGGCTACTAGGCCAACTTAGCAATCTTCAATGAATTTGTAACTATAACAACCTTGACTGATGAAATGGGTGTGGATTTTGAAGTGTTTTGATAACCTTGAACACATGCCAAAAGATCAAGTCTTGATTCATTCCATCACTCCAAGGATCAGCCTAGGTACACAGTCCAAGTAGGGCCCTATTTGGCTTGGTTTTCAAAGGAAGACCAATGGAATGGGTGCATAAACCAACTACAGGTCTTAAGAACTCTTCAAGGGTCTAATTTTATCATAAATCCACTCCCAAATGATTAGAATCTTATCACTAGTTCTTAAACTAATGCAAATACTAGTAAATTAAGACAAAATCCACTATTAGATTTAGTCTAGGGCTTGCAAGCATAGTTTATTCCCTTTTTTTTTACAACCAAAACTTCTTGAATATGAGAGAAGACTCCTAAATCTACCTTTTGGGTTGGGCTTTGTGCCATTCCAATCATACAGTTGTTAACTATATGCTTAAATTGCACAAAACCCTCATTTTCAAGGGTTTCTGAGTTATCAGCAATAAAACCTTTATAACTCGCATTATACACCTCCAAATTTGATCAAACCAAGTGCAATAGAAATCTAAATCATGAAAACAACTTTTCCCAGCATCTACCATCCTTCTTAGTCTGTACCACATGCAAAATGCAGAAAAATAGTAAATTTGAGCTAAAAACAAAGGAAACTTTATTGATTTTGAAAGAAATATGTACATCTGACAACCATATGTTTAGGGGAGGTTTTCTTGGGTCTTTATACACCTCTCCAATCGATAAATTTTCTATGAATCAGTTTCAAACAATTGAAACTCCCCTTTTGACTTTCAACAACTTTTAAACAAAAAATGAAAAGTTGCTCAGCAACTTTTATTGCATTTTTGTAATAAAGAAAAAAGTGAACTCCTAAGACCTATTAACCCTCCTATGACCTATCCTAGAGTATTTCAACCCTCCTTAGGATATATTGACTATTCTAGACCTATTCATTGCCCTTATAGGTCTCAAAGGTTCATGGTTTATAAGATTACCAAATGAACCTTGAGCCTTTACAAATGGGCTTATTGATGATTCTTATCTACTCTAAAACCTTTATTACATTCATATTTGAATCTCCTTGAATGGTTGAAGCTCTTGCCTTGAATTGAAGTGCACTATACCATTCATCCCCTCTAGTAATATCTATTTCTAATAATTGGTATTAGAGCCTACCTATTCAGAAGAGGTTTAATAGCTTGAATAAGATCCCTATGGATATGGACCGGTTGAAGAAGAATCTCAAAGAAGCTCTTGAACATATTGATCTCCTTACTGATGAAACAGATGGCCTAAAAGATAGATATAAAGATGCAAAAGCTTACATTGGTGAACTAAAGGACAAGATAGATGACCTGAAGCAAAAAGGACCTAGTGAACAAAGAGTGATGATGATATTGAAGATCTAAAGAAAGAAACTTAGATCTTGAAACATGAGTTAAAAATAGTTGAACTCAAGCTAAGTCTTAAGAAAAATGGAGGAAAGAATGACTCTAAAATAAAAGCTAAAAATGTAGATCTAAGATCCTAGTTAAGCAAGGTAACTTCTAAATTGGAATCTATCAAGTTAGAGCATGCAGAATCAGAGAAATACAACACTATTGTGAAAGGTGAGTTGGTTCAAAGCATACAAAAACTTGAGAAATTATGTACTAGTAGTGAAAAGATTGAAGAACAAACATTTGTATAGAGACCTAGTTATGACAAGACTAGACTTGGATTCTTCCTTAGACAATCCACTAAGAAATCTATTGAGAGAAAAGAACTTGATATCCCTGAAGGTGAAAAGGATCTAAGCATAACAAAACCAGATGATCATCTAACGAAAAGGAGAATTTTGTTCACTCTTAGAAATCTAAAGAATAACAGAAGAAAGGAATCTCATGCCTAGTGTAACAGAAGAAAGGAATCTCATGCCTAGTGTAATGAACTTGAACATATTGGAGACAATTGCAAAGGTAAGTCTTTTAAACCTATTTCAAATTTTTATTATCATAATTATCATGGTTATGGACATTATGCAATAGATTGTAAGAAACCTAAATTTGATAGTGATAATGCAAATAGTAGAATTTTTAGAAACACTAACTGTGCAGGCAATAGACAAAGATCTAATAGGAATGAAAGTGGAGAAAGAAGACAAATTGTTTGTTATAGATGCAAAAATCTTAGACACATAGCAAAGAATCATAGAGCACTTAGCAACTAGAATAATGAACAAAGAAGGAATGTACCTATATGCCAATTATGTAATAACTTTTCACACACAACAAAGTTTTGCAGAATGGATGGAAGAAACCTTAATAGGAATTAGAATCATACAAGGAACAATAGAAGAAATGATGACAGTCTAAAGGAAGAAATAAAGGAGCTGACAAAAGAATTTAGGGAAATATTTGTAAACACAAGAGAAGCTAGAAGTTCTCATACAATTCAAGAAGAAGTTCATGCTAATGTACCTAAAAAGATAGTAAAGTCACTTATTGTCTGTGATCCATCTTACCTGCATTAGGCACTCTTAGTAAAATAGTGTGTTAGTTAATCATAACTAATGTTAGAAAGCATATCACAAGTTGCATAATTAACAGTATATACTAGACAGTAAAAGGAGTCTGCAGTCAAGTGTACATTGCTTAATATGATCAAGATAAGGATATCTAAGAAGAATAATCTCTTTGTTATATAGAGATAATATTTGAACTAGTGGTAGATACCTATTTAAAGTGAAGTACAAATTCCAAAATATTTAAAGGATGCAAATTGATTTATAAACATCATTTGCTTATGCAAAATCTTAAGTGCAAGATTGAAGAGAGATTTAAAGTGTTGAAGAAGTTTGGAGATATGCAAAATCACTAAAAACCCTAAAATGCTAGATTAAGTTATTTTTTGAATTTGTTGAGTATATTTTTAGAAATGGAAAGACAAGAAGTGTTTAATGTAAGCAATAGACCTAGATATAATTTCAAGAAACACCCATTTGTTTCTCTACTTGATGACCCTTTTGGAGCATTTTTGCAAGTGGCACAAAATGTTCTTCATGTCGAGGACATAAGAGGTTATATTCACTATAAAATTGAAAGCATAGAGACATAGAGATTCATAAGGAATTGGAGAAAATGTGCGACAATAATTTGTCACTAAAACCAGAACATGCATACCTAGAACAACTTAACCTAGTTAAGCTCATGTTCTATATGGACTTTGATAATCATGAATGGACAAGAATAATTCTAAGTTGAGTTCATGATGGCCTTCTATGGTTAGGAGAATATATCATATCCATTGATAATGACCTAATTCACAAGGTCACAGGTTTAAATAATGAAGGATGCAATCTAGTGAACATTAAGAATGTGCACAAGTTAGTTGAAACAAATCTCAACACATGTTTTGATGGTAGAAACATGAAGGTCAATACCATTCAAGATGATGGAGTGAGACTCATTAGTAAAATTTTGTGATATAAGTTCAACTATGGATCTAGGATAGATTTAGTTCCTACCAAATTTCTTCATGAAACTTATATGGTAGTAAAAGGTAAAGAGATTATTCTATGTAACATTATATGAACATAGTTTTTGGATAACATATCTAAAATCAAGAAATATAGGAGTGTAGTCTTTAGGTTTGAATCCCTACTGACATATATATTCTTCTACACAATAAAGAAGTTTCCTGGTATCACAAATTGGGATGGAAATGAGTGCATAATGCAGATTATCACTCATGCAAATAGAACCAAACCAGAAATAGTCAGAGACAATGATATTGATAGAATGATAAAATCTTTCCAAGTTGAAATGAAGCAAAGGTATAGGATATTTCCTGTGCTAGTGGAAAAATATAAGGATGAACTATGATTCATGGTAGAAACAAAATTTCACATGTATGGAGGTAGTAATTCCTCGAGTTAAGTTCATTGAACCTATGGGTTATGAAATGAGTGAGGAACTGATTGAAGGATATGCGCAGATAATCCTACACTCAAAATTTGATTCTAAATGTCATAGATGGGGAACATATATTGAGAAGATGAGAGAAGTTAAAACAAGTTAGATAATCAGGGACTCCAAGAAGAAGGTAGAAAAAGTGATTGATTCTATCTTGAAGGAATCAAGAATGTCAGGAAAGGAATTTAGAGAGGTGAAAGGGATAGCCATGGAAATAAAGGCTAGTCATCAATCTAAACTATTGACCCCTACACCTATTGCAATGTTACGACCTACTAAAGAGGCTATAGTTGCCCAGACAATGCGCAAGCACCTAGAGCTCAATATGTAGCAATTATGCAGTAGAAAACTGTAAGGAACCCAAAGAAAATAGAGGAAGTGTCAACACCTAGGAAATCCACAAGGCTTGATAAAACCCTCCTAAGAAGAGAGTCAAGAAAACTACAAGTGAACCAAGCAAGAGGAGAACCTTGCAAACTAGTTCCTCTAAATCTAAAGAAGAAACTAGTGATAGACCAATAGAGCCAGTAGATTAGGAAGCAAAGACTTCAATAGGAAGAAAAGCATGAAAACCAAAGGTAGAAAATCTTAACATGCAAATTATTAATTACAATAATTGTGTATAGCTAAATAAGTACTATGAATTGTATAATAATATGGATAGAAGACAACTAGAGAATGTTGTAGTTAGAAATATGATCCTAAAAGATAAAAGGTTTGATAGCATAACAGGTCAAATACCTAAAAACTTGCACAATAGACTTTTAAACAAAAAAAAGTAGAGTTATTGAGGAAGATAAGAAAATTAGGATAAATATGGTGAAAAAGCCATGTATTGTAAATAATGAGGAAGAAATAACTAAAATTCTAAAAGAAATAACACCATTATTAAGACATAAGAAGAGATCCATTCTCCTCATGGGAGGAAATTATGAAGAAGTAAATGTGGAAACTCAAAAGGAAATAGTCACATACATGTCTACTATGCCAAAGGAGAGTGCATAGCTAGAGAAGGAAAGTCTTATGCTTAAGGAGTCTGAAAAGAGTGTGTAGACAGAGGAAACAAGTCCTACTATAGTTAGTCCGCCTCACAGTTTTGAGCAACCAACTGAAACACCAATTCCAAGTAATTCACCACTTATTACCATTGGCAATGAATCTATGCAAGTGGATGACACTAATGTGACTCTGGATACAACTGAGAACCCATTTAAAGATTTTGGTTCCAATATTGTTGGCAATATTGTTGATTACAGTAGCTCATCTAATGAAGAAAAAGATTAGAAGCCTATGGAAGAAGATGTACCTTCTGTAAAGAGAATTGAATCTAGCACTGAAGTAGCTAATTCAAGTGTGCCTTTAGCAAAAATAGTAGTAACACCTTCTACACCACCTACACAAGTAGCAATGGTCACAGTAGTAGCAGTACAGTTAGATGAAGAAAATGAGGCACAAAATCTTATATCTTCTTTAAGTAAACTTCTTGAAAAGAAAAAATCTATCAAGTCTATTGAGAAGACTCTAACTTTAGTTTTGGATAGATTGGAGAAGATAGCAAGTCCTATTGATACACTTGTAGATATCTAATAGAGAGCAACAATTTTGTACAAAATCTTTGATAATGAGTTTACAACACTTACCAATGTGGCTACATTTCAAGCACAAACTAAGCATGATGGTAAACTTCTTAATACCATATGTACAAATATAAGGAATGATATAGAAACTCTAAATGAATGCATTAAGGCATTAAGGTAGAGTATGGAGGAAGGGAAGCAGATATATGTTAAGTGCAACATGGCATACCTTCATCTTCATAGTTTTGATGAGCAAATCAAAGAGAAGGTAACTAAGCTTTAGATGCTCACTGATAAATTTTTGAAATAGAATCAGAAGTTAGAAACCATTGAGCATACAATGCAAGCACTTCATGATAGCATCAGGGATACTCAAGTAGAAAAGTAGAAAGTTCTGAAAAGATTTACTCTTTCAAGGGACCATTTATCCCCACATATTACATTATTACAAAATTAGTTGGAGAAATTCTTAGTAGCCAAGTCATCATATGAAAAGTTTGTGCTACAGATTTGAATGCAACAAAGTTAGCCACATATGCTCTGTGTGCTAATCAGTGTGTCTAATGCACTGAAAGATATTGGAAGAAACACCTTTCATAGTTGAACACTAACTTCAGTGATTATTTTTCCAAGTTTTGATGCAGCATTCAAATTTTGATAGAATTTTTTCCCTTTTATTAGCACCTTTTCCATTGATGTAGAAGGAGGAGAAATAAGAAAAATTGTAATCATAAGTTATATAGTTATATTTTGAAGTATAGTAGTAACTTTTTCTTTAAGAAGACTTTGTAATCAGAGTTATAAGGGATGTAATCTTTTCAAAACATGAATAAAATGTTTTTACTATGTTATGGTTATTAACTTTGATTGGTATGATAACATGTTTGGGACTTAGCCAATTTTCCCAAAATGTTTCCATCAATGCCAAAGGGGGAGATTGTTTTAGATTAAGATGAAAATTGGTTTTGAAGGGGACTTGAAACACTCAATAGAAAAGAAAAAGACAAACCATGAAGCACTACCAAGTTTTACAAGGACCTAAAACCACATAAAAGAACCATAAAAGGAACCCAGGTTTTACAAGGACCTAGAACCTAGTTTTTACAACAGACAAAAACTAGATAAAATAAACAATATCAATGACCAAATACTAGGACCACTACAAAAAAATAGAGACCAGAAACTAGTGACACTACTAGTTGCTATTGTATCTCTTTAATCATTTTGACCACCTCTTTTTCCAACTCTGTAGCACCTTAGATGGTATCAGTAGCCAATCCTCTAGTAGCCTCAACTGCCCTTTTCCTAGAGATCTATCTAGTTCTTTTACTTGGTCCACCTAGAGACATAATTTCGTCATTGGTTCACTTCCCTAAGCTTGCAACAGTAGCACAAATACTGGAAGTAACCTGCTCCATTTTATTGACACTTTTTTTAATCATCAAACAAAGTTTTTGTTCATACTTCTTTAGTTTCTCCAATATATTACCGACATGAACTTCCATCTGAATGATATTTGCATAGTCAATTTCTTGGTCTTGTTGAACCTTTTCCACTTTTTCTTTTTAGACTCATTAATTCACTATACATCCATGAGTCAACTTGTAGAGAGGTATTAGCTTTAAGCTTTGTAGTATGCAGGAAAGATAGCATAGTATCCCTATGAGTAGACTCATTCTTCTCCTACCCCATTTCTTCTTTACGAGAAGACTTGTCCTTCTCTTTCCTTACATCTTCCCTCTCATTTGCATTATACCAATCCTCCTTTTACTTCACCATTTCTTCTTTTCCATCCCTCACTTCCTTGGAATGCTCACTCTAATTTTCCTCTTCACCAACATTACCTGACCCTATATTTTTCTCATTACTTTCTTCCTCCTCATCCTCACTAATCTCACCCTTGCTTCTTAGGTAGCCTTCCAAATTGGAGCTGAAATCTTCCTCATATGTATTCTCCTCCTCCTCCAAGTTTGTCTCCTCCTTATTTTCTAAGTTATCAGACTTAGTAATCTCTTCCACATTTTGCTGAGGGGTTTTCTGGGTTTCTTGCTTCAGACTCCTCCTTCTTCCCTTAACACCTTCATCACCCTTACTCTTCCTAGACTAAGTTTTCTAACAAAGCCCTTCTTTTTATCAGAAGGAGGAGAAGACACAATGGCCTTGTTTTTAAAGTAATCCTCAATAAGTAAAATTAACCCTTCATGTAAAATCAAATGAGACTCTTTTTTCCTATGAGCTTGCAAACTTTGGAGTAAAGAAAATCTTCGATAAAAAGGAAACAAGAGCCTATACTTGTGCCTAAAGTGATTTAGGAACACAAAATGATATTTATGAACATGCTTAGCTCTACCATCTAAAATAAATACTCATGAATGCACGAGAGCACATCTTGCTAGATAACCTTAATTTGACCCAGCTCATACAAATTGCCATTCTTTTCCTCTACATCTATTTTGGGAAATTTCTTAAATGCAACATTTGAAATACTCATTTCTTTACCAAACTTTATGCCTTCCTTAGGCAAACCCATCAGCTCAACTATGAACTCTTTAGTCAAATGCACAGTCACTACACGCAAAGAAACCCTATCTTCAATCTAGTTTTTGAAGAACACCTTATTTGCATGAGGTTTATACCCATGAATATGCTCCAAATAAGTGGTTGCACTACCCTTCTACAGAATATGCAATACAAAAGCTTTGGCCTTCCATGCCTTGTATTTTTTGGCTCCTATTTTCTTGGTTCTTCACCCATTTCCAGAGACTTTGAATTACTACAATAAACCAAAATCAAATAGACACAAAGAACAAATGAATTAATCAAAGACAATACATTCATTGATATAACTAAGGTATGCATTAAAATAGATGTGTGAAGCCAAGATCGAAATCACATTAGTGTACCTCCTCGAGGAGAGAACACTGACATCTGTAACCCCACTCTCATATATCATTAAATTTCTAATCTTGGCAGATCTTTACCTTTGTCACATGAGTTGTATCATAATTAATAAGGGCTTTCAAATCCATGTTCATACTTAAGTCACCATGCCACATCATCTTATATCCCATTTGGACAGCATAGTTGGCAATCCAGTCTGGCACTACATTACCTTGCAGAAAGAATGAGATATAATCACTTTTTCAAATTTATTCATTAAAGATTTTATTTCCATAAAACTAGCTTCAATTGACCAAGTAATTAAATTTTTATCATTAAACATATTTACAATATTTAAGGAATCTCCTTCCATCCAAAAGTTCAAAAAACTAGTTTCCACTACTAGCCTTATAGTATATAGAGTAGCAGTAGCCTCAGCTTTATGATTGTTAGAGATACCAATAGTTATTTTCAATAGCATCTATTATATTACTTGTATGATCTCTCAAAAGCCCTCCACAACCTACTTTGCTCGGATTTCCCTTAGCAACACCATCAAAGTTCCCTTTAAGCCATCCAATAGGGGGAGCCTTCCATCTAGTCGTCAGTCTTGGGTCATCTTTTTTAATATTAGAACCTTTGGATAACATTGAAGTGTCAATTTGAAAGTCTTGATCACATCTTCTCTGAGACTTAAAATTTTCCTTTATTTCCTTAACAATATTTTGTCCAAGCACCCACCCTAGCATTTCTTTATTTCTAAAGATTATGTTATTTCTTTCTTTCTAGATGCCCCACCAGAGATGGGGAAGAATAATTTTCCATAGAAAATCAACATCAATATCTTTAGATGGACATATCCAACTTTAAAAAAAAGTTCAACATTGTTTTGATGAACCCAAGTTATGTTCTAGTGATTGACAATAAAGCTCTATACTTGTTGACAGTAAGAACAGTTCAAAAACAAATGGTCTCTGTCTTCAAAATCTCCTTTACATAGAATACACCTATTAACCACATTGATGCCTCTTTTTTTCAAGTTATCCTAAGTGAGAATTTTATTTTGAAGCAAAATCCAATAAAAGATATTTAGTTTTGGTATGAGACCCTTTATCCAAGCTTGAGACCATAAAGGTTTATTACCTTTCTCCTTAGATTTAAAAATAGAAGAAACTATAAACTGGCCACCAGGATAAGCATTTCATATCATCTTATCCTCCTAATGGGAATACAAAGAAAAGGAATTCAACATTATCTGGATGTTATGAAAACCTTGGTCAACATCAAGCAGGTTAACCCAACTATTGTTATGTCAATAATGTCCCACAAAAGTTCCATACAATTGCTTGCATCTGTCAACTTGGGTTCTATCCTCAAAGTCCTCAATCAGAGGATGATCCATTAACCAAGAATCTTTCCAAAATATAACCTTCTGCCCATTTCCAATTTTTCATGAACAACCTTTGGCTAAGGTACTCTTAGTTCCCTAAACAACTTCCCAAATAGAAAAAGGGGAAAGAACATTAGAAGATGATAGGAAATTAGATAAAGAATTAGCATTAAAAAGATACTTATGTTTCCATATAGTACTCCATTCCTTATCATCATGATAAACTCTCCATCCTTGTTTTGCTAGAAGAGCTCTATTCATGCTTCATCTACACCTGATTCCCAAACCACCTTCCCTGATGGGCTTACAAATTTGATCCGAAGAAATTAGAGTCATTCTCTTCTTTTCCTCAGTTCTAGTCCATAGAAAATTTCTTTGAATTTTATCAATAGTATCTACAAATTTCACTTGTATTCTAAAAAGATTCAAAGCATAAGTAGTGATACTTTGGAGATAGGCTTTAAGGAGGGTAATTTTACTAGCTTGACTCAAAAGGTTACCCTTTCTTCCCACCAATTTCTTGTTAAATTTCTTATGAGATCTTCCTAAAAAGAATCAAGAGCCTTTGGACCTAAAGGAAGACCCAAATAAATACAGGGAGAGGATCCTATTGAGCACCCTAAAATTTTAGCAATTTTGTTCTATCTTGGGATAGGGTTATTAATTATAAACAAAGAGCTCTTATTCCAATTTACCAACTGACTTGAGGCAGAAGAATACCAATTAAGGGATTGCTTAAGATTTCTAGCTTCCTTAACTTTAGCTTTACCCATGAAGATAGTATCATCGACAAATTGACCATGAGAACAAGTAAGAGGTTGAGAAGAAGGCTACAAACCTTTAATATCCCCTTGTAGGACCATTTCCCAATATATCTCCCCAAACAATCATCCATAATAATAAAAAGAATAGGGGATAAAGGGTCTCCTCATGTCAATCCTCTAGAAGGATTAAAAAATTTAGTAGAACAACCATTCACCAAGATAGCTATAGAAGTAGTAGAGATAAATTGATAAATAGCTCTTAAAATCTTATGGTCAAACCCAAAGGCCTATAAAATCTTAACAAGAAAAGCCCATTCAACTCTGTCATAGGCTTTTGCAATATCAACTTTCATGATGACACCCTAATTATTAGAACATGATAAAGAATGAATATTCTCATGAGTAGTAATGATAGAATTAAGAATTTTCTAACTTGGGATAAAACCATTTTGTTGAACAACAATAAGAGAAGGAAGCACCAGCAGCAACCTAGATGTTAGGACTTTTGAAATAATCTTGTAAAAAGAATTACATAGACTACTAGGCCTAAACTGGTATGGAGAATCAGCCCCAATATTTTTGGGAATGAGACATAGGAAGGTAGAATTGATTTCCTTAAGCATTCTTTTTGCTCCAAAAAATTCCTTAATAGCATCACAAACATCTCTTCCAACCAGCTTTCATGCCTTCTGGAAAAAGAACATGGGAAAACCATCTGGTCCTGGTGACTTATCCCCTCCTAAGGAGTAGATGACTTTTGAGATTTCTTCTTCCTTAGGAATGGAACCTAACAATTTATTTTGTTCCTTAGTAATTAAAGGAGGGATCACCTTTAAAAGTTTAGCCTAGTGAGTAGGATTAATGTTAGGGTCAATTGTCATTAAAGAAGAAAAGAAGGAGACCATCTCTTCCAAAATATCATTTTCCTCAATAATTTTCAAATCTCCTTTTTTAAGATATGATATTTGAGCTTTGGCTCTATGCTTCAGAGTAGAAAGATGCAAAAAACCTAGTATTCTTATCTCCTTCATTTAGCCAGATCGATGTAGATCTTTGCCTCCAATAGATTTATTCTTTAGTAACAATGTCATGATATTGAACTAATTTTGCATTCTCTTCTCTTACAAGGTTAGAAGTATATCCTTCCTTTTATATCTTGTCCTAGATAATTTGGATATCTTCCTTGATACTTACTTTACTTTCAAAAATATTACCAAAACATCTTTTATTCCATATTTTAACCTCTTTTTTAACATTTCTTAATCTTGAGGCCACTCTAAAAAGAGCAGTACCTTCAACATCTATATACCACCATTCACCCAATTTACTTTCAAACTGTGGATGTTGCATCCACATTTTTTCAAACCTAAAAGGGAAGTTTTTCTTGAGATTTATCTTATCAGTAGAAAAAATCAAAGGGAAATGATCTAACCCAATTTTTTGAAGTGCCTCCAATTTGCAAACAAACTTTTTAGTCCAATCAAGAGAAATAAGAGCTTTTTCCAATCGCACCTGAATGCAATCATTGCCTAGCCTCTTATTACTCCAAGTAAACTAAATTCTATGAAGATCCATATCCATTAAACCCTTCTTGTTAATGAAGTCCATAAGATCCAATCTCCCTTCTGGCTGACTCACATTACCTCCCTTTTTTTCATGGTCACAAAGAGGAACCTTAAAATCTCCCATAATAATCCATCGACCAAAGTAATCTTTACTCTTTACATGAGAAAGAGTATCCCATACCTTTTTCTTTAGATTCTTGATATTTGGAGCATACATATTGACAATATATCAATCCTTATTTAGATCAATGCTAGTAATTTTAACCACCATGAAATGTTTACTAGCATTCAAAATAGTTCCTGTGTAATAAGATTTCTTCCATAACATCAGAGTTCCCCCTAAAGCTCCTTTTGAACTACTTGCTTTTAAACAATAATCTTTAAAAGATTTAATTTGTTCAACTTTCTCCTTTTCCATCTTTGTTTCTTGCAGTAATTGAAAATATGGTTTATGCTTTGTAAAAAAATTCCTAACATCATCAAGTTTATGAGTACTATTCAAACCCCTAATATTCCAAGTGATAATTTTCATATCTATTTTTTAGGGGTGAAATCTAGAATAGTTTCCTATTTTCCATCAACAATATTGTGTATACTTTCCATTTCTCTAGTTCTCCTAGAAGATTTCCTTCCAGGTTTCTCTGGAGGACCAATATTTGGTTTCACCTTAGCTTGCTGGTCCAATTTACTACTTCTAGTATCCACTCCTTTAGGAACTATATTACTCTTCTTTTCTATCTTTTTCCTTGACTCAGTTTATGTTTAAGATCCTTCCCTTCCTCCTTTATCTCCTCAAGCTCAAATTCATCCCTAAAGGGAACAATTTCTTTGCACATAGGTGTCTCAAGAGACTTTGGGGTAACATTCTAATTTTCAATTAGCTAAGATTTTTTGAGAATCTCCTAGCACTATCAGTTTGCTAGAGTCAGACAAAATTTCCCCCTCCTCTAATTCATCCATCTCAACTAGATCTTCCCAATTAGCATCAATCTTCTGATAAACTACTTCTTGTTTTTTCAAATCCACCATATTTTCTATATTTTTCTTAGGTAACACAGATTCAAGCATCATCCCATCCCCCTAATTTTCAATGTTCAAGTTTTCTTTCAAGGCTGAATTTGACATTTTGCTACTATCTTGAGATTCCAAATTCAATTTATCCTTCATCTCTTTCATATGAGAAGCTTTAGGTTTCTAAACTTTCTTCTGGACTTTTACTTCTTTATTTTTATCTTCCTTTTCAATCTTAGGATTATTCTTGCCTTTATTAGGATAGTTTTTCACCTAATGGCCCTATTTTTTTATAGGCAAATCAGGTATTTGGAAGATCTTCATATATAATTTCTTGCATTCTTTTACCCAATTTTGAAATTAATTTCACTTTTTTTGGGAGATGGTTCAAGTTTTCCACTTTCACATATAATCTAGCACTCTGAAGTTTAGATTTCGATGTTGTTGCATGATCCATAGCAACTACTTCCCTAAAGAAGCTAGCAATTCCTTTAAAGATATCTTCATGCCAAAATTCTAAAGGAAGGCTAGGGAGCCTAACCCAAATAGATATGGTTAAGAAAGCATCCATTAAATCCATATTTGGCTCCCATTTTTTAATAGTAAGAGTACTTTTTCCAAATGACCATGGACCTCCACAGAGAACCATATTCATATCTTCTTTACAATTAAAAACAAATGAGAAGAAGCCATTCAACATAGGGGCTATATCAACATCACCACAGATAACCCATTTCTGTTTAATCATTTTTTTCAAAGTATCTATATCTAATCTAGCCCCCATAAATTTTCCCACAAGAGTAAAATCCATGGAAGATACAGAAAAATCAACGATTGGAAACTCACCTTTCTCCTAGTAATATTTTGAAGTGACCAATGGGAAGGATGATTTACTACCAGATTTCCTACCAAATAGGGAAGACCATGCCCTTTCATCACTAAACCCTTTCCTTGACCCTTTTGATTTCCTCTCAATATTGACCTCCACATTCTCCAAAGGATTCTTTTCATTCTTGAATACTTGACCAAGCATGTGAAATGCAGTAGAAGAATCTAAAGAAAGGTCCCAAACCCCACAACTAGTGGTGCTCGCATCCATAGCTTTTTCAGTATAATCCACATTATCCTCAATTCTACCTTCTATCCCATCAGCTTTTGCCAGATTTTCCTCTAATCATCCTTCTATCCCTCTAGGATTAGTACCTCCTACCAGATTCTCCCCTACCAATTTCCCACCTAGCAGGGAACTAGCCAATTCAAAAACACTTAGAGCACCAGCCATTCTTTTGCCTATGCATAGTTACCAACACATACTATAGCATGTATTTTCTACTTGGGTAAGTGTGCCAAAAGGGGGAGATTGTTGGCAATATGACCAATCAATAAAATAAGGTGAGATATGTGGTTTTCATTTATGGAAACATTTGTTTTGCAATTTAGTCAAGATTATTTGTGAAGGAAAATTGTCTAAGTATTAGACAGTGTTACAGTGGCATGACAAGATTTGTTTATATTAAAATATTCCCTTGGAATATTCTCTTACAAATTTAACCCTAGATGCATGATTTCATCTTGATGATGCATACCAGTGTACATGTATGTACAATCAACTAAGTTCAAGTTATGAAAGAAATACTAATGCAGATACCTCACAGTGCAAAATAGAGCACATCAGCAAATTGACTTGTATGACTTGTGAAATTGTTTTGATTACTAAATCTTATTAAGTTGACTCTAAGGATGATATGTTAGTTGACTAAGGAAGAAATTATTAATATGTTTGACATACGTAAAAAAAGATAAGTGAATGTGAATGTGAATGTGAAATTATGATATGTGATGTGAAGCAATGTTATGCGAGATATGATGCAAATTTATATGTGTCCAGTCACTCTTTGTATGAAGAACTGACAATCAAAATATTTATGAAGTACAAGAAGTGATCCAATATTTTATGTATACCTATTCTCTTGAAAAAATTATTATATAGTTGCATGTTAGGGTAGTGGGCTCTTCTTGCACACATTTGTATATGATCTACCAACTCCTAATAGGGTTGAGGCTTCTAACAAGGCCTAGTCTCCTAATAGGGACTCGAGACACTATACATTCTTCATAGACTCCTAACAAGGTCAAACCAAATTATTTTATATAGTGAATCATTTAGTGGGTTTCATCCCCACCAGGGTTTCCCTAGTTAACAAAATATGGTGTTATGAGCTCTCTCTATGTATGGTTGTTTCTACTATTCAACATTGTTGGTTTAATTTCTTATGCATATTGAAAAGTAATTAATAATATTCAGTTGTGGGAAAAAATATTGAAAATACTGATTCACCACCACCACCCCCCCCTACCCACCAATATTATCTATTTCTAAGAATTGCAATCTTCATATATACCTTTACAATTATAATATTTATGTCTAGTCGTCTTTCAACCTTTTACACACTTTACAAAATATATTACTAATTCTTTCCCTCTTAGGGTTAACATCTAGGATTTTATACCTAATTTAGTTAAGTAATTATTTTTTTAAACAAAATAATTACTTAACCCAAAATATTCAATTCCTTAACATGCTTTGTTCTGCCTATACACTAGCGTAAGTAGTGATTTGCCTATAACTCATTTTGTACTAATTGTAATGACATGAAGAATTGACCATGTGTTCCTTACTATCTCATCTATACGTACCTAATTTTATACATGCCCAATGTACCTCAACAAAATACATTAACCAAAAATCTATATGTTTCACCAGACAAATTGTATGATACTTGGACAATTTTCTAAGTATGAATGTCATAACTTGATCTTCAAGGTCTTCCTTCTTCACACTAAAGATATATTTCCATAAATGAAAACATCCAATATCTACCTTAGAAAAATTATCAATAATCTCCCCCTTTGGCTTTGATGGCAACATATGGGAAAATTGGCTAAGTCTCAAAAACTTATAGGATCAAAACTTTACAAAATTTGGCCTTATCAAAATTTACAAAGTTTCAAAACCTGTGGACCATTTCATTTTAACCATCTTTCCTTATATCTCCTAAATAGATTATATCTCCCCCTTTGACTATAGTTCTAGTTGTTACATTACTCCCGCTAACTTATACCTTATTTCTCCTTTATACATATACTTATGTACTAAAATTATCCTTCTCTCTCCCCCTTTTAAATCAATGACAATGGTCTCAAAAGAAACTTATTTGTAAGTCAAAAATTGTTGTAATACCTTCATGGTATTTTTTGGTTGGAAATTTGTGCAAAGTAGTCACCTAAGTTCTACTCCAATTTGGTGAACTCCATATCTCATTTGTCTTTCACAACACCTGACACCTTCAAAACTACACAAAGAGCATATGATGCTATTTCCACTGTATCTAAATCTATATAGGAAAACTTGTCATAAGATTCCTATACTGACAAAAATTCATCCAATTTCTTCTGTACAAGGTCAATCTTCAATGCAAGGTGATCCCTGAGCAATGTAAATCTTTTCAACTTCATTTCCTTCTATAGCTCTAAAATCCCAGTGTCATCATTTAATATCTTGGTTTTGTTCTCAAGATCTTTAATCTTGACTAAAGTATCTTGGATAGCTTTCATTAATTCTTCAAGCTCTCTAAGCTTTCTATTTAGGTCATGTGATATATAGTTGATTAATGTATGCACTCTAACACACTTCCCATTAATTGATTTTCCTTCAGTTAGACACTATCTTAAATCCTTAACCTTTTCATCAAGGTTATTTAGGTGTTCCTTGATGTTTCCAAAAACCTTTATGAACATCTCTACATCATTCATAGTTTGTACCTTAATTGCTACAATGTCTGATAAATTTGTGAATTTCTGCATCAAAAGCTTGAATTATAGCTTTTTCACTATCCTGAGGATTTGGATCAGTCATCTTCACTAAAATAATATTCAATAGTCAATTTGTCACTTCCATCAGTGAACTCTACAAGCTTTTAACTTTCTTATCTTTTTCTATTATCTTGCTAAGTGATGATATCAACCCAATTTGGTCATCATCATCTATTCCCATCAGTATTGTTAATGCAAGGAATGTCCTATATGTACTTATTTTCTTTTCTTCTTCCTCCTTCTTCCTCTCTTCTTTCTCCTTTTTCTTCTTGTCTTCTTCCTCCTTTTTCTTCTTCTCTTCTTCCTCTTTCCTCCTTTTCTCTTCTTCTTCTTTCCTTTACTCTTCCTCTTCATTTTTCTTTTGTTCCTCTTCTGATTTCTTTCTTTCCTCCTCAATTTTCTTCTTCTCTTCCTCCATTCTCTTTTGTTCTTCCTCCTTTTTCTTTCTATTCTCTTCAATATTGTTCTTCTTCTCATCTTCTTCAATTTTCTTTTTCTTTTTGCTTCTAATATTTCTTCCTCTTTCTTCCCCTTCTTATATTATTCTTATCTCTTCTTCTTATGTTTTATTTTCTTCTGTTCTAATTTTCCAAGGTTTCTTACCCAAATTTTTTGAACCTAGGTCTATAAAAGATGCTTTAGAAAATGAAGGTTAGATAGAGGTAATAAATGAAGAAATTGAGAAAATAGAAAAGAATAATACATGGTCTCTTATACCTAGACCTAAGGATGAGAATGTGATTGGTACAAAATGGATATTTAGAAATAAGTTAAATGAGAAAGGAGAATTGAAAAAGGAACAAGGAAAGGCTGGTATGCAAAGGTTATGTACGAGAAGAAGGTATTGACTATGGAGAAAAAAATTTCTCTTTTGCAAGACTTGAAGGAGTTAGAATACTACTAGAATATGATTTTCATAAAGGATTCAAACTATATTAGATGGATGCATAATCAACCTTCTTAAATAATATTCTGGAAGAATAAGTCTACATTGAAAAGCTTGAAGGTTTCATTGATCTAAACAAAAGAGACATGGTATGAAAACTACACAAATCTCTATATGGACTAAAGAAAGCTCCTAGAGCATGGTATGAAAATTTGCATGGATTTCTGGTAAGAATTGGTTTTGAAAAGACAAATGACTATAGTAATTAGTATAGAAAGGAAGGACCATAGGAAAAGACATAACTAGCACGAATATTTGCAAATAATATCATATCTGGAGGACATGAGATGTTACACAAATCATTTAACAAAGAAATGAGGAAATAATTTGAAATGTCTATGTTTGGAGAGATAAAAAAAAAAATTTTGCATACAAGTTAATCAAATGGAGGATGGCATATACATCACTCGGTCAAAGTATATCAAGGAAGCACTAAAAGCATTTGAAATGGAAGATTCCAAACCAGTTGGAACACCTACATCTACTAGACATTAACTTTCAAAGTATGATGTTTCAAAGAGGTAAATTAGGCTACCTACTAATCAATTATTAGGAAACTTTAGTATGTGGTACACAACAAACCTAATATTGCATTGGCAGTTAGCATAGTTATGAGGTTTTCTATAAATCTTAAAGAAAATCACATGATGGAAGTAAAAAGGATTCTGATGTACCTAAAAGGAGCTAAAGAATATGTTCTATGGTATAATAAAGGAGGAACCCTTAAGTTAAGAACCTTCATAGATGGAAATTGGGTGGGATGCATTGATGACAAAAAACACTAGTGGAGGTGCATTCTTTCTTGGAAAGTGTTAGTATCTTGGAGAAGAAAGGCATAGAATTATATTTCTCAATCAACAAAAGAGGTAGAGTATGTTGTTGTAGCAGTTAATTATTCTAACATAATAAGGATCTATGTGAACAAAAAGTGTCACACTTCTATAAACCATTATTCTCAAGAATATTCATGAAAGAGGGCATCTCAAGAGGTATCTTATAGCTCTCTATCTATGACATGCAAAGACAATGAGATGGTGGTCCTGAAATGAACCAAGCTATGCAACCCTTGCAAGGTGTGCCATAGGACAAGAGATTCAAAGAGTGGAGGCAAGTGCCAATATCCAAGAATCTAGAACGAATGTAATGCAAATGAAAGCTATTCTAAATGAAATGAAAGCTAACAAAAAGAACTAAGAAAAAGCATAAAGGAAACTAAGCTAAAAAGTATGCCATAAGGTAAGTAGAATGAGAGCTAAGCTAAAATGAAAAAATGAAAGAATGCTCCAAGTCTCCAAAATCACCAACAAAACTTGCAACATAACAATCGAATGAGAGACTAAGATTTTTGAATGATGAGAGAGCACTCCTCTTTTAAGAAAAATAGATGGCAACGAATAAGAGGCAAAAGAGGCATAATCAAAGGATAAGAATGCATCTTGAGTGATCCATGTGCACAAGCATCTCAACCAATCACAATTAATGGTTAACTTTTGAGAGGGTTTAAAATGTGTCAAGGAGAATTAAATTTATTTTTAAAATAGAAGATTCCTCTCACATAGAAAATTGTACATTTATGTGTAGACAAAAATGTATTTTCTTTTATATTTAAAATAGGAATAATGTTTTATGTGTGTGCAACTTAGGATAAGAGATGAGTGGGGAATTTTATTTAACTAAGAAGGGGGCATTCTCTTTTAATTAAATATGAACTTAAGATAAAGTGGTCAAATTGTCGGATAAAATCAAATAAATATTTTTTTTGGGATTTCATCAAGGATAAGCATTAGATAACTTATGAAAAAATGCTAGAAAGGGGGCTTATACTATACATGACCATTTTTGGGTGATTATATTTGTCCCTCTTTGAATAATGTGTGATTAGTCTAGGAACACATTATGTCAAAAAATGAAGAAGCCAAGATGATAGAGAGATACAACTCTGAAGAATGAAGCACAGAGAGATAGAAGATCATGAATGCACAGTCTATTTAGAAGCAATACTGAAAATTTGGAGAGAGAGAATAAACAATATCAATGCTTTAGATGAGCATTGATATGTCAAGAAAAGAAAGAAGATAGATCAAGAGAAAATAGATAGTTGTAGCATAAAGCAATTTGCAACAATGATAGAATATTCCTTTTCTCTCAAGACTGAAATTGATATGAGATAGAGATGCATAAATAATCTAGATTTGATCAAATCAAAACAAAGAAAAGTTCATGATGATAGATAAGAGATTAAGACCAAAGAGTGACCAACAAGAAATGAATATATGCCCTAGATAACTAAGTTTGACCAAGAAAGATAAAACATAAGAATTAGGTCAAAGAAAGAAGAAAGATGAAATGTGATGAAATAGAAAAGAAAGAAAAGAGTGGGAGAGAGTAGAAATGATGAAGAAATGAAGAAATTATGATTTCCCCAAGAAGATTCAAAGATTTAAGCCTTAATACATCAGCCAACTACATAGAAGAAGGAAGAAATTTTAACTAGCAAGATAGACCCGAATTTGGATTTTGATCCTGAGAATGGATCCATGATCTAAAGATTAGAAATGATAGGTCAAAAGCATAGATTAGATGGTAAGATAGAAAAGAAGCAAGAAATAGGAAAGAAGAGATAAGATAAGATTGAGAAGAAGAAAGAGAAGGATGAATGTAGTTAGCTGACAAGTCGATGAAAGATAAAGAACAGAGCTATCTCAACATGCAAAATGCAAAGCTGAGCTAGAATGAACCCTAGAATGCGAGCTAATCTGAAAAGATGTAATTGCAAGGGTTACATAAGAAGGTCTTATTTTTCATCATCGAGCCTTATTAGGGACTTCAAGAGATCGTACAACCATCACTAGTATGACTATGAGGATATGAATATGATCTATATTAGATAGAAATATAGAAATCCAATCTAAGCATCAAATACATGTAAGTCAAGATGGCTATGCAATTAGATTCCCTAAGTTTAATAGAGAAAGATTACACCTATATCAAGGCATAAGCACCAGGATAACCCCCAAGTGTGGACTTGCAAAAATAGTCAAGGATGATACATTGTAGGTCCAAAGTGTTAAGTAGGACAAGCATGAATGCTCTAAACACTGTAGACTAACAAAGTATACCATAGGTAGAAAGCAAGTAAAACATGCCCCATGACCCCAGCCTTCTAGTCCATGACATTTTTGAAAGACTATTAGGGAGGGAACACTCAACAAAGAAATAGTCATCAACATCACACAAAGAAGATAAAGCTCATCGTAGCATAGTGGTTTTAATGTTTGTGTGTGTGTGTGTGTGTGTGTGTGTGTGTGTGTGTGTAAGTCACATGGTCATTTCCTCAAGACTTGATTTTGATAGTGAGAAATATCATAGCAACCTAGACTATAGGTAAGGTATCCGAAAAGTGTTGAAAAATACTTGATGTTAAGGGGGTAGAGCTAAGAAACACTATTTTATATGAGTTTCCAAAGAAACCCTAATGTTCAAGGAGACCTCAATAGGTTAAGAAGTTGTGCCCCCAAGATGAGGACAAGGAAAAGTTCCAAGCTAGGAAAAGTGTTGCAAAGTGGGTGATTTAGACTTAAAGACATAGGTGCAAGGGTCTCAAGTAGCATCTATTTTCAATTTTTTACCACCTAATAGATTTTTTCAAGACTTTTTTTCAATTTTTTTGTTTTTTAAAGCTTTTTTATTTCTTTGGTGATACATCAAAGTGCGTATTGCTAGGTTTTCACTAAGATGATCATTTTTTAAGGTTATTTCTAATTTTTAGAAAAAAAATTCAACATCATATGATTTTTTTGGATTTTTTAGAATGACTTAGAGATTACTAGTTCTCAAGAAAGATCATATAATTTTCTCCCAATGTATAGCAAGATGTAGAATATGGAGCAAGAAGTTGGTGGATAAGAAGAGATGGATAGGAAAGGAATATAAAGTGAGTGACAGTGATCCTCAAGAGTACCCAAGTTAGGGAAATATAGCTATATGAAGTAGGTTTTGGATAAGAAATGGAAGCAATAAGCAAGATAGCATTTACCCAAGCTAGGGAAAGATAGCTATATGAAGTAGGTTTTGGATAAGTAATGGAAGCAATAAGCAAGATAGCATGTAGGATAAATAGTGAAGCCAACAAGATGGCATAAACAATTGAAACTAATAAGCAAGGTAGCATGTAAGATAAGAAATAGAAGCCAATAGCATGAAAGCATATAGTCCAAAAGGAGTAGACATGTTAAGAGGCCTATGAGAACTATGTTTTGCTTTGTGTGATCAATACCAAGGGATCAACTAGATAGGATAGTGATGGGATAGAGAAATAAGAATGAATCTAGATATGAAGGG
Source organism: Cupressus sempervirens (assembly GCA_028749045.1). NCBI lineage: Eukaryota > Viridiplantae > Streptophyta > Pinopsida > Cupressales > Cupressaceae > Cupressus > Cupressus sempervirens. Next base: position 392,564,569 of record CM053791.1, on the reverse strand, counting down.
TTATGAATGAATGAGAAAGCACAATAGAGAAGCTGATGGATAAAATAGTCAATATGAGAGTGTAGATCAACACTGTCAAGATCAAAGAGGAAAGATGAGATTGATGGATTATGGAAGAATTATGTGTGATGCTTGTTTTCCAAGTCTTTATCATGGTACTTATCCAAGGCTCCAAAAGAATTGGTTTTTACCATAGGAAAAAATTATTTCTCTTTACTTTTTCTACCAAGGTACCACAAGGAGTGATTTTCACCAAGACACATTTTCTCTTTGTTTTTTTTAATATTTTCTATTTTTTTTCTTTTTGGTTTTTTAGAAATAGGTCAAGATTTTTTAAGTTAGATAGTGCTCCTATAGGAAAAATAAGTCTTGATAAGACAATGCCATAGATAAGTATGCTCAATGATGTTGATAGGGTGAAGGAAGAGAGATGGTAGTAGGAAGAGTATATGGAGGATAAGAGTTCATGTCTTGAAAGAATCAAACAAGCATTGATAGCAAGTAATTATAAGCTTTAGAGGATTTCATAAGGGTAGATGACATATTGGGCAAGATCAACATTGACACACACCTTGAAGGGTGTTGGAATGATGGAGCAATCATGGATGAAATAGCTTGGCATTTAGATGTACGAGGTAGCACAACAATTTGGAAGAAGATGGAGTGGAAGGCTTTTGAATATTTTATGAAGATGTTTGGAAGAAGATGGAGTGAAGGCCTTTGAAAGCTTGAATGTTAACTTTGATTTATTTTCAATATTCAAGTCATTCAAGAGAGACTTGGGAATCCAATTAGCTTTAGATTTTTCTTTTTCTTTGGATGCTTTAGAGATAATTTCTTCAATGATGAATTTAGGAACCCATATTTTCTTTGATCTAGCTCTTTGGGTAGTGGATCTTTGTGGTCTCTTGAATAATTATTCATTCTTTGTATTCACATGTCGATTAGATGGGACATAGTGATATCTTGTAGATGGATTCTTGTTTTTATTCTTAAGTTGATAATCTAAATTGCTTCCAAAAGACTTGGGATTTGTGGATGAAGATGGTTGATATGATTTGTTTAGATGGAAATGTATATGTTAAGGGTTCAAGGATGTGTATCTTTGTTGATCTTGAGGTATGATAGGAGAGCTAGGGGATGAGCTAGGAGTGAATGTAGGAGATGAAGGAACATAAGGCCCTAATGTAGATGGAAGGTTTGAAGGCTTTAGCTTTGATGGATAAGTACCAAGGATAGATTTTGGAGATGCAAATGGGTAGTGAGTAGGGATAGCAATATCTTTAGAGTGAGAAACAACACCATGGACATCAATGGAGTCATTAGTAGATTTAATAGGAGCAATACCTTTGATAGGAGCATTTCAAGCTTGGGCATGATTTTGAGGTGGATGTGGAGAAGTAGAACATGAGGGGATGCTTTGATCTTGACAAGTAGCTTTGGGTGGCATATGAAGAGAAATTTTATCATAATTTTTAGTAAGCTCAAGGAAAATAGTGGAAGTAGTGTCTTCATCATATTTAGGAGGTGGATAAGATATAAGATATGGAAGAATGACATCTTGAATGAGATGAAAGGGTTTTTGATCGTGATCTTTCTTGACATTTATAGCTTTTCTTTTTTTAGAGTCCTCTTGACATGGAACCACTTCTAAGGACAAGGGAGAATGAAGAGGGAATGGAGTAGTGTTTGGAGTATGGATAGTAGGCATAGCATTGCACAGAGGTTGATGATCTTTAGCCTTAGTATAATTGAAAAGGTTTACAACCAAGTGAATATTAGCTTGAGTTTCTTTTAGAGGTAGCCCTTGAGGGTATGCATAGTCAACATAGAAAGAATTAGGCTCTTTATTTTCATGGATTCATGTTGTAAAGATTTCAAGTGTTTGGAGATGCATGAGTGTTGATAGAAGTAGAGGTGTCAAGGAAACCATTACTAGACATAGGTTCATCAACATGATCTTGCTTAAGAGAAGTATCCTCATCACATAAGTCATTAGAGGTGTCAATAATCCCATCATCAATAAGTTCTTGGAGTTTATGTTTTATATCAATACAATTTGAAGTACTATGCTCATTATGTTGATGATAAGCACAATAGATATCAAAGAATGGGTTTCCATATGAGCTAGACTTAGGCAATGTCATGAGCTTAGTGTCAAGAAGTGTTTGCAAAATGTCATCATAAGAATCTTCCATGGGAGTAAAATTCCTATCAAAAGTATGTCTAGAGTCATTTTATTGCTTCACAAGTGAATAGAATGCATACATGTCTTCATCATTATCTTGGTCAAAGATGGATTCATCATGAAAGCTTGACATAGGCTCAAAGGAGGTATCACTTGCTTGTTCTCTAAAGAGGTCTTTATATCTAGAAGATGAAGACATTTGATGTCATAGAGTAGAATATGTAGACCTTGAAGAAGATGACCCATGTGTATGTAAAGGTCTTCAGGGAGATTTATTTAAGTATGCAATCTTCTCCTCTAACCTTTTCCTAAGTTTAGACTTCATTTCTATCATGCACTTAGAGAGATGAAGGTAAGAAAGATCATTTATCTCTTCTAGTTCTTTGTATTGAGTGTATTTGAAACTCTTTAGTGAGATGGAGGATATCATGAGCATCTAGATTTGGTTGAGGTTTGGTAACACAAGGTTTTAATGCCATAGTGGCAGATACATAATAAAGCATGAAGGATACTAGAGGAAGCTAAGAAGGTGACACAAGGTAACTTGATGTCCAAACTAGAGAGGTAGAGTGTTCACTTGCCAAAATTGTAAGGAGATTAAAGTGACTTTTCAAGAAAGTGTCCAAGAAACTTAAAACACTAGTGACTCAAGTCAAGAGCTAGGCAAGAAGCCAAATAGCCAAGTAGATAGAGAAAGATGGGTGACAAGTGAACAACTTTCCCAACCCAAGATTGTAGTCAAGAAACTAAGGTAACCATTTCAGAAAAAATATAACTAGCAAGTGAACATAGACCATGATGATAGAAATATCAAGAGCAATAAGACCAAAGAGTCACTTTAAGCATGTTCAGGCACTAGAGACTAGAAAAGAAAATTCAAATAATGAGACTCCCCTTAGCAACAAACACAAGAAAATGTTTACACTTGATATTTTGGTTGACAAAGTTTGAAAATAGTTGATATCATAGCAAGGTTGATGTTCAAAAGAATTTTTTTTCCAAGAAAGATAGTGACACATGGATTAGTCTTAAATAAATCAAGAAAGGGAAAAAGGAACCTTGCATGATACAGACATATATGAGGTCTCAAAAGAAATCCCTAGAACTGTCATCATGTGTATGTTCAAAATATTTCCATAGGTCTAGCACATTCAAGAACACATCAAGTAATATATATCTAAAATTCATGATTCATTACTCAATAGCTTGGCCCACACTAAGTGCTCTTTCACCTCACACCAAGTGGTTTTCCACAAGAGATATTGGCTTTGTTATGGAAATTCCATAAGCATAACCAAGGGAACATAGATGGTGAGTGTATAATATTGGGGTGATCTAAGTAATTCACTAGGATTGGTCCTTGCACCTAGAATTTGAGAAGAAAATTAGGGTAGTTACTAACTTAAAGTTTTTAGAAAGGGCTTTCATTTGTAATACTCCTTGTGCATCCAATTATGGGACACCCCACCTTGCAGAGGGTAACAAACCTTACGACCACAAGATCACCTTAAGAGTTCTTGATTAGCATTTTCCTCATGGTCCCAATCCCACAAGAACTCACACTAATTGAAGACAAATACTATGTCTATGAAGGTTTTGTATCCTTGATAGCCTTGATATTATATTGGTTTGGAATAGCTAGGTTCACTTGTCCCCACTTGGATTGTTCCTCTCAATTTCCCAAGAGCAAGCCCTCTAAAGGATTCTAACTAAAATAGATTGGATCAACTTTCAAGAGTCAAGATTTTTAATTCACTACAAGGGTGAAGAGAATACTCTCCTATCTTGATTGTTTCTCCAACCCCATTGCTTTCAAAACCCAAAGGCAAGTCAAGATTTTTGATTCACCAAAAGCCTAAAGATCATACTCTCTTATCACCAAAGAATCCCAATAACAAGTTTAATGTACCTATGAAATTAAAACAACTAGTAGAGTGTCACACATGGAATTAAAGAAATATAAACAAGTGTTTGATTTTTATGTTTTGGGCAGCCCTACAAACAAATATTAGTAGCCCTTACGCATTTGAAGCTTTGACATACATTCAATTTAGCAATGAAATGAGAAACTCCCTAAAAAAAACCAAGGTTAGGGCATAATAACCAAGTAAGACCTACAACTCAAAGTGTTTAGTTGACTCAAAAATCAAAGTTATCTTTCAACCAAGTGTATGCAAAGAAAGTATAAGCTAATCACAAATACTCTCATTTTTACTCTTTGCTTTTGACCTAGTCAACAAGATTAAACTTGTTTGCTATGATTTTAGATCTAAAAATAGAAATGTAAAAAAGAGACACCTACTAAAAACTAGAGAGATTTTCAAAATGTAAGACATTCAAAAATATATACTCATTTGTGCCCTAGGGACCCATTTTATCAAAATAGACTAGATTTATAAAATCAAGTTTTTGAGCCCTAATATGACCTCTAAATTCCAAATACAAAGAATTGATCACCTGTATAAATTAAAGAGATTTCCAAAAATTTAGAGTTTTCTAAAAAAATTGTTGGTTTGTGACCAAAATTGATTTATTATGAAAAACAAAGAAAAATTAATAATGGACACAAATCATCTCAAAACAATCTAAAAATTGGACTAAGACATTTTGCATGCATCCCCAACGTATAATTTTTTTTGGATCCAAAATCGTAGTGGTTTGGAAGATATGCTCAAATCTTTCAAAAACTAGGGTTTTGCCCTACAAAAAAATTTGCATAAAGATTAGCCTTAAAACCTGTTGAACTCCAATTGAAAAGAGCATTATTGAAGAAGGGAGATTGTTGATAAAGAATGTTTTCAATCATTGTTTTGTCATTGAGGTCAAACCTGCTATTTTCTAGAATGATAATTGCTTATAAGATCCAAGTACTATCACTTAGTTGATTGATGAAGAGGATTTAATCAATAAGATGTAACAAAAGCACCTAAGGGAAAGGTTGAGTTACAATTTTGTAACAAAGTACAAGGATTAGTTAAGACAATGGTAAAATGATGTATTGATAATACACTTGAAGATATAAATGTTGGCTACATTTAGAAATTTTAGAAGAATAAGTTATAAGAGAACTATCTGCAAAGCTTCACTAAATTCATTAGTGGGTGTTGAGAAAGTTAGTTCATGCTGAGTAGATTATCAATAAGTGTCGAGAAAATGAAAAATCTAGTGTGTGTCGAGTGAAATAGAAGGTGTTGAGCAAGTTCAGGTATGAGCTAGACAAAATGTAATATGTGTCGAGCATTAGTAAAACTTAGTTGATGCCGAGTGAATCCACAATAGTTGTCGAGTAAAACAGTATGTGTCGAGCATTAGAAAGTCAATAGTGCCAAGCTACTACATTATTTGAAAAGTCAAAGATTTTCTAGATTTGAGCTGATAAGTTTGTTACCTTGAATTTTGTGAACCAAATGGAAGATAAGGATGTTGAGCTAGTGGTACAGAATTCTATGTTAGCCATTTTTAAGCAAATATAGGTGGATTGCACATGATGTTTCTAGAAGAAACGAGATAATGGGAAGATACATCATATCTTACCTAATCCATTCAAACCTAAAACAAGAGAGGGAAGAGTAGAGGAGAAAATTATTCCAAACTCCTACTTAAAGAGTTATAGGTCAAGAAGCAAAGAGAGATTGGAGAGATTTTGTGGTGACAAGGAGAAGGCAGTGAGAGGGAAGAATAGAGTATAGAGACTCTACTTTGATAGGTGACCACAAAGGTGATTGCATTGGCACAATGAGCATGGAGACTCAAGGAGACAAAGCTTGAAAGAATGACAAGCTGTCAAAACTGTAGAGACTAAAAGATAGGAAAATTTGTGAGCTAAATTAAGATTTGAAATTTGCAAGTTATGTTGTGAGTTATATCAAATCAAAAGCCCTTATTGTTACTCTTTAACAGTTGTATCAATTAGGGAAAAATCCTATGGACTTAGGTTGGTCTAACCGTGATTGAGAAATCCTTTAACAAGGTGACATTCCGAGTAAATGTTCTAAAGTCCTTTAACCAACCCCACTTCTAATAGGGTGTTTGAAATCCCTTAACTAGGTCACATTTAACAGTGTGTTTTGTAGCCTTTAATAGGGTGGGTCTATCACAGGGCATCACTTCAGAAGAGTGAGAAAGAAGTAGCATGTTACTGTTGGTTTTTCTCAAATTGGGTTTCAACATAAATCATTATGTTATGTGCTGATCTTTCATGTCTTATTCCTACGCATTGATTTATCAGAAACTTACTAAGAAGAATGTTTAGCTTGGATGCATGGTTAGTTTAAATGGGCTAATTATACTTAGTGAAAATGTTTTATTAGGATATTTGGACCTTGAATAACTGATTCACAAACCCCCACCCCCCCTCAATTATTCTAAAGCATTTCTAACAATTGGTATCAGAGCCATCTACTAATTTGGTTTAAAGGTACTAGAAGCAAAAAGATCAAGATGTCTAAGAGATAAGTTCCCAAGCTCAATAGAGATAACTTCGCTACTTGGAAAATTTTAATGAAGCTACACCTTGGATCAATAGGTGATCATGCACAAACCTCATTCAAAGTGGAACATGTTGATCCAATTGGTGTCCCTACTATAGAAGATATGAATAAAAAGGAGCACAATAAAGCAATGTTGGAGATTGCCTCTACCCTCAACTATGTTGAATTTGATGACATCAAGAGATGTACCTCTACATTCAAGATGCGGGAAGCCTTGAAAAATATTTATGGAGGAGATTAGAATGTCCAAAGAGCTAAAGCAAAAATCCTCAGTGGAAAGTTTGATGGCATGAAATTGCTCAATATGCCTCTAGAATAAAGGAAGTAGTAAGTGCAATAAGAAGTGTGACTGGTCATCTAGATGATGAAACTATTATTAGCAAAATTTTAAGAACCTTGCTCCCCATCTATGCTATTAGAGTATCATCCATCCAAGAGTTGAGATGCATACCAGGAAACAAACTAACTCTTGAAGGTATAGTGGGAAGACTTACTACATTTGAGTTATCCAACTTTGATAACTATAGACCTGAGAACCTTGAATCTACTATCAAGGCCAAGCTGTTGTTGAAAGACACTGAAGAGGTGAAAACAAAGAAAAAGAAAAAAGATAAATATGCATCCAATGACAACAACACAGATGAAGAAGATGTGGAATAGTTGGAAGCATTGTTGGCCAGAAGATTTCACAGAGGCAAAGGTAAATTCAAAAGTAAGTTGCCTATCATTTTTTTTAATTGCAATCAAGTAGGACATATAGCTACAAGGTGTACATAGAAGAAGAAGTATAGAGAAGGAAAAAAGTACAAAAATAGAAGAGAAGATGATAGCAGAGATTATAAAGACAAAGGAAAAAAATGCTACATTATTAAAGAAGAGAATTCTAATGAAAATGATGATGAGGTAGTCTATGTAGCCATGAAGGATGAGTCAAATGAAGATGAGGCAACAACACTGGTAACCTATGTAAACAAGAATAATAGGCAAATCATAGATAGTGGATGCTCACATCACATGACAGGTGACAAGAGTAAGTTTGTTACCTTAACTCAGTATGATGGAAATAGTGTTAGATTTGGAAATGATGCTCCATGTCTAATCAAAGGAAAAGGTTCCATTACACTTACAAAGAAAATTTCATGTGATAATGCATATTATGTTAAAGGATTAAACTACAATCTACTGAGTGTGTCACAGTTAGACAATGTAGGATGTAAAGTAGAATTTGGAAACAAAACTACCAAAATCTATGACACTGATGGAAATCTGATAGGAAAATGAAACCAAACTAGGAGTAATCTATTTTACCTAGATATAGAGGATGTTTCTTGTCTTATTGTAAGATTTGATGATGTGTAGCTATGGCATAAAAGGCTATGTCATATCAACTTTGATAATCTGATTAGCATTAGCAATACAAAGAAAGTCAAAGGTTTGTCTAAACTAAAGAAGCCTAACAATACAATGTGCAAATAGTGTCAGCTAGGAAAGATAACCAAGTCAAGTTTCAAAAGAAAAACCTATACTTCCAAAGAAGTACTAGAGTTAGTGCATACTAATTTATGTGGCCCAATAGAAGTGCAAAGATACAAAGGAGATAGACATATAATGTTGTTTGTTGATGACCACTCTAGGATGATGACTTTCATGTTCTTGAAGCAAAAATTTGATGCATTTCAAATGTTTAAGTGGTACTTGGCTAGGGTTGAGAAGGAAATAGGAAAGAATTTGAAGTGCCTAAGATTAAACAGAGAATGAGAGTTCACATCAAAAGAATTTAAACATTTTGCAATGATAAAGGAATTAAGAGACAAACTTCAGCACCTAGAACTCCCCCATAGAATGGAATTGTAGAGAGGAGAAATATATTAGTGATGGACTATGCTAGAACATTAATGATGGAGAAGAATGTGTAGTATTTGAGCAAAAGTGCACAACAAATCCACAAAGCCCAAGAAAACCTGCATGTAGAAAACCTGTCACGGAGATGAAAAAGACAAGAAGAGGCAAGGGTTTGATTTGAAAAACTCAGACAAAGAAAATATTATTCAATGGATCTTCATAATAAAAAATACAAAGAGATCAATCCTTATAAAAAGAGATTGAAACTCAAAAAGGGTAACCTAAAGCCTAAAAAAGCTAGGTTGCATAATATAATTAATAAAATATTAATTATATGCACCTACAAGATAGCTTAAGAAAACTAGAGTAATAGGCAACTTAATTAATTAAATCAGAGTGATTTAATTAATAAGTGTAAACAACTAATTACTCTAACACCCCCCCTTAAGCGAAGCTCAGGAGGTAAGCTAAACTAGCACAGCTATGAAAGTAGGAAAATTGGGTCCTAGTAATAAGGCTTGATTAGGTACCCAATTACAACAAAATCTCTATAAAGAGGAGAAATAAAGAAAACCACATGGGAAAAATCCTACTCTAAGAAGAGATAGCAAAGAATGTTCCAGAATATAGGAACAAGGAGAGATCATGAAGAGAACCACTGAAGCATGAAAAGCTGCAAAACTCTATCAAAAGGTGCTGATCTGAAGAACCTCCACGGAAATAGAAGGCACAAACCGAGCATGTCTATATGGTAGATGATCCATCTCATCAAAATTCATAGGTAGCCAGCCATTGCAATTTCCTAATATGTAGGATCAAGTACTCTATACATAGCTCACACAAATGAACCATTAACCAAGGAAGCATAGAACAACAACATAACCACCCCTTAATGCAAGTGAGGTGACAAGCAGCTGAAAAGGTGGGCTAAAAAATCTCCTACAACATAGGAACCAAACACATTGACAGTGAGGTACAGACACCAATAAAGGCACATGTCATCGACACTGCATGAGGCAAAAGAGAAAGAGGGCCTATAAGTGGCAAACAACTATCCACCCATGGCACTTTATAAAATAGTGCGAGTACAATGAATCATAATGATAAAAAGGATCCCAAAATGCAAGAGTGGCACTTTATCTTAGTACATTGCATAAACATGCTTACAATGAATATCAACAATGATAAAAAAAAACATAAGGCTGATACAACAGAAGGAAGAGCCCAAAACGAAATATCTGAAGCAACAAAATCAATCCTCAGACTTGAAACAAACAGGATATCCATCAGAATGCGATAATGCAAAAGACTGAATAGGATGTGCCTAGAAAAAAATCTAGAACAACAATTAGCATCACTAGAAAGAGCATAGAAAGAGCTTTCCAGCAATATAAAGAAGTCCAAAAATGGAGATCGGATGCTCAAGATATGCCTCCCAGAGTGCAAAACAGAACATCTAGATTTGACTACCAAAATAGGCAACCAAACTACATTAAAACCCAAAAACACCTATACCATCATCTTCATCTTAGAACCATCTTTTTAGCGCATTTTTCAAATCGAAAAAATATGTCTGTATGCTCAAGTTACGGCGAAAATACCTCCAGAGCCTCTGGAATGCATGAAAAAAAAATTGTTTTTTTTAATAAAAAAATATTAATAAAAAAAAAAAAAAAAACTACCCCTCCAACCATTGGCGGAGTGGTGGTTGGGCAAGGCTACAACAAAGCCATTGCAGGCTACTGTGGAGCTACTGGGCGGGCCGCTAGCAGTTACCGCAAAGTGCTGCTAGCATTTAGTTAACTACTGTAGCCAAAAAATGTTGTAAATGTTTTTTTTTGCAATTTTTTTTTAAATTTCTGCCTTGATCCACATGCCAAGGGTTGTATAGCCCTGTTTGGCAAAAAAAATTGCCTCCCAGATCAATGTTGTCTAAATCGAACAAATTTTATATCAAAACAGGGGTTTTGACACCTTCTAAATCCATCTGTGAGGTCTATTTGGCCTCAAACTGCTTCAAAAATTAGTGACCCCCCTATTTTTTTAGAAAATGCCTAAAAAAATACCATATTTGATCTGTCAAACCCTTTTTCTCCATTTTTCTTGAAACATAGAACAAGCTACAGTAGATTTGGCTTTGATACCATGTAGGATTTGAGCAAAAGCGTACAACAAATCCACGAAGCCCAAGAAAACCTGCATGCAGAAAACCTATCACAAGGAAAAAGAATGCAAGAAGAGGCAAGGATTTGATCTAAAAAATTCAAACAAAAAAAATATTATTCAACGAATCTTCATAATGAAAAATACAAAGAGATCAATCCTTATAAAAGGAGTTCGAAACCCAAAAAGTGTAACCTAAAGCCTAAAAAAGCTAGGTTGCACAATATAATTAATAAAATATTAATTATATGCACCTACAAGATAGCTTAAGCAAACTAGAGTAATAGGCAACTTAATTAATTAAATCAAAGTGATTTAATTAATAAGTGCAAACAACTAATTACTCTAACAGAATGTTACTCTAAAGTACTGGCGAGAAACTATAAGTATAGTTGTCTGCACCCTAAATCGAGTACAAATCAAGAAAGGTACAAATGCAATACCTTTTGAATTATGGTATGGTCACTCATCTAATGTAAAATATTTCAAAGTGTTTGGTTGTAAGTGTTATATTCTTAAAGATTCTAGAAATGGTAAGTTTGATGCAAAGAGTGATGAAGGTATATTCTTTGGATACTCCACTAGAAGTAAAGTATATAAGTGTTTAAATAATAACACATACAAAATTGTGGAGGGTGAAAATGTAAATTTTGATGAGCATGTAGAAGTTCAAGTTGATGATGTAAGGTCCCTCCCCACATGTACTTATTAAATATGAATTTCCCTGTTAAATCTGTTGCAGGAGAATTGAACGAGTATGAAGTGATGCTTTACGTTGTGAATATCCTAATAAAATTTAGAGTAGTTGATATATCCATGTTGTAATACTCAGTGATTTAAGAACTAATACATTATCTCAATAGTTAAAACATTAAAATTTCACTAACGATGATACGAAGCATTTTCACCTGATGATAAGGGTGTTGATCTGGCACCTCGATGATTGAGTTTCATGCTTTCATATAGTTAAGTATTCCTTAATTTGTGATGTTTATGGTGTTAGGTATATGCATGTCTAACGATGGTTATTCTGGTATTTTAATATAAATTAATGGATAAGTTATGTTATATTGATTTTGTGATTCCTGATGATTAAATCTAAGGCCTCGCCCTGACCCAACGTAGCATAGTCGATACATTATTACTTTGATATTCATGACTCGATATGTCAAGACACTATTGGATACATTGAACATATTATGTTATTTTCGTGTTGTGTGGTGCTTTACTCTCAGATATCTATTTTGTTATTTAATACTTTATGAACATGTATAATGATGAAGTAAATAAATGCAGAACTAACACTTTGATAATGTAATTTTAATGATTGAAAATATGAGTAGAATGAGATAAGAAATTGATTATTAGAAAGATGGAAGTTTTTAACTTACATGATTATTCTGCTACATATTTTACATATATGCATGTGATTCTTGAACCTACTGATGTGTGCAACGAATGTGCAGGAAATTTAGCTGAGAAATCTAATGGAAAGACAAAATTGAACCCCTTGTTAAATTGTGCTATCTTTGTATTGTAATTCTTTGAAGGTTTTTCTTTGGTCTTACTACTCTCCTAGCTTTATTTGTCTCCTATTAAGTCTTTAATGTTTAAAAATATTAAATTTAAGTACCCTAGGGGTAAGGGTATGGGTTGGGAGTACTTTCCACCCCCTTAGCCTTCTTGGTTGACTTTTAGGGTCACTCAAAAACCCTACTTTTGGTTTATTGCGAAAATTGATTGTCTCTTTACTTGAGTTGGTGACCGAAAACTCCATCTTGAGGTTACTTGAAGTCTAGTTGAGTTAAGGATCATACTTAGAGGCATTTTGGAGGAGTTTTGGGATTGTTACCCAATCTCTAGTTTTGGAGAAAGTTTGGAAGATTGAAGGAAGAAAAGGAAAATCTCTTCTCAACCTACCATTTTGCCATAACTTTTTGTGAAGTTAGGAGTTCTTCACTTTTTTGAATTGTTTCTTCATATTGTTCATGCTTGAATCATGCATAAGGCATTGTGCTATTCTTTGTATTTGCTTGCTTGTGTGTGGGGGTTGATTTGGAGGGATCTTAACTTGTTTCTTGATGCTAATCTTATGCTTGCCTTGATTTTTTTTTTTGAGGGGATTTCATGGGGATTGTTTTGGAATCACTCACCCTTGGATAGGGCAGAAGTGGCCATGTATGGGGGAAGGGCCTTAGTTGGACCTCAATAGTGTAGAGTCTCCTCTCATGATGAGAGGAGGGAAGGAGGGTAGGGTTTATGGGCCCCTACTTGTCATCCCATATCTTGTATGAAAATTTGAATTCTTGAAGGGAAAGAATGAACACCCTTATTATATTGGCCCCGAAAGGGCATTTGTAGAAGAACAGAAGTTCTTAAATTTTAGCCCTGAAAGGGCTATGTTATGGTATAGTGATTGACATCTCCTATTGAGAAAATCCACCTCCCCCCTATTTTGGTTCAATGTTGAACCTATTGTGCAAAATTGGTTTGGGAATGCATGCTTGAATTGTTCATCATATATGTTGTTTTACCCAGGTCAGCTCTTGTCTTTCTCATGGTTCCCTTGGTGCATTGGATATATTGGAAAAGACCTCTTGTGAAAGACCTAGAAGAGAATTCATTTGAATTGTAACATTATGTAAAAATTTATTTAAATTTTGATGTATTGGAAAAGATGTTAGATTTTCTTACTGGTTCTTTCCCGATGGAGCCTTGAACCAGGTTGATCAATATAGAAAAAAAAAAAAGAGATTAAGTCATGTCTCTTGCATATGAGGTTTTCGTATTTCAGTTTTATGCATATGTGAAATGAAGAATAGGTAAATGGTGATGTTCAATTATGCTAAGGAAGAAATTATGTTAGGTTGAAATTTTCAATTTGATTTGTGAATATTGGGAGGTAAAACAAATGAATCTTGCATTGTCGATAAACTAAATTATTCAATCTCCCTTGTTAAACTAAGTAATTAGTAAAATCCAATTTGGAAAGGATATATATACACCTATTGTTAAAATATAGTTGCCAAAAATATGCACATACTTTCAAAGAAAAAAAAAGAGAAAACAAAATTCTCAAACACCACCTACAGGATGCTAGAAATTGTATGGGAAAAATATCCATTCCCTTGCTAAGACAGAGTATATTCCAAAATGGATTCCTTTAGAAAATTTGATTTATAAATCTAATAAATATTAAATTTATGTTTAAGCAATTAAATAAATATCCTAAAGACTATCTACATAACTTCTAACTCTATCTCATACTTACCTAAAAAAATTTAAAACATGAATGCATATATTCCTCCACCCTATGCAAATTTGCATCTGACTAGAGTAAGTACTCATGCGGATTCCCATGTCAGGTATAGGACAGCTGGGTGGGCAAATTAGTTTAAATGGGCGGTAGGAAGCAAGGGTAAAAGTTTTAGAAAAAGAAAACTAAAAACTATGCATAGCAAACTCCATTATTACTTCCCCATTCCTTACCTTAGGTAGCACCCACTAAGAAGGTCATGTCAGGCATGGCAGGGGGGGGTGAGGCAGGGCACACCTGTATAAAAGTCTTGGTCAGTGCATAGGCTACTCAGGCAATGTGTAAGCTATTTGCGAGATAGGTGTAGGTGTGTGGAGGGTTAGGGTGGTCAGAGTTTAAGGTGGGGGAAGGGGCAGTTAGTGGCTAGGATTTTGTAGTTGTGTTAGAAGATAATGGGTACGTTGTAGGCATTTTATATGTAGTTTTAAATTTTGGAAAGTTTAAATTCTTTTTATTTAATTTAAATGTAAGCTTTATTAGTATTCTTTTAAATGTTTAGATTAGTTTAAAATTTAAGTATTTAATATGTTTTGGGTTCAGTTTTGTTTTAGTGTGTTTTTTTAATAGTGTTTGTTATTATTGAAATTTGTTAAAATATAAGTTATCTTAATATAAATTAGTTTAATTTTTAGCTAATTAAATTTTAACTATATTATTATTAGCACCGTTATTATTATTTTTTTTTTTTAATAGATCATAAATTGAATTGGTATGAAGTTTCTCTTTTTAGTTATGCTACTTTAAATTTAAGTACTCCATGCAATTTTGTCTAGTTTAGATATACTTTAAATATTATAAATTAGTATGTTGAAAGTGTTAGGATTATAATTGGGAGTAGAACGTGATTAGGGTAATGATGATATATGGATGTTAGAAAATCATAGTTAACTAGTATTCTTTTAAAATAATAGATAGTATTAATTGGGTGTAGGATATCGAAGTGTGTCTCAAGGTTAGAGGTCTTGTTTACATTTGATTTAATAAAGTTTAGTTAATTTTATGCTAGGTGTTATTTTAGACAGTTAGTTCTATGATTGTGATTTCTAAATAATTAGAGTTATATTTACATAGATTTTTTTCATTAGAAGATTTCAATTATATTGTTTATTAATGTTTTGATTAATTAACATTATAATGGATAATAATAAATGTTTTAGATCTATTGAGTCGACCTCACAATTTGATATTAAGTTTGTCGAGAAGCTTATAAGTTAATTTAGTATGTAGTTAAGTTCTATGTTTTAAGAAAAGCTAGTATCATTTTGGTGAATATGTTGTTTAGGATAAGTTAGTTAGCATATTTAATCCATCTTAAATTTAATTGAGAGTTATTGTAAGTGATTATATTGCTCTTAAATTGGAAGTTAGTATTATTTTATCTTAAAATGTTTTAGATTAGTAAAGGTTGTAAAATTAAGTTAGATTATTAGATTAAATTTTAAGTGTTGATTATACATCTAGATAGTTGTTTAGTATTGCGAGTTAAGATAATTTGAATTATTTATTTCATTTATAATGGATTACCTTAAAATCAAGTAATAATGAATGCTCAGATTGAATGATTTTCTTTTCTTACTCATTGATTAAACTTATTTGGGAATGTCAGGATGTCGTTAAAAGGTCACATAGTTGTATCTCTTTATACCTACACTTAAACATCTATGATTAAATGTATCAAACTTAGTGGTGTTTCTTTTAATCTTTAAAAAAAACATTGTTGGTGTGTTTTTGCCCTCTAAATTTTGGGCATGATAGATGAATCCATCAAGAAAATAGAAGAGTACATATCCTTTGTATACTTCAATGAAGGAATGCCTACTGAAAAAGAAGCTGCCAATCAAGTTGGGAGTCAACAACAACTTTCAGTATCAACTGAGTCACAACCAGTGAATGTCGAGTTGCATTCAAAAGTCAAGTTTTAGAATGAAGAAAATGCACATTCTAATTTTTAAATTAGTACACATGAAAGAGATGTTGATCTACCTAAAAGAGATGTGCATAGTGACTCCGAAGCTGAAAGACCAAACATGGAAACAAGGATAGAACCATGGCTATCAAAGCATGTGAGAAGACATCACATTGCTGAACAAATCATTGGTGACAAGGAAGCAAGACCAATGAAAAGGAATATACTAAGAAATGAATCATGTCTACTAAGCAAGATTGAACCCAAAATAGTGAAAGATGCACTACAATATGATGATTGGTGTAAAGCTATGGAAGAAGAGATTGAGAAGATAGAGAAGAACAAAACCTGGACTTTAGTTCCAAGACCAGCTGATAAGAATGTGATTTGTACCAAGTGAGTATTTAGGAACAAGATAGATGAGAATGGTGAGATCACAAGAAATAAGGCCACACTAGTCTATAAAGGTTATGCTCAAGAAGAAGAACTGGACTATGGGAAAACATTTGCCCCTATTGCAAGGATTGAAGGAGTAAAAACTCTACTTGCATATGTTGCTTACAAAGGTTTTAAAGTCTACCAAATGGATGTAAAGTCTTCTTTTATAAATGGTATATTGGAAGAGGAAGTCTACATAGAACAACAAAAAGGATTTTTTGATGAAAACAACAAGGATATGGTTTGTAAACTACATAAAGTACTCTATGGTTTGAAACAAGTGCCTAGAGATTGGTATTAGAGACTTCACAAATATCTTGTGAAGATAGGATTTGAGAGAATAGATGACAAAAACAACCTGTATATCAAGACAGAAAAAGGTAAAGACATTCTAATATTTGAAATATTTGTTGATGATATAATATTTGGAGGAAAAGATGCGCTATGCAAAGATTTTTTTTATCAGATGAAACATGAGTTTGAGATGTCAATTTTGGGGAAATCAAATTCTTTGTTGGATTGTAAGTACATCAACTAAAACATGGCATATTTGTGATCCAATCAAAATATATCAAGGAGATACTCAAAACATTTGGCTTAGAGGATTTAAAACTAGTTAGTACACCAATGATAATAGGACATAAGTTATCCAAGAATGATGAATCAGCTAAAGTAAATCAGATAATGTACAGATCAATGATTGAAAAGTTATAGTATGGTGTACACAGTAGACTACACATTACATTATCTATTGGAATAGTGGCAAGATTTTCTACAAACCCAAGAGAAAATCATCTTATGGTAGTAAAAAGAATAATGAGGTACCTAAAAGGAACAAATGACTTTGGCTTATACTACAAGAGGATTGAAAAGTTTGAATTGAATGCCTACACTAATGTAGATTGGGGAGGTAATATAGATGACAGAAAAGTACCAATGGAGGAGCACTCTTCTTAGGTAGAAGATTAGTCACTTGGATTAGCAAAAATCAAACTTGTACCTCATAGTCCATAGATAAAGTTGAGTATGTTGTTGCTGCCATAAACTGTACAAATATTATATGGATTAAGCACCTATTGAAAGGTATGAAGAAAGAGATAATTGAACCTATGATACTCTATTGTGATAACACAAGTGCTATCAACATATCAAAGAATCCTATGATGCATGCCAAAACAAAGAACATTGTAATTAAGTATCACTATGTAAGAGAATTGGTGGAAGACAAACAAGTGAAGACAGAATATGTCAACTCAAAGGAACAAATTTTTGATATCTTCACAAAAACATTACCTAAAGATGCATTTGAGCATCTTAGAGGTAAGTTTAGGGGTGATACCCCTATCCAAGGCTATTTAAGTAATAGCAAGACTGCCATCAAATGAGTTAATTTCTAAAATGATATAAATTGATGCAAAGGATGCTCACTTTAGGTTTTGCTTGAAGTAACTTAAATACTAAAATTCCAAACAAGTCACAGGCAAGGTGACAGAGGGATAAATTGGAGTTCTTACAAATGCTACACTTGCATGATAAGATGTTGAAATAATATATCTTTGGCATTGTTGTCAAAGAGGGAGAAATAGCGGAAACTAATCAAATCTATAGGATCAAATTTGTAAATGGAGAAAGAGCAGAAAGGAAGGAGAAAGGAAATAGCAGCTAAGAAAGAGAAAAAAACACAAATAGAAACCAATTAGGATGACAAGATAAGAGAGGGAGGAGAACAAAAAGGAGAAGATAGTACATCAATTAAAGGGATATCCCTAATACTTTGAAAGAGGGAGTCTTACAAAATTTAGAGGGAGTCATAAGAAATTCAAAGTTACTAATAGAATGAATAATTTTGGATACAAGGTTTTCTTTTTGGCATTTGACTTACTATTTTAACCTAGTTGTTAGCATTTTGATAACTTGGTTGATCGATTTGGTTTGCCATCAATGCCAAAGAGGGAGATTGTTGAACTTTGATTGAAAAGTCATTATTGAATAAGGGAGATTGTTGATAAAGAATGTTTTCAATCATTGTTTTGTCACTAATGTCAAACCTACTATTTGTTGGAATGATAGTTTCTTATAAGATCCAACTACTATCACTTAGTTGATTAATGAAGAGGATTTAATCAATAAGATGTAACAAAATCACCTAAGGGAAAGGTTGAGTTATGATTTTGTAATGAAGCACAAGGATCAATTAAGGCAATGGTAAAATGATGTATTGATAGTACACTTGAAGATAGAGAGGTTGGCTACACTTAGAAACTCTAGAAGAATAAGTTATAACAAAACTATCTACAAAGCTTAACTAAATTCATTAGTAGGTGTTGAGCAAGTTAGTTCATGCCGAGTAGATTATTAGTAAGTGCTAAGCAAATGAAAAATCTAGCATGCGTTGAGTGAAATAGAAGGTGTCCGAGCAAGTTTAGGTGCTGAGCTAGACAAAATGTAATAGGTGTCGAGCATCAATAAAACGTAGTTGATGCCAAGTGAATCCACAGTAGGTGTCAACTAACACAGTATGTGCCAAGCATCAAAAAGTCAATAGTGTCAAATTGATGCATTATTTGAAAAGTCAAAGATTTTCCAAATCTAAGCCAATAAGTTTGTTACCTTGAATTTTGTGAACCAGATGTAAGATAAGGATGTTGAGCTGGTGGTATAGAATTCTAGATTAACTATTTTTAGGCAAATGCAGGTGGATTCCACATGATGTTTCTAGAAGAAACAAGATAAGGGGAAGATACATTGTATCTTACCTAATCCATTCAAACCCAAAATAAGAGCGAGAAGATTAGAGCATTAAAGTATTCCAAACTCCTACTTAAGGAGTTATAGGTCAAGAACCAAAGAGAGATTGGAGAGAGTGTGTGGTGTCAAGGAGAAGGCATTGAGAGGGAAGAACAAAGTACAGAGACTCTGCTTTGATAGGTGACCAGAGAGGTAATTGCATTGGCACAAGGAGCATGGAGACTCAAGGAAACAAAGCTTGAAAGAATGACAAGCTGTCAGAACTACAGAGACTAAAAGCTAAGCAAATTTGTGAACTGGATTGAGATCTGAAATCTGCAAGTTATATTATGAGTTATATCAGATCAAACACCCTTATTGTTACTCTCTAACAATTGTATCAATTAGGGAAAAATCCTATGGAATTAGGTTGGTCTAACTGCCATTGAGAAATCCTTTAACAGGGTGACATTCCGAGTGAATGTTCTAAAGTCCTTTAACTAGCCCCACTTCTAACAGGGCGGTTGAAATCCCTTAACCAAGTCACATTTAATAGTGTGTTTTGTAGCCTTTAATAGGGTAGGCCTTTCATAAGGCATCACTTCAGAAGAGTGAGAAAGGAGTAGCATGTTACTAGTGGTTTTTCCCAAATTGGGTTTCTATGTAAATCACTGTGTTACGTGTTGGTCTTTCATGTCGTATTCCTACATGTTGATTTATTAGTAACTTACTAAGAAGAATGTTTAGCTTGGATGCATGGTTAGTTTAAATGGGCTCACTATACTTAGTGAAAAAAAAATTATTAAGACATTTGGACCTTGAATAACTGATTCACTCCCCCCGCACAAGTTATTCTAAAGGATTTCTAACAAAACCAAAGTAAGAAACCTACAAAAACACTTGATTATATCCAAGAAGTTGTTGTAAAAAATTAGAAATGATATTGTCACCAAAATTCAAGCAAAAAAATGGAGATAGAAACTTGGTTCTAGCCCCATGGTGGGTGCCAAAAATGTGTGCACAAAAAGTGTCACACTTCTATAGACCATTATTCTTAAGAATATCCATAAAAGAGGGTATCTCAAGAGGTGGCTTACAGCTCTCTATCTATGACATGTAAAGGCTATGAGATGTGGTGCTCAAATGAATCAAGCTATGCAACCCTTGCAAGGTGCACCATACACTAGTACATTTAACCCCATTTTTAGACCAAAAATTTCAACCATTATTAAAATGGGGTCAAATTGGTTGAAATATGCAATGAAAAATATGTTTTTTTAAAATCCATGCCCGTGTTGGTCAAAATTTTGACCAACACTAAGTTTTGGTCAAAATTTCGACCAACACGGGCATGGATTTAAAAAAAACATATTTTTCATTGCATATTTCAACATATTTAATATATATAACAGTTGCATCTTATATATTTAACATTTATTATATTAAACAATTATATTATATTTAATAAATATAATATAACATATAATAATAAATATAATAATTATGTTGTAATAAAATGAAATTTATATTGTATTAAATATGATATTAACTATATATTATATTTAATAATTTCTAATAGTTATTGTTAAAATCATATTGTAATAAAAATAAATTTTAAATACAGTTAAAGAAAGACTAAATTTTTTTTATAAAAAAAGATAACGTAATTAGTATGAGAAAATTACAACTTGCTATGTCAAATCATCATTCCAAAAGACTATATTTTCTCATCTATTATCATCCAAGTGTTTATGAATTGCATTCAATGAAAGTGACTAAAATAATAATAATAATTTGACTAATTGCTAGTCTAAAGAGGATCTATCATATGAAATGGAGAACTCGTGGCAAATTTTTAAAAAGCAACTGAAAAATCTTTTACCCGATTGGAGGACATAGTAAAGCAAGGCTATTTATTTAACACAAGGCTAAGGCATTGTAAACCATAAACCACATTTACTCAAGAGAGAGATCAAGTACATCAATTAGGTTTGGTATTTGTGAATATGCACCAACTATTACCTGTGGTTCATGGATTTCTGTTGTCGAGTGTTGAGAGTGGTTGAAGACTTGTGACCACAAGGATTCACATCTTGTTTCTATTGTTGAGTGCTAAGAGTGGTTGAAGACTTGTGAGCCATAGTCTCTGTGGTAGTCTCGTAACATGGCTGCAGAAGGGTTCTAACTATTCTCCATCAAAGACAAGAGTATGTCTATAACACTTTTCTTGGTAGGTTGAATTGGGTCCCTGTGTGTTGTGTATTGTTGGAGATAGGTTTTTAAGATAGGTTTTCAACATTGTATATTTTTTTCCTTTTTCTTTGTCGGCATTGATTGAATTGCATGATAAAGAAGGAATCCTCAAAATGTTCCATCAATTGTATTAACTTATGTTGGCATTTATGTGATGCCCATTAAGTCCTAGCCTTGAGTTTTTAAAAATTTGCTTCATGAATTTGTGATATAGCTGAAAAGGATTTGGGATTCATCAACTTTGTGAGAAACACATTGGCTATTTGTTTAATTGGCAGAAATGGTGTTTGCCATTCTCATCCAAAATTTGCTATTTTGGTTTTGTACAACCCTAGTTTTTAGTGTTGGTGAACAAAATTTGGGGGTTTCTTTGGAGCACAGGGGCTTGTACACACAAGCAAAGAATTAGGATGAGTGCTTGGTGAATGCCTGTGAGGAGGACGAATGTTATTTTGTAAATGAAGATTTAACATAGGGTTTGGATTAGGGTCAAGGTCTTCTAGTAATTTTCATGCATCCCATGTTTAACCCCATTTTAGGGTTTATTTTGTTTAGAGGATTTTAGATTTATAAAATTGTTTTAACCATTCATAAGTTTTTTAGGTTTTTTAGACTTACAAAATTGGGTGCCTACTATAGCTGCATAAATGGGTTTTATTATAATTTAGAAGGCTTAATGAGAATGATATGAGATCTGTAGGTTTAAAGTCTTATAACATTTCATCCAATTATTGATAAAGTATAGTTTAGAACATATAGGATGGAAAATGAAATTATACATTTCATTAGAGTTTAGATAGAGCAATGGAATCCTTGGTTTGTGGGCCACACTGCAACTTCAACAAAAATGTTTGGTTGCATCCATGTTTTAAGAACTTTGTCTTTTTGTTTGTTTCAATTCATGAAAATGAAGGGTGTACTATCATGTGTACAAATGATTGAGAGAGCAAAACAATTTCTATCCAACCATGTGAAAATAAATGTTGGTCTTAATAAAAGACAAAGATATTGAGATGTGGATGCATTTTTCTTCATTGTAGAAATTGCCTCTGTAGGTGCAATGCGGTCCACTAAATTAGGCATTGATAGCTTCATACAATGAAAAGAACTGCTAAAAGTTAATCATTTCATTTTCTCTCACATTCTCTCTCCAACTTTAGATATTCTGGTATAAAAAATTTATTAACCAAAGATTTACAAAATGATGTAATAACTTAAACTAACAATTTTTATTTGATTATCTTTAAGCTAGTGAATCTTATGTTGAAATAGTTGAACTAGTCATTGAAGTTCTAAGAAGATTATCTTTTTAATTTAACGAGAGGATAATAAAACCCATTTATTCTTGTTAAGCCTTCTAAATTATAATAAAACTCATATCCTATGTTTTTGTTTTTGTGCCATGCCTTCTGCATACTTGTAACCATAACACATAATGTGTAGTGTTTTTAGCACAATTCTTACTTGTAACCCTTGGGTAGGGACATTAAAATTGAGCTCATCTTTTTATACCTTTAGAATTTTGTGGAACCATGGCAAGGATGAGAAGAAAACACTACAAATTGACTGATATGTTAAAGATAACAAAAAACTAAGGTATCTACTATTCTGACGGAGTTTCTTTTAGACTAGAAAGATATATGGGTTGCTTAATTTTACTAAATTGAGAGTTTTGGTTGCTCTTATTTATGTCACTCTAGCTTAATTAAAAAGAAAAAGTGGTATAGGCTACCAATTCACTATTCATAAAATTCCATAGCACCACTCATGTTTCTTTTAGTGTAATCATTATCCTGGATGAAGGTCCAGATTTGAAAATCTTATTTTAAGTATTTGTACAGTCTAGAAGATAGTTTATGCATTCTTAGTAATGCTTCATGATTGGATTAAAAATTGAAGAATGGGGAAAGGATAACATGGATGATGGATAAAATATGTAAACAATTAGCTTTATTTTAGTAGTAGAAATATGTTTGCAATGTAGAAGTAGATATTTCTCCATTGATTATTCAATAACAAAATGAAATTGATATCTCATTCAAAAAATATGAATCTATGTTCGCAACTCCCTTGACAAAACATCTTTAATAAAAGAAAATAAAAGAAAAGAAAAACTTTGACCTAGCAAAGATAGACAATGATATAAATATTCTGAAATGTATTTGCAAGAGCTTTCCTAAAGAAAGTATTATATTGATATGGATGAGAATTAAACAATTCTAGAAACTTCTACTAAACCAAGCACTAAAACTTACCATCTATAAACACTCAACCACATGAAATGGAGGTCCAATGGGGCACAAACTCATAAATAAAAGAAGAAATAGTACAACATCTGTACATAGTATATTCATATAATATGGATAATAAAGATGATATTTTTATTGATCGTTATGATATTTGGTTAATCATTAAACAAGAACCCAAAATGTAGTAATTTAGTTTGACATGATAATGGTACTAAGATTTGAAGAAAAACAATGATGAACTAGTGTAAGCTTGTGTCTGTCAAGATCTTTTTATTAATGGGAAAAATACATCACAAAAAATTAAACTATCCATCAAGCTCTCCGAGATGCTCATTGCTAAGGGGAACCCCATAACCAAATAATGTTATCATTTAGACAATATTACAGAAAAAATCATTTGCAATTTATCATAAAACAAATTTATTACCTAACACCCATTGTAGTTCCATGTTTTAGTAGGATATGACTAATAATTGATTATATCATGTGCAAAATACATAAGATGGTGATTATACAACAACTAATGTTAAAAAAAATTCATGTCGTACATACAAACTAATGACCCTAGCACAACATCCTATGACATGTATTAGTTAAATTTTATTATAGAAGCAACACCTAATAGCGAAATTATATGAACTTGATGCCTTGCAAATTAGACCTAAATCCAAAGTATGAAGAACTGCAAATGCAAAAAAGGTTATGTTTTTTCCACCTCCTTTCGATCCTCATTGATATGTATGCTGGAAGTAATATTTGAGGTCTGTATTGGTCATTCATGGACATTTAAACAATTTATTTTGTTTGCTCCATAGCTATATTTTGGGCTTCAAGAATTGTCACATTTTGTATAAACAATTCATAGACCATATCTACATCAAAAAATAAAAATAATAAGGATTGTTCCCACACTTCTTGTGAGTTCCTTGTCCCTATAGACAACCCTAACTTTAAGGTCTCTTCATGACCATATACTTCTTCCTCTTCATGCCCCTATTCAAGGCATTCTCTCATTACTCCACCTTTCTCTTTCCATTCCTCAACTATGGCATTCATCTTATCTCACAAATCTATCTCTTTATCAAGTCCTTGTAGACTTTCTGCTCCACCATCTTCAACATAATGTTTTACCTCACAATCATCCTCTAGAACCTTTATCATAGTAGGTTCCATCAACAACTTCCTCTTCTCAGTTAGCCTCTTAATGGGCCAAACAATCTTTCTTGTCATCTTCATGTGCCAATTTGTGGCATTCTTCACCATCTCTATTTCCAAGAGTCTCAACTCTTCATCCCTTAAGGTCCATGTCATCTTTGAGACCTCCTACAACTTATCCTTCCAATGCCATCCTTCTTGGCATTAAAACATCTCATCTATGGCTTGTTTAACAACCCTATCCTCTCTATTTTTAAGAGCATCATATAAGGGACATATGACTGTCCCAACTTGAATATCTCCACCCATGCACTCTTCTATTACCTCAGCAACCTCTAAGGTATTCTCTTATATCCCTATCTTCTCATCTTTTTGAGCCTCTTCCTTTTGTGGCTCACCTATCACCATCTTCACTGTCTTATGATCTTTAGGTGCTAACTTCTCCATATGTATCTACACTTGCATCTCTTTCTCTTCTTCAACTGAACCAGTCATCTCAACCATTGCCCTCTCTAGGATCCTTGTTTAATCCACAACTCCTTGTGCCTCAACATAGGCTAGATGTACCAAATCAATTGCTAACTTTCTATCTACCTTATCTTCTTCTTGTTCCCTTTGTCCTAGGAACCCCACTCTTTCAAACAAGAAACTAGCTAGCATCCTCCATGATGCTTCATCTTCTTTCAAAGATCTCAATATCACTTGTCTTTCACCATGCTTGAAGGTGTAACTATTCAATGCCCATCATATAATGTATGCTTCTCTACTTGCCATGCCCTCCCAAGGATCAAATGGCATCCTACCAATGGAATAACATCACATAAAACATAATCCTCATAGGTTCCAATTCTAAAAGGAACATATACTTTCCTTCTAACCTCAACTTGGTGCCTATCATGCAATCCTTGTGCCATGTAAGGTCTTCTATGCACTAGTTGTTATAGGTTCAACTTCTCAACCATCTCAACTGAAACAAAATTGAAAAATGAACTGCTAGAAATGACCATTCTACAAACCTTACCCATACATTTGCATTGTGTTTTGAATTGTGAGTATACATGAGTCTCCAAATCTTTATTCATTATGGCTTTAACTTATTTTACCCTTCAACCTGACTTCCTTTACAAACTAAGATCCATACAACTTTGAATCACCACCTTGGAATACTCTTAAAGGATAATTCAACTTCAAGGTTCAACAAGGTATTCTAAGTCTTTAAAACCTTTGTTTGCATCCTCCTCTTCTCCCAAAGAATCTTATATGTTGTCTATCCATCTATGCCTACCCTTTATCCCCTCTATCCATCTATGTCTGCCCTTTATCCCCTCTAACTCCCACACCCTCCATTCATTTTCTATGAGGATGAGAAAGGAACTAGAAATACTTATCTTCATATAGTTTATAATTATCTTCATAATAGAAAAGGAAGAGAGGATAAAAGGAGATCAAATTTATTTCTTATTTTCACTAATGATTTCTCTCCTTATCTAAATTAATTTATAAATATTGCTTCTTGACAGAATTAATTCTTTTCCCACATATCATGTGTCTATTTTAGCTTGTTCTTGTTGTGGGGACAAAGTTGCAGCTTATTCTTGCAACACTTGCACTAGAGAATGTGACTAGAAGTGGACATTTATCTGGTTCAAAGATCAAGCCACAAGATGAATTGTTTTGGTTTAACAAGCCAGAGTTGCTTCTTTCTCTGATCCATTTCATACTTTTCCAAGTATAAAATATTATAGATTGCTTTTGTGTTTACTCTTAGTCCTTATGGAATTGAATTGGGTTGGGATAACAATGTGTTCTCTTTGGTGTGTGATTTTGGAGAATGCATTTGAGCTAGCTTCATTCTTTTGGTTTTGGGTATGGATTAGAATACACATATCTATAGGAGCTCCTAGTTTTTTATTATATATTACCAGAAAGTTTTGTACATTATCTATTGTAAAATAATTTTAAGATAGCTTTGTAATCACTTTTTACTTTTAATGTCTTTAATCAATGCAGTGAAAATTTGGATATAATTCATGTTATCTTAAGAATCGCATGCTTGTCTATGTATGTCTAATTTTGGGGTATGAAATTGATTATTTTATCACTAATTTCTAATATTTTCTTAGGGTCCTTTGGATGTAGCTTACGTCTATTATTTTGGTGAACAACTTTGTAGGGCGGTTTCTTTGTAGCTTCAGTACTCTACCACTTCATGCACTTGCTACTCAAGTAAGCCACACACTACTTACCCTTTCAAGAATTTTAGAAGGCCTTCAGATTGCTTTTGCAAACATATAAATGAGAAGACACACATACATATCACTTTGCACAAGGGCTGCATGGATTCATCTTTGGTCTGTTAAATTCTTAATCTCTCACCTTGGTTTATACATGTACCTATGTCCTTCTATCCCTCTCTCTCTCTCTCTGTGCATCATTTCCTACAAACATTAAAACATAATGTTCCAGCTTTAGTGGTTCTAGACTCTAGTGTTTTTGTTATTGGTTCCTCTATTCTACTATAGGTAAAATATATCATATCTATACTAATGCTTTTGAGGGTTTCTTACTGACAGTATTGACTATTCTTGGCTTCAAGCATATTATATGTGGGTAAGCCTTATTTTGGTTTCTTCAAAATTTTAATATGCTTCATGAAAAGTAGGTTTTTTAATTTATTTTTATTTTTTTCCATCTTGATAAGATTTACTATTTATGGCAAGTTGGTCATTATTGAATGGTTGCTTGTGATGGGAGTATTTGTTCTCAGTGATGTGTTTATTGCACTTAACAAGTAAGTTCCCATTTGTTGAATGTGAGTTTATTATAAATGTTGTGATTATTAATCTATATCTACTGTACCTCTGAGTTTGTTTGGTTGAAACTAGGATTCTAAAATTTCTTGGTGAAAAGAGATTTAGATTTAAAAGGGGTTAGTGTTATTTCTATAAATATTAGGATCTTAAAATATTTTTACTAGAGGTA
Source organism: Cupressus sempervirens (assembly GCA_028749045.1). Taxonomy (NCBI): domain Eukaryota; kingdom Viridiplantae; phylum Streptophyta; class Pinopsida; order Cupressales; family Cupressaceae; genus Cupressus; species Cupressus sempervirens. Next base: position 392,536,860 of record CM053791.1, on the reverse strand, counting down.
AAATTCGAGGCTTGATTATAGGGTTATTCAATTATCTATGGAAGTAACAAATAGCCTAATTAGCTAGAGTTACTTTTGTATCTATGAGGCTTTAAAATGACTAGAGCATGGATATTTGGACCTTTCCCAAGGGGATCTATAGCCATTGGATTATACCTATTTATATTGATTTTCTTCCTTCGTAGCTATCTTCATATGAAGATTATTACAGATAGAATAGTATAGTATTCTTTCTCTAGGTCTTCACTTCAAGTGTTATACTTTATTGGATAGTGTTATACCTCAACCTTGGTCTTATACCTCAATCTTGGTGTTTGTTGTAAATCTAAAAGCGTGAAGCTCGAAAACTTGATTTTATGCCCTAGGGTATAACAAACATTTCCAAATTTGCAGTAGATTTTTCTTGAGATATCTCAATATTTGAAAGTTGAAATGTCTCCTTTCATATTCCCCAAATAATTTTTCTTGTTTAATTATCCTAATTGAACATTCTCTTCATTTCAAGATTCATATTGATCTTGATTTGATTCAACCATACAAGAAACAATAAAATAATGATGGAACTAAGCCTTTTTAGAGATTGGATTTTTTGCATTCATTCATACGTTTTTCTTTTTTAATAAACCTTGCTCCACTCACTTTTATCAAGTAATGAAATGGTTATCAGATGTTGGCAAATACTTCTGCTCTTATGCTTTAGCAGCTAAATTGTTTTTGGATACAGAGGAAGTGTTATGCTTCACTAGGTGATCACTAGTAAGGGGGTCAAACTTGACTGAGAGGTGAGACTCAAATAGGAAGTGTATAAACAAATAACTAAAAAATTTCTATAAAAGGACCTCATCTTTGGGTTTGGCTTTAACCAAAGATAGAGATAAAGAAGGAAAAATCCAATAGGGAGAAAGAACATAACATAGTATTGATGATGATGGTGAGATTTTTGAAGACATGTGATGTTGAGGCTTTTGGGTGCTTATTGACATTATTATTTTTAATTTTAATAATGAACTTGGAAAATTTCCCTCTAACTATTGGAGAGTCTTTAAATTGACATTGCAGAGCTCACTGGGACATTTTTCATGACATTTAACTCATTTGCATTACGATATTTTAAATATTTATGGTAGTTTAGTTCATTTTAAGATGTTGTGTGGTATTTTGAATTTAATTAGTACTTATGTGATATTCTAAACTTAATATCTGCTGCAAATTTGAATAAATTTGTGATTTTAAATGTTTGTGTGTGGTTGCCTTTGGTGGTCAAATGTGCTCGCAGGTCTAGGCCTCGAATTTATTAAATCGCGATGAGGTTCCTTATTTGTGAAAAATGTCAAATGTTCTAACAAGATAATAGAAATACAAAATTATAAATAATTATTCATTTAAATATTAAATAATTAAATTGCTAAAAAATAGTAGAATCGCATTGGAAGAAAACCTCAAAAATGGGTTGCCTTAATAGAAAAGGTAAAATTGAATTGCATTAGTGAATTTAGAAAAATAATTAAATTTAGCAGAATTCACATCAGACTATTTAAAAATCAAGTCATATAGTATCTAACAAAGCTGAAGAATGTGTTTGTTGGGCGTGTGTGGGTTCCAATTTGTATTCAAGCCATATTTGATAAAGTGATATAACTCCACATTTTGCAAACATCTAGGCCTTCTAGAAATTATAGGATCATTTTAGTTACATTTGAAAACATTAATCAACAATTTCCATATGTGCAGATATAAACATTAACTACAACATGTCTAGTTTATTTGTAGATATATTTTCCTGTGAAGAAAGACCATGCCTGACAATATGAACGTAGAACAAAGTAATGAGACAATGGCTGCATTGTAGGCTCAGTTCTAAAGAAAAATTGATAAATTTTATTGTCCTTGCAAAAAGTGTAAGGGCTTAAAGAATTGAAGAATTCTAATCACAATAGCCCAGAGTCATTGTAGGCAACATGGTCATGTTGAAGGGGACCACAATTTTTGTCCATTGCTAAATGTGGATTTCCTACTAGAGGAACATGGGGGTGTGAATATCCAAGCTGAAGATAACACTTCCATGGAAGAAGATAATAATGTGCCAGAGGACATGATTGAAGAAGATGGTATTGGGGTAGGTGATGAAGAGACTCACAATGATGATACTAGGGAATCTGATATTGATGATGAAGATGGTCTTGATATACCTTTACTTGAGAAGGCACACGAACCCTTATACGAAGGCTCCCAAACAACTCTACTCTTGACTATAGTGTTGTTGGTGAACTTATAGGTTATGAATGGTATATCTAATGTAGCAATGTCACGTATGCTAAGGTATGTTATTTTTGTCATCTTCAATCTTAGCATACAATTATTATTCATTATATTAACAATGCATATTTTTTGTTTTACATTGATTAGTGAGTTTTTCTTACCACCATCAAATATTTTGCCTTGTTTGTACCAAGAATTATCTAACATTATTAATCAGATTGAAATGAAGTATTAGACAATACATGCATGTCCCAATGATTACATTCTATATCATAAACAACATGAATTTGCAATAGAATGCCCTAATTGTCATATTAGTAAATATTAGTCAAATCAAATAACAAAAAAAGTACCTCACAAGGTTCTTTGGTACATTCCCATTATTCCACGTCTTCAATGATTATTCAAGTGTGCTAGCTTGGAACAATTTATGGATTACCATGCACGCAATAGAAGTCAGGATGACATTATGTGAATGCCTACTGATGGTTCTACATTTAAAGAGATAGAATAAGCATGGTCACACTTTAAAGAAGAACCTCATAATCTAAAGCTTTCATTGGCAGCGGATGGTGTCAATCCATATGGAGATATGAGATCTATTTATTCAGTGTGGCCTATATTTGTTATTAACAATAACATTCCTCCTTGAATGCCCATAAAGAGGGAGCACATAATGTTGTCAATGATTGTGCCAAGTATTTTTTCATTTTATAGTTATCTAAATTAATTTATAAATAGTGCATGAAAATGGTCATAATAATTATGTAATGTTTATGTTCATTCAATTTCTAGGTAAATACCAAGTTAAAGATATGAACATGTATATTAAGCCTCTAATTGACGAGTTGTTGAATTTATGGAATGACATCACTATGTATGACACATCTAGACCAATAGGACATCGACAATTTCAATTACATACAATGTTTGTATGGACAATACATGATGCCTCTGGGTTAACTCATTTTTGCGGTATGTTATATTGTTAAGAACACATATTTTTGGTCTGTTATAGTGCTTACACATTACTATTGAATGCTTAAGTTGTGCATGATAATTGTACATGATCCAATTATACATGATCTTTTAGGTCTTCAAACAAAGGGAAAATTTTCATGTCCAATTTCTAGTCCAAAGATGAAATCTCATCATTCGAGAAGTTTAGGAAAGCAAGTGTTTGATGAGTTTAGACACTTTCTCCACAATAATCATAGGTATCGAATTGCCAAAAAAAATCTTTTCAATAGGAAAGAAGAGACATCATCAAGGCCATGAAGAATGACACCTCATCTATGGAATTTAGAATATGATTGACTAAATCATCAAGGTAATGTCCAATTTGTCGTCCAAAGTTTAAAATTTGTATTTTGATATTGTCTTATATTTACTAATGTTATAATTGATGCTCGTGAAGGTCATCAAGGCATCAATGACCATCTTCCTATAGGAATGAAAAGTTATCCTACTCAATTTAGTAGGTTATCATACCACAAGGATCTCCCAATCGTGCATTTGTTTGATGCTATGCGTATTGGAAAGAATGTAATAGAGACACTATGGAAAATGTTGGATGGAAGGCGTGATAGAGAACAAATTGCCAAAATTTATATTGACATTCATGAATCCAATCATGCACTAAAAGCTTTCATGAATCAAATAGCAATGGAGACCGCATAAATACAAGTGCCCTTTTTTGGTTATTAACGGAGCAACAAAGTGATGCATTAAAAGAAGTCATTAAAAAAAGAAAAAATTCCAATAGAATTTGCTGCAAATATAAGCACTCTTCTATCAAAGAAAAGTGATTTTGTGCCAGGGTTGAAAACACATGATTAGCATACCTTCATCAAGGTAAGTCATGTTCTTTATTTATAGTATATTTGTAAGATTGAATATAGTACCTATTGCATTTTTTAATGATTGTAGTTCATCCTACCTTTATTCTTTCCACAACAGTTTGACAATAGTATTAAACAAGTTATATATGATCTTGGAAAATACATGAGGTTAGGAGTGTTTTTTCTTAGATTTGTAGCTTTTTATCTAAAATCTATTGTATAATTTCATTTGAAATCTTGTTTATGTGTTTTTGCATATTGAATCTCTTTTATGTGGTTATCATCTAAATAAATTGATAAAAAAGATATAAAATATTGGAAGAGGAAAATTCCATAGCTTATGTGTGAAATGCAAAAGTATTTACCTCCAACCTTTTTCAATGCTCAAGAACACTACCTCATACATCAAGTTGAGGAGATTGAATTGTGTGGACCTATACAAGGTATATCAATGTGGATGGTTGAGAGGCACTTGAGATTTATGAAGGGCTTGGTTCAACAAAGAGCATGTTCTGAGGATTTTGTGATAGAGAGATATATGATATACCAGACCATGGTGTACATTAGTGAAAATCTTCCAAAGTTTTCAGCAGATATCTATGTAGATCACATTTGGGATCCCAACTCTAATGAAAAATTTGAAGGGAAGTACCTGATGAGGAAAGGTAGATTGAGGAGGGTAAAGGGTAATTATAAGTTTTTTTTTTTTTTAGTTTAATAATTCTTATCCATCATTAATATATATAAGTTGTTTCTAACTGGTGTAATTGTCTTCTTTATAGTTGGTTGTGAGTGGGATGCACTACATTTGTATATTGCAAATAATCTTGATTGGATGACGGTATGGATTGAACAATCTCAAGCAAATGATCACTCATTAACATGGGATGGTGTTGCATTGTTGGTTAAAGAAGCTCATCATAATGGAGATCCCAATGTTATGCCAATGGTACTTGATCTAATACATGGCTTAAGAGATACAAAGGTACACATAAGATTACTAATTATGAGACATAAGTTTAATATCAACTAACAAATCAATGCAAATAATCTTGACATGTTTGACTAATTGTAGGTCAAACACCACAAAGCTATGTACTACCATGGCTATAAATTTTGCACAAAAAAGTTAGATGAAACGAAGAAAAGTGTGATTCTGGGATAAGTGCTATCTTTGTGGTCACCAATATTTTGTCTAGAACTGATATACATCCTCAACAATTTGAAAATCAACACTATAGCATTTTGGATGATATACTTGAGTGTGACTTTAATTCATTCAAAATAGTGTTATTTTTTGTCAAATGGTTCAGGTTATAACTGAATCAAAATGATCTTGATAGGATTGTTATTAAACATGATAGTGGATTTACTATAATTAATACAAGGTCATTTGAGCTAGTCGGAGATGAGCCCTATGTTCTTCCAAGCCAATGTGAGCAAGTGTTTTACTTTGGTGTTCCACACAAACTAGGTTGGTCATTTGTTGCTAGACATGACCTAAGAGGAATGCCAGTAAAGTATAATGTGATCAAAGAAGAAGATTTTGAAGAAGCACAAGAGGAAGTAAATGATTATTAGGAACAATAGTTACCCAATGATGAAGAAGAAGAAGATGGTGATGATTTTGGTCATGCTGACGATAATGGTGATAATGATGATGATCATGATCATGGTGATGAAGATGGTCATGATGTTAATGATGATGATGGTGATGAAGATGACGATGATGGCAATGAGGATGGTGGTGGTGATGATGATGATCAAAGTGACAAGTACGATGATGGTGATGATGATGATGATGACAACATGGATGAAAATCATGATGATCAATGAAATGTCTAGGTAGGATGAATGTCAAATATTTTTTTAGATATACACATTAGTTACACTAAATTTTCAACTTAAGACAAATGATTTACATATACAATCTACTTTATTATTAATAGTTTTTTTTGGTAAGTCTATTACTCTAATTTCGCTATTGATTTCTAAGACTTACTAATTTTTTTCACAAGGTGATATAGATCCACCATCTCAGACACCTTTAGTAGAGGTAAACATTAATTATTGTAAATTATAATGTTAATATAGAAACAAATGTCATATTATTATGTTCTTTTCTTTATGGCTTTGGAGTTATTTTGATGAAATTTAATTGATATTTGATGTCACAAATGATAGGAAAAAGCTAGAACGATCACTGATCAAATGCGATCTGAGATACAGGTGTCATATCTACATGACATCACCCTTAGTGTTGACCCTGTGTTCATTACCTAACAAATTAAACAAAGATACACTGATGAACTTGTTAACATTATCATTGAGGGTGACAGAACCAAGGAGAAAGAGGCACTGAGAATAGAATTGGATCATAGAATCCAATTTTTGAAGGTAAGTAGTAATTTGACTAAAGCAATAATAAAATTTTAATAGATATTAATATTTTATAGTATCTTATGGATCATGATCTCTAATTTTATGTGTTCTTGTATAGACATATGTGCTAGTTGTGACATCACATGGTGAACATGGTGAGGGTTGTCATGCACAACCTTTGTGTAAGTAACACTTTGTTTATTTTCATCAACATTATAACACTTACCTTTTTTTTCATGGACGTTTCTAGCTAGTATCCCATTTGATCTTTATCCATTGCAAATGTCTTTGCTAACAATATTGTATTCTTTAGCTCATGATGAAGTGCGGACTCCTCCTTCGATTGGAGATCCAGTATTGCCTAGTGCATTGTTAGCAACAAGGACCATGCAAACATCCTTTTCTATGCTCACTAGAATTGGTAAAACCTTGTTTTGCTATATTTTGTAATGATCACTAAATCAAGGACCAATTCAACATATATGTCTCCCATAAAAACTATTTTATGAAAAAAGATGTTTTACAAGGAGATATATAGGATGGTAAAATTTTGTTGTATATTAGTAAGATGTTGTACTTGTGATATTTTAAAATATAGATATAGCTAAGTTTCTTTCCTTAATTTAATTAAATGACAACCTATGACATATTTGAGATATAGCATTATATATATAACTTTGTAAAGACTGAATAGACCCAATAACTTCCCATAACTGACTCCTCAACTAACCCTAAATTCTAAACAACTCATTATTGTATCAATGACACTAATGTTTGTCCCCCCAATTACATCATGAAAAAAATCATTTTAAAACTAAGAAATAACCCAACCATTAAAATAAATTATGAAAAATGCATATAGAATCTTGGATCATTGGAATAATTGCTAGTCTCATGATGCCTTTTGTCCTTCAAGGAATCTACAAGTATTCAATAACCTTACAATCTCCTAATAGCACTAAAAAAAAGGATTGACTCTGATTTGGCTAAGTACTTTAGAGAGGTATTCCCAAACTCACCCTACTTCAATGACTCTTTGAAAGTCTCTCTTCACTTCACTGACCTATTACCCTTTCAAATCCCAATGATTACCAACCCTACCTAATTGTACTCTGAACTCATAGATAGAAATTGTAAACTAATTACTACCACACTCAAGTTGCACCAAAATAGTCATTATTGTATGTGATAATCTTACCAAACTCTACCTTTACTGACTTTGTTAGAAAACACAAAACACCAAGTCTTTGACCAAATAGAAGGTGTCAATACAATGTGTCTCAAACATCTAAAATAACTTCCTAAAAAACAAAAAACAAACCTACTCCAACACAATGTGACAGTCTTATGTCTATGCAAACCTAACATGCCTAATTAGGCTTGATGACAAAGAAATTATAACAAAATGGGTGCAAAGATAAGATGTGTTGTGAGGATTACTCTAGGAACATCTCATAACTCTAATTTTTGAGCATCCTTGCTAATCAAGTGCTCTTATTGACAGAAACTAAGTGCCTACACACCTATAGTGCAATGTGCATAATCTAAAGACTAGATGCCATTGGCATGAACCTGAGCCTAAGTGCCACATAGGTTAGAAGCCATTGGTTTATAAAACACCAAGTGGCCTAAAACCTTTACAATTGGACCAAAATAACTATCATAACCTAAGCCTATCTTGAATGACCAATCAAGACAGTGATCTTCAATATGATGACCCCCTTGACATATGGGTGCCTTGCCCCATACTGCCCAGCTTCAAAGGAACTCAAGTCCCTTGAGTTGGGATGGAATTAAGAGTGTACCTAGATTTCAAAATCTCTACTTTAGTCAACCATGTAGCATCCTCTTGTGGTGTATCCTTCCATTTAACCAAATAGGAATAATAAGTACCCCTCCTAGTCTATTTGGTAACCTTCTTGTCAAGTATGCATTCAATTTGAGGTGGGGTATGCTTTGGTAGTTATGTGAGGTCTACCTAAACATCAGCACCTTGAGAAAAACTTGTACCTACAATATCATCAGCAATAGGGGGTTTGAAAGCATAAATATTAGAAATATTAAAACTAGGAGATAAGCCAATGTTAGGAGGTAAATCAATTTTGTAAGCATTTTTTCCACATTTCTTCAAAATCTTGAAAGGGCTTGCCTTCTTCATCATCATCTTGGTGTACCGCCCTTTGGGCAACCTCTCTATTTCAATACAATTTGTTTAAGTTAGAACCATAATTCCTATAGTGATAGGGAAATTATTGTTTTTTGGGATTTTGGATGTGATTCAATATAATGGTATAGTATGGAATTCATCTGATGGTGTAGAAATTAAATAAAGGGGCAATAGATGCAGACTTTAAATTACATGGAAGTGGCATACAAAACAACAAGGTGTGAAATTGGTGGCAAAACCATTTGCTTTAAATTGGTTGGAAAGCCCCCATTCAGGGTAAGCATATGTCATTATTTCTCGTCATTCCCCATTTATATTGTCCACTATTCTAATTTCATAATGGCACTATCTTTTGTAGTTCATCAATATTACTACTACCTCTTACATTATATGAACAATTTTGTATATTATAATGCATTTCTATAAGTTTAACAATTACAATGCAAGAAAGTTTAAGGTAGTGTTAACCTGATAGATTAAAGTGTCTATGTAGATTAAATAACAAGCCAATAGGCTACAAATGGCAATGGTTAAGATGAAGATAAGCAATGCGACATAGATGATATTTTGTGAATGAGACCTTTGTAGATCCTTAAAAACAATGGAAAATAAAAGAGTTAAAAATAGAGTAAACAAGGCACCAAATATGTAAACTCAAAACACGGATTCTTTGTTGATATGGAAAATTTGAACTTTAAATTGCCTCTGTTATGATGTCTTTACAGGAAAGGAATTCTCCTCCATGCATCTACTATGTTCTAATAGATCATAGAACTCAAAAGTAGTATCTTGTTTTTCTTTGTTTTTGGTCCCCAATTTTTAAGATTTTTACAAGCTTGTGATCACACATCATATGCTAGAAGACAATCTTGAGGCTGTTAATTGGACTGGTGTATCAATAGGAAAAGGCTGAGGTGGTATGGCTATGTCAACAATGCCTTCTAACATTTGAATCACTTTGCTCATGGTATATGCATTATCTTGATTGTGTTGCTTGCAGATTGGTATTTATGGTTACTAAAGGGCCTCTTCTATACAAGGTGGCTCTGAATAGAGGCCTATGATCAATGGAGCATAAGAAAATAGGAAAGACTTATGATCATCAGAGCACAAGGAAGCAAAGATTCCTCTTGTTTTGTAGATGACATTTGGATTATATAGATGTCTAAATTTAGTAATGCTACTAATTTGTAGCTAATAGAATAGGAGTACACAGGTGTCAACATTGTCAATTTTGGAGGATTGAATTTATGAAGCTTTAATTGGCTCATCATCTACTATAGATTCTAAGATTCTAGTACTATAAGTTATTTATAGCTAGTGTGATAGTTCAAGTTGTAAAGCATAGTGATACAGGTTATTTATACCTTAAGGTTACATTTTACTACATTTTTTCTTGAGGTTTATGGTATAACAACATCAAAATATTTTTTTTATAGAAATTACTTGATTTCAAGAAATTGTGAGAATTTTTTAAAATCCAACAAGTTTAATGGTGTATTTTACACAATTATGTCAATGATTGATATGTAACATTTCATGCAGATAAGATGAATGAAAGTAATACCCAACAAGATGGATGTGATATATGATCATTTTATAATCTGGGTCTATTTCTTTGAACACTCATAAATTTGTATGCAAAATTGTACTCATCTTCAATAATTGTGTAATTTTTTTCACAAATTCAATAATCAATTGGTACCTTATTTAGCATCCACCTAGTCAGATGCAATTTTGACCAATTTTAATAGATTTTAGTATCTCTTATTATGCCATTTTACCCAAAACGTCTCTTCATGTTTTTAGAACCTAGAGCACTTTAATAAAATCCTACATATTTTTTGACAAGACTACATGGCACTTAACTATTTTTACTTAATTTAGTGTCATAACATATGTTCCTCTTTTAAACTAACTCTTTTCTACTTTGTTATAGGGTTAGCTATGATTATATCATAACACTAACCCTTTGATTTGATTATTGTGGTAGCCATAGTTCTCTAAGATGCAAGTGTGGTATTGCATACTTGAACTAGTTGGTCTTGTTTATCTATATTTGTGTACCTTGATTGTCATTGAAGGCCAGGTTGATTTGTTTGAGTTGTAACTGAATTTTCCTATTTCTGATAGTAGACACAGTTTTTATGTTGAGTGCATTTGTGGAGTGAATTGTAGTGTTAGCTAATTATCAGTATTCATTTTTTATGAATGGTTTGTGAATGTTAGAGGTGGGGTCACTTTCCCTAGGTGTTCAATCAAGTGCATTTATATTCTTATTTGTTCAGTCAAGTGTAGCTTTATATTCTTATGTGTGTAAAATTACTATATTACAATATGGTATATTGTACTACGGTTTGACATGCACATATTATTATGCTACATAGCTTATTGTGTATTTGTGTACATGTGAATAAGAGTTACCATATGTTACATGGTCCTAGAGTTTGATATACATGTTACAATATGTGCATAAGAGTTACCAACAGAGAGCAGTACTACTGAAGCTTATCCATTTCCTGGAGCAATCCGTGTGACTAGTACTAGTTCATATGAAGGGACATTGTTGCTGAATAAAAAAACTATGTTTCCATTAAAAGAACAAAAGCTTTCAGGTGCTTTAAAATTGTTATTATTTAAAGTGTAAATTTAGTATACTTTTGCATTACTTGTTTTGGACTGATAAATCCTCTATTGTTTTGTAGGTAATAATGATTTCTTTGAACATCTTTTTTATATGACATTGAGACTATTTGGACCCACCATACGTAAAAGGTATGTAGTTTAATATCATTGCTACATAATTTTTCTTTTTTTCCATTTATTTTAATATATTAAAGTTATTGATCTAACAATCTATTTTTTTTTAAAAAGGTGGAATTTACAAGCTTTGGAATTAAAAAATCAGCTCATTGCATCTTTTGAGGAGAAATTTGGAAAAAACATTTTTGACACTGGCCTACTTCTCAAAAGAGCAGCAAAGCATATAAAGACTGTAAGGGATCAATATAGAAGGGCTCTTAAGGATAACCCAAAGTACGACCATCCTCCTATGATTCAACCAATGGAGTGGAATGAAATAATAGAAGATGCAAAGGAGAAAAAGCTATGTAAAGATAGAGTAAATGAAGCAGCACAGGGCAGAAAAAGGTATGTCATGATAGTATTAAGTACATTGTAATCATGCACTAATTATTGATATTTGTAAATACATAACCTAAGATGTTTGAAATTGTTCATAGATTGTAGGACACATTCGTGGCTACAAAGCGAGACTAGAAAAGTTTGGCCAACACAAACTTGGGTCTGGTGGCTATATGAATCTCTAGTCTCAACTTGTAAGTAGGAGAGATGAAATTTTATATATATATATATATATATTTTTTTTTTTTTTTAATATAATGTTGCAAACAATTTTGTTTAATGAAACCATACATGGAAAACTGACGATATTAAGCAAAAAATACAGGGCATAGAATTCAATGTGGAGGTCACAGATGAAGATAGAAAAATTGCCTTGAAGGAAGGCTATAACGTCATGGCTACATGCCTATTGTGAAGAATATGTAAGCCTTGCCCAAAAATCTAGTGCACCAAATGATATCTCATAGGTAATTTGGTCAGATGAAAAGTAAATGAAATTGAATAGTTGAGAAGATTCTTTTTTGGTATTAGTTTTGAACATAAATTGACTGCATAACAATGTGCATAACATTTTACTGCAGCCTTCATATCCTACCATAGAACCTGCTTGTGATGAAGGCCATGATGTGTATTATAGTGGTGGATGTATTTATTTTCTATTGGAAATTAATTATGCAATTATGAATACAATTTAACATCTTCAATTGCAATTTGATGTGTATCCTTTTTTTGAATTTTTTAGAGCATGTGGAACATCATGCTGAAGGAGTGGAGCATGTTCCAAGTGTTCAACATGTTGGCATGGTGGGGGATCAAAATGTTAATGTACATGATGTGGCATTTTCAGGTAAGAAAATGCATGTTATGTTGCACTAGTACTTAATTACAGACTTGTAATAGTTGAAAAAAGAAAAAGAGTATGCCAATTTATCCCATTTACTTCTTCTTACAATAGAGCCCCCTTTAGTGCAATAGCCTCTTGCTCCTCCAAAGAGAAGGAGCCATCGTAATTTGACATTACACGTGCTAGAAGAGGAGGGATGATGCAAATACGGATGCTCCTATGAGTTCTTTTCTTAAGAGAGCTCATAAAAACAAAAAGAAGAAATGATGTTTTAAAAATCCTTTTTGATAAACCTTGTTGGATAATGAAAAAAAATTGTTTTAAGTAATTATGTATAAATGATGCATATTAATACTGATTTTTATTTTATATTAATGAATATTTTTATGTGTTAATGAAGTCTAGTTTAGTATTGTGTATTAATGAATTTTATATCATATTAATGAATGTTATGCAATTATATTGATTGAATGTTATAGTTCATAAATGATGAATGAATGAATGACGTATGTAATTAGATGATAATGGGGAATTTAGATTGATGTTAGGGGGAGGGGGGTGAGGTTAGATGAGCTTCCACCTTCACGTGGTTGGCCTTGTTAAGTAGAGAATATTATAGTATCCCTGAAACCAAGTGAAGCTCAAACTAACATAAAATGGACACTTTGCATGTGGTAGGCCTAAAATGATCCATGACTACTGCTACCCATAACATGAATTTGTGAAATACATTCTAATATCATCAATTTCAACACTATATTCAAAGGGACTCTAATTATTTTCCTAAATCCATCCTTTCTTGATTTTTGGACTCTAATTATTTTCCTAAATCCCTCCTTTCTTGAGAATTGGATGAAACTTTCTGTTTCTTTTCACATATTTTAATCTAAACTTTTATTTTTTTGTGTCTAAAGAATGAATTTCATCTTTGTTCATGGTATCATTAATTCTTGTGTATATGAGACTTGTTGTTGTGTCTTCTACTTGTGATAGCAAATCCTTCTATTATGAATAAGCTAATATCTCCTTATTAAGTCGTTCGTCTGACAATGAATCTTTTTACTTCCCTTTGGTTTCATCTCTTTTGTTCTTTCTTTTAATCTCATTATTATTTCTCATATTTCTATTTGTTGTAATCTCATTAATTTTCTCTCCTTTGGAATCTATTTCTGGATCTGTGTTTTGGATAATGATATTATCCATTTTGTGTAATTGTTTAATCTACTATTGGATTTAGATGATCTCTATTGGAACTTTCTTGAGGTAAGGGTTTTATTCCCAAGTACATAATTGTATATAAGATTATGTTCTATTGTAGGCTATAGAAAGTTTTGTCTTGTTCAATTTTCACTTGTTGCCCACATTCTCAACAACTCCCTACACTAACATTATTGAATCATATGCCCAATGGATTTAACCCTGGTCCTTGCCAAGATTTTGGAGTCTTCTACTTTTTTCAAGAAAAAGTTGTCCCCATTTAGAGCCATTTGTTAGGTTTTGGGGGGTTTTCTAATCGAAACTCATTGATGGAAAAGAGATCTATTCGAAAGTGATCCCAATTGGAAAGAAGTATAGATGTGTATAAATAATTTTAGATCAATGGGGAACCTATCATTCTCAATGCTAGACTTTATCCATTGATGTCTGATAAACATTTCTAATCTTTAAATATCCTCACCAAAGAAAATTCAAGTATGAAACTCGATGACTTACTCATTTTATTATGGGGTTAGGCATTTGGTGTATATATACATCATAGTCGAGTGTCCTTGAAAAACCCTCTTGTCGTTGCAAAATTGAATGCACCACAAAGATCAAGTATGCCACCTCCAAAAGATGAACTCGGTGTTATGATAACATGGACTTGGCAAAGGATATTTGTTATGTCGAGAGGCTATACAATGGCAGCAACAAGGAGAATATGCCATAGAATCTTTCATGTTAAGAAAAAATAATAGAAGGCCTTTACATATGAATTGTTTTTTATATTTCATAATAATGGGCCCAAATCATAAATAATATAAATCCTTATGCATTGCATTGTATCTAGTATTTTCTGCTAGCTTATGCAAGTTTGAAATTTCAAATGATTATTGAACCTAGAAACAAGCTCAACATCTGTGCAAAGGCCTCTAAATGATTTTTTGACGTAAACAAAAGCTTATAAAAGGTTTGGATGGTGAAATGTTTGAACTCTTTTATTATTTTTTATTATAGTACTTGTTAACTATGCTTTTGAATTTATATACAATGAAGAGGTTAAAAGAATACCCTATATATATTTCATCTATTAGCCTTTTGAGCTTGAATACTTCCATGATTGTCTAAATCACATGCAAGTACTACAGTTACCTAGCAAGATACAAAGTTTCTTGTGTATTTATCTTTAATTATGCTATACAATGATTTTCCTATAGTGATATTGGTAACATGCTCTTACAATGCTCATTAACCGACCAGGTGATCCAGTTTTCTTGCTAGGCTCAAAAGTACAATGGTTTATACTTAATGATGTTGGTGGTACATTTTACGATTATGGATGAGCATGATATGCCTGATACAAGGTGATTCATTAGCCTTGTAACCCTAGTGTAGGTCTTTTCAGAATGTGTATGAATCTAACTTTTTGTCAACATATTATTAGTATTTCTATTGCTTGCCATAATTTGATGACAAGGCACACCTAACATTAAACCATGAACTTTAGGGAGATTACCACACCTTTTTCTATTAAAAAAAATTAGGAATGTAAGAATTTAATTTACTTACAAATAATTTAGTTCACAATTCATCAAAAGGAATTCTTCAATACCATCTTTGCTAGTCAAAACAACTACGCAACTATATACAAATTTACTGAAAACTATGATTTTCCTTGACTTTTGTTCAAATGATTCTTTTTATTTAGTTTTTCCCTGATATACAACTCACCTCATGTTGGTACATGAAATGAACACTAGGATGATTAAATAGCATGAGTGGACTATAGTACAAGAGTCAAAAAATATTCTCTCAACATTCAAGGCAAGTGTGTTTTACTTGATGAAACTTGTATAGTTGTAAAAGCGAGCCTCCATGGTTACCCTATCTAACATCAATATTTGGGTTGACTATTCTTGACTTAATGTTGATTCATAGATAAACTTAATGCAACCTATCTACCATACTTAGGATCATCTTTGTGATTTATTTGATATTTTTGTGAGTTGTCACTGGATCATCTTTATGATTTATTTGATATTACATTATATCTCTTTTACTAATATCTCACTTTTATGTTGTGCAGATTTCATGAACTTTGGATTTCTATCCATAAACCCTAGTTTTTGGCTCTGAATAAGTAAGTAGCTAAGCCTAGCTCCTTAGTTTTAGCTCTGGATTATAATTGATATATAACTTCATACTTGACTATTGGGAATGAAGCATCATATTTGCTAGTGCTCAAAATTAAATTACGAAAGAAAGAGACACTTTTGTTCTCCATTATGTAGGAATTTTGTTATTGATATATTTTTCAATAGTATACAATTAGTTTCTAGAAGTATGAATCTTATTTTACATTAGTAAGTAAATGGTAATTTATTAGTTGAGCAACAGGCGTAATGAAATTGTAATGAACAACCCTACTTTGCTAACCAATTTCTCCTTTTTCCCTTTCAAAGTTTAATGACTAGGAATTTTGTCAAACAATTTGCATCATTAATTTCATAAACACTTAAATGGATATGCAATCATTGCATCAAATAATTGGCATGTTTTAGAGCTTTTAATTACAAGTCAAGAAATAGATTGAACATAGAGTATTAGCTAGTATTAAGTGGACTGGATATATTGACAATTTTGCTGGTAGATTGTACAAATTTTGTCACATGGGAATGTTGGTGTTTCATTGAACATTTAATTAACATTATATTTGAACTTTTCCCCAATAGTTTCTATAGGGACTGATGGTCATAGATTATCCCCAATAATGATCAGATATGGTTGTATATTCAATTTGGATGTGAGGCAATGTAAGAAGAGTATGTCCAAATGGGAATAAGTGTTTTACACTTCAAAAATTTCCCATAACTATTTGAAATTGGTATACTCTAGTCTAATATTGCTCATTGGTTTAGAGGCTCTTCCAACAATCCTTAACCCTAAAATTATTTGTTCACTTCAACAACAAGCAACTAAAATTAAGACCTTTGTAACAGCTAGAAGTTGGAGTGGGAACTTCTAATGTTGGTGGCTGGTTTACTTGCCTCCAAAGGCTCTAAATGATGTTGACTCCTTTAACATATTGCATGCTTTCCTTGCTTCACCTACAAGTGGTGGTAGATTATATGTTCCTATGGATTTTTTGACATGTCTAAGAGATGGCATCTCTTCATGATACGAATTGGTTTATTCCATAAGTAGATGGCATCTCTTCATGATACCAATTGGTTTATTCCATATATCATACCTTTCATACTTAACGATTATTTGTTATGTTTGTTTTTTTTCTATTTCTCCCATTTGAAAGTTTGGAATGTGAGTTCACATTTAAACCTTAGGGCAAAAACCCTATTGCCTCACAGGTTTTGACTTAAAAAAAATTAAAACTTAAATATATCTTCTTAATCAATTTACATCAACAACTATATACATCCTTACAATTGAATAGGAGAACAAACTATTAACCAACAGTTATAAAAATCATGTTCCAAAATATCATTGAAGACTTAATGTTGATTGGAGACTCACAAAGAGTATCTGACATTGTTGCTACATACTCTAGATATATCGAACATTGTATAAATCACGAGACTTTCATCCTAGCTCTTTTGTCTCTTGCCAATAGCTTATTAACTCTATACCACGATTAGCTCTATATAATATATTCATTTTTTTCTTACATGACTTTTCAAAGAAATATTCATTATTTTTGTTTGTGGATAAGACAATGAAATTTTTCTTATTCTTATTTTTTTCATTTTGTGATGTTTGGCTCTTCTAGTTTTGTATGTTTGGCTCTTCTAGTTTTGTCTTATATTTGAAGTATAATATTGTTGCCACAAATCTTTGTTTTAACTACTTTTTCTATCACTATTTAGTAATCTCAACTTCACAAAGTAGTCATATCTCATGCTGCAAACTATATATTATATCATTTCCACCTTAAGACACTTTAATATCATGTATTTGTCATAAAATTTGTATGTTGGGTTGTTGCACAATTGAATCAATAGGTTCTGTCATAAAATTTGTATGTTGGGTGGTTGCACAATTGAATCAATAGATAGCCGTTGTCTTCAACCTTTCATATTATGTAATCCCCAAATATTTTCTTACTAGAAGAATCATTGTTTCACATGTACTAGCAGTCAAGAAATATGTTGTCTTATTGTGTACATCCATTTGCAAACTTCTTGAATATCATTTCTTTACAACACACTCTGATTTTGACATTTTCTTAATATTTATTCCATTAGAAGTCACACAAGCTCTTGTTATTAATAGACACTTCATGTTGTTGGGTATTAGAAGATTGGTGTGCCTTCTAAAATGGTAAAGGATTCATCATTGATAACATAGTTGGAAATTGCATAACTATGAGAATGTTATATCTTTCATTGATTTCTCATGTCTAGTGTAAGGATGTATATAGCCTCATAGGGTTATATCATTAACTATTTATGAGATTCCTAGGTCTATCAATTTACATCAACACCACAGTTTTTGAAAGATATCTATTGCATATATTTTTCAATAATATTAGTTAAACAATGGAATTGCCATCAGTATAGGTTAATATTATGATGTCAATAATGTTATTCCTTTAAAACAAGTCGAAAATGAATTTAGTCCTACTTACATCAACAATACACAGTTTTTGAGTGATTTATGTTGCATAAATTTTTGAACAATATTAGTTAAACAATGAAATTGCTATCAATATATTGAATGCATAAGTTAATATTGTGATGTTAATTATTTTATTTCTTTATAAACAAGTTGAACACAAATTTAGTCCAATTGGAAGTAAATTGTTTGATGAAATGTATTAAACTTGCGAAAAATACAAATTTTGGGAAAAGATTCTGGGGTAGTATATTACACAAAATAATCATTCTTGTTGGACTCTATTGTTAGTTTCATATAAAAATGAGAGAAATAAAGTGGACCACTAGTCTTGTAAATACATTGAAAACATGACGTCCATCAAGCCTGACATGTGATTTGCATAATATTATGAACATTGAGTTTTGGTAGCAAACCAAAGTGGTCGGTTCAGATCCCTTCTAAGTTACTAGCATCAAGGCAAATTCATTTTGCATTAAAACTCTAAGTTAGTGTTGTAATGGATCTAAATCCTTATGTTCTACTATTAATGTGATAGGAAAGGATTTTGATTGTGCGCACTCAGGTAGAATGAAAAGCTACAATATATCATTTTATATTGTGTTTACTATATGTCTTGGTTGGCATACCTATGTACATATGCAATCAATCTAGTGTAGGCCCCTGCATTATACAATTATTATTTCTCAGAATTATTTTGGCCCACTTATGGGGTTTTGGAATTTATAACTATTAGTTTGTTATAACCTATTTCAACCATGTGGCACCTCTGCTAAGGACATGCAAGAAATTATCTACAAGTTCAACAAAAAATTGTACCAAATTCTTGTTGCTTCGAGGTCAAATGATGAAAAAAAGAAGGGTTTCTTTTTTAACTCAATGCCACATGATATTAATTTTCACCTTAGGAGAGGTAGAGAGGCAGACTTCACTGTTGCATAAAGATAAGCTATTGAATTTGAAGATGATTTTATCACAATGAGGAAGTGGAAAAGAAAGGTGCATGAAGTCCCAAATGCACAAGCATCCACTTCAAACACTACTCTCTGATACAAAGGTTAGTAGATGATGTGATAATTGTGAAGTGACAATTGTCTAAAGCTACAACACCTTTCAAGGATATTCCATGCAAATACTAGACTCAAGGCATAGGAAATACAAGAAAGTAGTTCAATTTTCCTCCTACATAGCACAGGCTCCAAATTGAACCTCCTATTAAGAATAATATGTGCAATTTTCACCTCACAGATGACCATGGTGGAACTTCATGTCCAAAAAATATATGCCATGAGCAATTAGAAGCTGAGAAAGAAATTACTTTTGATTGGGGTTAAACAACAACACCGTTGAAAGCTTGAGGGCCAGAAACCACATATGTCACACACTTGTTCTGTAAAAGTGGGGTCAAATAGGCCAAAAACCAGTGACAGTCATCTATTGGGGATAGTTGGTCCAAAACACCAATATCTAATTTTGAGATATGTTGAAATATAGCCAACTAGGTATTAGAATATGTGATTATAAGAGTCTTTTGGGACATATGGGATGAAAAAAAAATGCTCACTAGAGACTTAATTAAAAATTAGGCCTAGTAGGATAGAAAGAGGGAGATGAATAGAGAGAGTGAAGAAAAGACATGGAGCAGGGAAGAAAGGAGGGACGGTGAGAGAGGGAGGGAGGGTGTGAGAGGGGAAGGAAGGAAGTGGGGAGGGTGAGAGATGAGAGGGGGAGAGGAAGAGTAGGGAAGTGGGGATGAGGGAGTGATGAAAAGATATGGAGAGGGGAGAAGGGTAAGTTACCATGATCTTTACTTTTCATTGCATCAAGCACGGTTTGTTATATTCTCTAATCATTTTATACATTGTTAACTTTTTGCTATGAATTTTTAGTGAAGGAATTAAGAGAGATTTGAAATGTGGTAATAGAATAATTAGGATTTCAATGTGTAATATTGTTGAAGATTTTTTGAATTATAGTTTTATTTCAAATTTCATATTTTGAAGAACTTGTTTGATCTTGAATATTCAATTGAATTTATCTTGCCTCTAAATATAGATGTATAAACTATTAGTGTTGGAGGTCTATTTCTCATGACAGATTTTAAGTTTTTGATCTCTTCATGTATAAATCTTTCAGGCTCTGGAGAAATTTTTGGATGGAGATGCCATATTAATGTTAGATCCAAAAATAAATAAGAACCCTACTAAAAACTTGGTGATAGAGAAAGTGTTATTAAGGAGTGGTTAAAAGGCTTGGCAGTGATTTAGTTTTGATCAATCAGGTATGCTTCATGTGTCTAGACTTTGTCTACTCAAAATTTAACTCTTATTTATGACCTATTATTATTATGAGCTTTATAAGTTTATATAGTTCATTTCTCTATTAAAAATTGCTATTACATTTTGGTTTTCTTTGTGTTGTACATAATCCAAATTAAACCCATTTATTTCTTTTTACAGGGTCGCATCAGCCTTATGCTCAAAAAAAGAAGAGGAAGCCTTATGTTATAAGATTAGAACCACAAGAGCCATAGGAGAATGTCGAAGATAGTCATGATGTTCCTATTAGCAATAGGCACATTGTGATTATCTTCAGCTAAAAGGCACATCATGACTATCTTTGGTATTCTTCAATCAGGAATTCTCTTTCAGTTGAGCTTGCAAGGGAGATTAGCTAGCAAAGATGCTTTGTTAGCTTTTAATATGCTTCATAGATGATATTGAAAGAGCTTTGATATTCATTACTACACTCGAGAATGGGCTTATCTTCAGTCTTTAAAAGATTGAAGATGAGCCCATTCCTAACTGTAGTAATAAATCTCAAAGCTCCTTCAGCCTGAGCATATCATGTCCTTTAGACGATCTTTCTGAAGCTGCATCAACATTGTATCCTTCAGGTACTACAAAACAATTCTTATGGTTTAAGTTTTTCACCATCAATTTGTAATATATCTATTTTTTTTGCATATCATCTTTGCATTATGAAAGTCATATATTCATATTTCATTATAGTTGTGGGGATTTTTATTCTCAAAAATAAATCTTTTTTTTTTATGTCAACATAGATTTTTTAGGGAGTATTTCAGGCATTCTATAAAATAGTTCACATGCCTTGCATATGATATGACATTTTGCATGCATCTTGCACTCTCTCATCCATCTCATGATGGATTATGGAGAGTGATCTAAAATGATGATGCTAAAAAATGCACACAATCAAATCCAAAACAAACGTGCATTACAAATGGATTGTGAGAATCTAATATTGTTAATTTTGCATGCATGTCCACCAGGACAATCAAAACTTAAACATACATATATAGAATGCCTGAAAAAAAAATTACACCTAAGTGTTGGTCAAAATTTCTACCTTCATTGGTCGAAATTTCTACCTTCAATGGTCATAACTCTCCCCTTCATTGGTCATAACTTTCTACCTTCATTGGTCGAATTTTCTACCTTCTCAAGTCAAAATTTTCTTGTAGCCATGGTCAAAATTTCTACATTTATTCGTCGAAAGTTTCCTCTTCAATTGGTAAAAATTTCTAACTTTATTGGTCAAAACTTTCCACATAAATTGGTCGAAAGTTCTACCTTTATTTTTTGAAAGTTTCCACTTCCATTGGTCAAAATTTCTACCTTTATTGGTCAAAATTTTTGACTTCAATTGGTCAAAATTTCTACCATTATTGGTAAAAATTTTCCACTTCTATTGGTCAAAATTTCTACCTTCATTGGTCAAAATTTAGACCACTTCCTAGTTTATCTTGAGCCATGGCTCTGCATGATTTTTGACCAATAGATCGGTCAAAATTTTGACCAACTAGAGATTAGTCAAAATTTTGACCAAAATTTTTTTGACCAATGGTTTGGTTTATTTATTTTGAATTTTGGTTGAAATTTAGGTCAAAATTTTGACCAATAAAGGTCAAAAAGTGGGCTCAAATGTACTAGTAACAAGAGACTCAAAGAGTAGAGGCAAAAGTGCCAATACCCAAGAATCTAGAATGAATGCAATGCAAATGAAAGCTATTCTAAATGAAATGAAAGCTAACAAAAAGAACTAAGAAGAAGCATAAAGGAAACTAAGCTAAAAAAGTATGGCATAATGTAAGTCGAATGAGAGCCAAGGTAAAATGCAAAAATGAAACAATGCTTCAAGTCTCCAAAATCACCAAGAAAACCTGTAGCATAACAATAGAATGAGAGACTAAGATTTTTTAATGAGGAGAGAGCCCTCCTTTTTAAATAAAAATGGATGGTTGAGATTAAGAGGCAAAAGAGGCATAATCAAGGGAGGAGAATGCATCTTGAGTGATCCATGTGCACAAGCATCTCAACTAATCACAATTAATGGTTGACTTTTGAGAGGGTTTGAAATGTGTGGAGAAGAATTAAAGTTATTTTTAAAATAGTAGATTCCTCTCACATACAAAATTGTGCATTCACGTGTAGACAAAAATGCCTTTTCTTTTATATTTAAAATATGAATAATGCATTATATATGTGCAATTTAGGATAAGAGATGAGTGGGGAATTTTATTTAATTAAAAGGAAGACATGTTCTTTTAATTAAATATGAACTTAGGATAAAGTGGTCAAACTATAGGATAAAATCAAATAAATGGATTTTTGGAGATTTGATCAAGGATAAGCATTAGATAAATTATGCAAAAATGCTAGAAAGGGGCTCATAGTCTAGTTGACCATTTTTGGGTGATTACAGGATCAAGAAAATATTGTCAAGAACAAAGAAGGAAACCAAGGAACTGAAGGTTATCTATTGTGATAACACAAGTGCAATCAATATATCCAAAAACCCTATGATGCACAGAAGGACAAAACACATTACAATCAAGTATCATTACCTAAGGGAATTGGTTCAAGACAAAGAAGTGAGATTAGAATATGTGAACACCAGGAATAGATGGCAAACATATTTACTAAGGCATTACCTAAGGATGCAGTTATGTATCTAAGGATAAACTAAGGGCTATTCTCCTATCTGATGCTCACTAAAAGACAAGATAGTAATGCATCAACCAAGTTTCATTGAATATCTATCAAGTTGATGTAGATTGTCACACTTTAGGTGTGAAATTTAGAATGTATTGCATATGAATCAATACAAAAGGTACATAATAACTTCAAAGTATGTATCCTTTGACATTTGATATCAAACAGGGAGAGTTTTACTATCTCAAGAAGGAAAGTACATAGATGATGGAATTTATAGCAAAGATGAAGAATAATGATAAAATTACATTAAAAAGTAATGATAGATGTAAGAGGGAGAATTCATTTGGAAGTTGTTGAGAAAAATCTAGGCAGAATCACAAAGGGAATTGGTATGGATGAGAATCAAAATCAAACCAAGTATATTATATAATTGCTCATAGTTTTATCATTGCTTATTGACATGTTGTGTTTCCATCAATTCCAAAGAGGGAGATTTTTGGAAACAATTCTTCAAATTTCATGTTGTCATTGATGTTACACAAATGTCATTAATAATCGAGTAGTTGGGCAATGACAGACATTTAGTATTCAACATCAACCAAGCAGTCAGGTAATGAAGGGTATGCAATATTAACCAAGCAATTAGACAATAAAGGACATCCAATATTTATTATTAACTGAGTGGTTAGGCATCAAAGAAATCATAGTGTTAACCGATTGGTTAATCCCAATATTGATCGGGTATCAATAGATTACACTTGTTAATCAATTAACTAATTAAGGTTGACTAGTTGGTTGTTTAATGAATATTTGAAAAGGCAAGCCAACTTGGCAAAGCTTATGATATATAAGAGAGATCAAGAAGTGTAATGAAGTGTGTAATATATGATAGAAGATGGATATGTGATCAAATGAAAAGGAAGAGTAGGAAAGTGTGGAAGATAAGAAGAAAAGAATATTTTGATTATTAAGGATCTAGAGGTCAAGTCAAAACAGGGATCAAAATTTGCAAAAGAAGATGCTTCACTAATCAGGTAAAAATACTATTACCTTCTAATCATCGTAATGGTAAAGAAATCTCCTAACATAGTTAACTTAACAGTCAGATTGTAATTCCTTTAACAAGGTGACATTTGAAGATTGAAGTGTTTGAAGAACTCTAGCCAGGCCACTCCTAACAAAGTGATCTAAATCCTCTAACAAGGTCATACTTAGTAGTATGTATTTTAACCTTTAATAGGGTTGGTTCCTAATAGGGATCACTTTAGAAGAATGAAAATATTGTAACTAGTTGCATGGTGGTTTTCCCAAATTGGATTTCCACATTAAATCTTAGTGTCATCTATATTCATGTTAATTTATTTATACTTTATGTTTTTGCAACTAAGTTAATAAAGGTTAAAATAGATTAAACATCATTAAGATTGCTTAACCAAGTTATAAAAAGGACTTACTTTTAACGATGTTGGATAAAGAATTGTATTATCAGTGAAAATTTTGATTTGACATCTAGGGATAGGAAATTTTTTTTAGAGTAACTAATTCACCCCTCCCCTCTTAGTTACTCTCTTAATTTCCAATAGTATAGTAAGAAAGAAATAGTCTTGTGTGTATTCAATATTTTCTATGAGTTATTGGAATAAATATGTGTTTCAATATATTCCATGTGTACTAATATGTTGCAGGAATAAGTCAAAGAAAGTCATAAGGAAGAGCATGAGCAAGTGAAGTAATGGTAAAATCATGCAATCACCTTATACCAAAAGTCAACTGAAGATCAAATCAACACAACTGGTAACTATTAATTGCTTACGTAAATCTAGATATTATGGCACACTACATCTTTTGAAGACCTATTTAGATAGGAAGAATGTGTTTCATGTTCATGTATTTTTATTTATGATGCTACTAAATCCTCAATTGTTGAGGCTAGATTTAGGAAGTTATTTTCCTTCATATGCTATAAATAAAGTCGTGAAATCACATCTCATATAGTAGAGGAGAGATTGTAGCATGTAACAAAAATAAATATAGTTGTTATTTCCAGTTTGTATTGTTCATGATTTTATATCAATAAACATGACACCATTATTTTTTGGTACTTCATTCTAAGTTCATAGTCACTCACTCATCCAAGGGGGGCCACTTGGGGGAGTGAATTTAGTTAGTATGATTATTTTTCATTGTTCTTAAGGTTAGATACATCTTTTTTCTCCTATAATCATTGGTAATAGAACCATTAGTTGTTCCTGCAACAAATTAACAATGTAGAATCCTATTTGCAATTCCATTTATGTATTCTAGATTAAGTTCATTTAAATCTACACTTAGGAATAGACTCTCTATTCAAGAATTCTTGTCTCTATAGACTATAGATTACAAATGAAAATTAATAAGTTTTAGAGAATATACTTTGTAGACATCATTTGAAGTCTACATCCCTAGTCGATAATTAAATGATATCAATAAAATATTTGGATGGTACTTTGGATGCCCAATCCATGAGCATGAAGCTCTAGTTTGTAGGCCAATCATTAGACCAAGCAATTTTCATAGGTAAGTGAGGGAAAAGTGTGAATCTTTAGTCTTGTCAGATCCTCAAGAAATCACCTCTATTGTCCACAAGTTTAAAGGGGAATAGACAGACATCATTTTTGTTGAAGGTCAACAAGGGCCGAATGTTGGGAATTGAAAATTATGGACTTAGAAAAGTTATGCCACTTTTGGACAATTGTGGACTTAGAAAAATCCTGTTAGTTTTGGTTCTTTCACCAAGGTGCACTTTTTTAAAAAGTGCATTTTTCATAAGGTGTGGCAACAATTTTTGATCAGTTACAGTGGTGTTGATAGTTAACTACTAGTTCTATTTTTGAGTGTTTCATATACCAAAAATGTGTTTCAAGGTGATAGTTTGACTGATAGAGATGTGGAGTGGAGCCCAAGTTTGAATCTAAACAAGTATTAGAAACTCCTAGATCATCTACAGTCTTCTCTCTTCTTATATTGTTCTTATTTTATAGGTTTTTGAGTCATGTAAAGGTCCATATCCGTTTAATAAATAAAATAAAGAGTGCATGCCTATTTAGCACCTAGTTAGTAGTCTATTTGTACATAATTTTCTTAATATCAATAGTTTTAGCATACTTTTTAAAAGGAAAAACTCTAGATCCAAAAATTGCATTAAGGATGGGGTTTCCTATAAATACAAAGATGTAATATATATTCAAGGCCAATATTTTTTTGCAATAAAGTATGTTATTGATGCTTTCATTCTATGTGTAGTGTTTCTTGCTAGAACATGTATTTCCTTTATGAATTTTATGATTATGAATAGCGATGGATCCAATGGCTTTATTCTGTGATAATTATTATGCATTCAACAAGTTCTAGCGTTTGTCATTTGCTAACAAATTCCTTTGTTGTGACAAATTGGAGAAAGGATTACCTTCAAGTTCTTGCATAAAAATTTGTCTCATGTGCGTGCACTTTTTGTGGTTATACAATTTGATTAATTGCGAAATATTATATGATTTTCATTGTTCTCTTTGAGGATTGCATTGGTGGAGTTGAGAACACATTGATCCTAATTTCATTGGTTTTCTACTTGATTCTTTTGAAGATTTAATTTCCAGTGTTGTTACTTTGATTTATGTTCATTAGGAATTTTCATTTTCAACATTTTCCTCTAATTTCTTGTTATCCCAACTCTATTATTTCCTTTTGAACACGTGGTTAGAATATGAATTCATAGTAGTTGCATTGTTAGAATTTGCATTCATCATAAAAAAATAGAAGATACAAAAATACATGGATTTGTGGATTTTATTCCTTTAGAAACTTTATAGATTAAAGTACCAACAAAGGCCTCCTTATGAACATTCACATTTATCTTCAATTGCACTACCTAGTAGGTTGAAAATAACCATCTAGAACCTTTGAGTTGGCCAATTTGATCATCTTTTAAAGAGAGAAATTCATAAGAATTTCTATTGTTGGCATTGTGTAAAACTACCACTCAACACCACTAATAAGTCCATATCTCTCCTTGTATTCCCCTCCTAATAAGACCTTATTTCTTCTTTGAGCTTCCACATTCTTTAACAATTTTCATTTTATAAGTGTGCAAGTCATTTCACTTGGGCCACCATAAAAAAAAAAGATACACATCAAATTCCCTTCCTCCTCATTCTTGAAGCATTTACTATAGTTAAATCTATACCTTGGGAAAGCACATTCCAACAACGAGGCCAAACCAACAATTAAATCCTCTGAGAGCAGAGAAATCATTACCTATTTCACCTCATGCAGGTCCTCATTCAACTCCAACCCCATGCCATAATTATTATAGTGATATTTTCATTTATCTTCCAATGATGTTTAGCCTATAGGAGAAACTCCCCAGTGTCCTTTGAATTTCTCTAATCAAACCTTGGGAAACATATTTGAATAGTAGTTTTAGGCGATGATCAACCATCAATCCAAAAAGTGACTACTGCTACCTCATTCTTGAAGCATTCACTATAATTAAATCTATAGCCTAGGAAAGCACATTCCAACAATGAGTCCAAACCAACAATTAAATCCTCCAAGAATAGAAAAATTTCTGCCTATTTCACCTCTTGTAGGTCCTCATTCAACTCCAACCCCATGCCATAATTATTGCAATGGTATCTGCATTTATCTTCCAGTGATGTTTAGCCTCCTGGAGAAAACTCCCCAACATCTTTTGAATTTCTCTAATCAAAGCTTGGGAAGGATATTTGAATAGTAGTTTTAGGTGTTAACCAACCACTAGCTTGAAAAATTTCTTCTGCTACCTTATTCTTGAAGCATTCACTATAATCAAATCTATAGATTTGGAAAGCACATTCCAACAATGAGTCCAAACCAATAATTAAATTGTTTGAGAATAGAAAAATCATCACCTATTTCACCTCCTGTAGGTCCTCATTCAACTCCAACCCAATGCCATAATTATTGCAATGATATATGCATTTATCTTCCATTCTTGTTTAGCCTCCTAAAGAAAACTCCCCAACATCCATGATGGCACTATCATAAATAAACACCCCTTTCAACTAACAACTTTGGGTAGGAATACAAATTAGAATTATAAAAAATTCTTTATTTTCTTTTAGGAGAGAGAATTATGCTTCTTCATCCAACATTCCTACCCAATGCACAAACTTCAAATTCAAATATGTCAAGCTCACTAAACCTAGTCACCCATTTTGATAATGAATTTTCCTCAAAACTGCCCTCCCTTTTGGTATGACTTATGAAAAATTCCTCAAAACCATGTGAATTCTCTCTGATCTGGAGAACATAGTTCTCTAAGTAATAATGTAGTAGACTTATTGTGGGTATAATCCCTACTTGTTTTTTAACCTAGTTTGGATTTACACAATAAAAATCATTTTGTTATGTTTTTGTTTCTATTTACTTTATTCTCATATGTATATCTATTTAGATTAAGTTTTAAGAATATGCAAATTGTTAAATAAGATAAAACTTATATGAACACTAATTCACCCTCAGCCCCAAGTGATCCTTACTTCCAACAAGAATTGGGATGATTTCCAAGAAAACCTTGACCTTTCTATACTTTTAATAAAGATATCAAGTCTATAGGATTCAATCTTATTTTAGTATAGGTTTGGTCCTCTTTGGTATTTAAATCTAATTTGAGAAATATCTTTGTAGAACAAATATTTATATTAAATGGCAATAGGTAATGTGCAAAAGTATAAGGGTATTTCAAGAATATATTAAATGGGAGTTAGTTTTGCACTTTTATAGATAATTATAGAGGATAAATACCTAAGAAAATTAAGGTAATCGAATGTTGAATTCTGAATAATATTTAAATTAAAACTTCTTCCATTTTGGTCAATATCAGGAAACTTGAAATTAAGAAAATGTATCTAGTAATTATGAAACTTCCATAATTGATTCAAGAATATATATTAAATGTTAAAATTTAGTTACAGAAGTTCAAACCAATAAAGACAAACACTATACAATAATTCAAAAATAGTTATAGTATAGAAATGTTTGATATATAAACATAATAGAAACATTGAATATATCTATAAAAGAATTTCCATCAAATATCATATGAGAAAGAATAAATGTTTTCTTTGCCCAATTCATTCCTATAGGTTCTCACAATAAACCATGATTGTAAATTTATATAAATTAATAAAAATAAATTTGTTATTGCATATTATCTATGAAAAAAATACAATGGGTTATGCCGAACAACCATTTAGTGCTTTGACCCTTATTATGAGCCACTCCCCTAACCACACTCTTAGAAAACCCTCTCCACAATGAAACCAAACTTAGATGAATGTAGAATTTAAATCATCGTAATGACACACATACAACAAATATATTCAAATGAACATCAATGGATCATTATATATATAATTCCCAATAAAAATCACATAATAATATTTTTGGGTTCCAAGATATAGTTCAATTGTCAATTTTTTCTCCACTACACAATTTCCAACCAAATAACCATTGGAGTCCATATGGATAAAGAACCATCAAGGATGAAAATAAGATCCTTAAGCAACATGAGTTACATAAAAGTGTTCCCAAGATGCAATGTACACAAAGACTTAATAAATCATTGCATTGTTGTTTCTAGTTACAACTGTGTGAGATTTTTTTAACATCAATGGTTTGGATTATTACTCCATGATCCATTAGCACTCTTCTCCTTATGCTCTCTTATTCACCTCAATGATAGATCACAGAGTGTGACTCAAAATGTTGATGTTAAAAAAATCTCATATAGTTGCAACCAGAAACAACAATCCAAGCATTATGGATTGTGGAAATTTAATGTTATTGATTAATAAATCATTTTTCAAATTTATACACACAAATATAGTTAAGAGAGTAAGATAAAACAAACCCCTATCCTTTACTATCCAATTTAAAATTCTCAATCATCAAAACAAGAATCTTACTAGTAAATCTCCACTATAACAATAAAATTTCCACATAGTAGGTACAAATGACCTATAAATTAAAACCCCAAGTCAACATTTTCGGGTAGGGTATGCACACCTCATTTGTAGTGCAGTTAGGTACCTCCCGAAAAGGAGTATGAGGTAGTCCCATATCATTGTCACCATATGTCAACCCAAAAACTATGCTTGGTGCTATGGACTATAAAAGCTCCTTTCCTTTCCTTTCCTATCATATTTCAATTCTATATTTACTCCTATATTATATTCAATTGGAATGTTGACCAATTTTCACATGGTACCACTTTGCCAAAAAAAAGTGTGCATATTTTGATTTGTCCAATCTTAAGGATCACAATTTAATTTCATCTACCAATTGGGTGCTTTACAAAGTTAAACAAGTTTTGACGACTCCTAATAATTTTTTTGGTCATTTTATATATATTTATAACAAGATGCATTCAAAAAAATCAATTTTGTTTAATTTATTCACTTTACATATTGTGAACTTAGAGATCATTTTCAATCATGTCTTATTAGTTAACCTAAAAGATAAGTATTTACACACTTAATATCTACCAAATGATAAATTTATGATTCATTATACTGTACTATATTATTATTAGTTCCTATCATAGGCAGGAAACTATAAGACTCAATGCACTTCAACTTATAATTTTTTTTGTCCAATCAGAACAAATTATTATTCAAATATCTTTTGAGCTATAAAGTTTTCATATTTATTGCATGAAAAATAATTCAACACAATATATTTATTGACACTTTGATTAGTTGTTTTTGCTACAGTAGGGAGTGCAACTTTTTCATATGTTTGTCCAATTAGAATAGTTTATTTTTCAATTACTTTTTGGAACTATAAAGTTTTAAAATAAAATTGCAACTATAGACTTTTTGTTCAATTTTTTAAAGAAGTTAGAGGAGATCTAGAAAGCTATTGGAGAAGGTTTAGGCTCTAAAGAAATGATTTTGGAAGAGGATAATTGTAGGAAGGTTTGGAAAGATACGATGATTAGAGATCAGACCTTCTGGAAGCAAAGATGAAGGGTGTTATGGCTCAAGCTGGGGGATAAGAATACTACTTTTTTCACAGGTTGGCATCCATCCATAAAAGGAGAAACATGATTGATATTGTCAAAGATGATAATAATGTGAAGCTCACTAAAACTGAAGAGATAGGTAGCTGGGCTACTGCTTACTTCAAGAACTCTTATAAAGATGAGCATAGAAATATCAAGTTGGATGATAAATGATGGCTTATTAATTCCATACTCATAGTGATCTCAATGGAGGAGAATGAGGAACTAACATAGTTAGTTATTGAGGAGGAAGTTCGCAAACCTGTATTTTTTATGAAAGTCTACAAATTCCCAAGCCCTAATGGTTTCCCCTTGACTTTCTTCAAACACTTTTGGGAAGTGGTTAAATTGGATCTACTCTAGGCTACCCAAGACTTTTTCAAAACTAGGAAGCTTCTCAAGAAACTCAATAAAATGTTTATTTCCCTAATCCCTAAGGTCAAAGACTCAGGGGCCCTCTCTAATTTTAGGTCGATTAGCCTCTGTAACACCACTTATAAGATCTTTTCTAAAATTATGGCAAACTTATTAAAACTGCTACTACATAAATTCATGGGGAAAACCCAGAATGGGTTTGTTTCAGGGCATCAAATCCTTGATGCAACCATAACCACTCATGAGGTGCTTCACTCTATGTAGAAGAGTGGTAATCCAAGTATGGGTTTGAAACTTGATACCTCAATAGCTTATGATAGGATCAACTAGACCTTCTTGTATGAAGTTGTGGTTATAATTGGTTTTAGTCAAAAGGTTATAAGGATGGTTAAGTCAATGATAGAAATTGTTAATTACTCAGTGTTGGTGAATGGTTCGCCTTGGGGGAACTTTGGAGGGGAGAGGGGTCTAAGACAAGGTGACCCTATCTCTCCCAACTTGTTTATTATGGTGGTAGAATTGATGGGAAGGGAATTCCTAAGAAAGATGGAAGGGGGGGAGATCAAATGTATTAAGCCTGCTTCCATGCTTTCACTAGAGGTGATCCAACAATTTGTGGATGACACTTTCCTAAGTGGAGAATCCTTTGTGGGCAAAGTTAGGGCCTAAAAATTTTTCCTAGAGGTTTATGTGGTCAATGCATAATAGAAATTTATTTTGGATAAAAGAAAGGTGTTTTGATTACATAGAAATAGGTTTTAAAGGACCCGAAACCTTATACATAAAAATAGAATTCTAAAAAGATAAGAAAAAAGCTAACAACAAAGTATAAAAGAATTGATCAACAAAAGATAAGCCTCCAAAAAGAGCAAATAGTAGGCCAACCAAAAACCAAGCTACAAAGGATAGTAAAAGACTAGCACCTGACCAGCTAGATAGTCTTTAAAAGGTCAGCAGCCTAGTTTGCCAAAATGTGCATATTCTCTACAGTGGCCTTCACCTCTTCCATTTTGTTCACTTCCTCATTCTTCTTAGAGTGAGCCCAAGTGTGTTTACTAGGACCCTGGTTCTCTACCACCAAAGGGGAATCTTGTTCTTTGTTTTGCTCAAACTTTTTCAGAAGATTTCCCACCTTATCAGCCATAGCCTCAATAGATTTACTATTATTTTCTTCCATTTTCTTGATCATTTTTTCAATATTGTTTTGTTTGGCTTCCAGTGTAATAAACTTCCCCTGATTATCACTATTAGCCTTCTCTAGCACCCTATTTTTAACTTCAAGATGTGGAATCTTATGCATAAGGTGTTTAATCTCTTCAACATTTCCAATTACCTCTGAGAGCCGGTCAATATGTTGTCCTAAGGTATGCTCTCCTCTGGCTAGT
The DNA here is from genome assembly GCA_028749045.1 of Cupressus sempervirens. Taxonomy (NCBI): domain Eukaryota; kingdom Viridiplantae; phylum Streptophyta; class Pinopsida; order Cupressales; family Cupressaceae; genus Cupressus; species Cupressus sempervirens. The sequence goes on along the minus strand of CM053791.1, from coordinate 392,503,596 downwards.
TTGCTAATGTGCCCCACCTCCTTACCAATAAACTACATTTGATATTTTAGGATGCCACTCTCCTTCAGAATGGTCCCTAGGTTTCCTAACAGACCTTTGGAAGAACCAATCACACCCTCTGTTTTAACATTAGAATTTGGATTATGCTCCTGATCCCCCTCATCCTCTTTCTTTGACTCTACATTCTTCATAGCATTCTAAATCTTCTCCCCTTGAAGCCTCAAAGATTTTTGCTTCCTCTCCATTTGTGAGCAAGAGGTGTTACTAAAATTTTGCACGTGTGTAAAATTTAAGTATGCATATGATGAAAGTACAGAATTGCCATTTATTTCATTTTTGTTAAACAATAGAAATGTCCTTGTATTATTTACTTTCAGATATACATTGATGTTTTCAAGAAACTAAATGAAATAATATGCTGAACAGAAAATCCTCACACAAGTCGTGAGTGTAGCTACTAAGTTTCTTTCATAAGGAAATATACAAATAGATACATATATAAGAAAGAAGTGAGAATAGAGATAACCAGTCATTGCCTGTTGCTTTGACTAGTTATATGTTCCCAAGATCCTTGGCATGCTCATCCAGATCCAAGCTCTACATTCTTCAACAGCTACAAAAAACATGAAAGAAACTAATGTTAGATCCTGAAAGACCTAAGCAATGACTTCTATCTCTACAATTACACATACTTTATCTGTTGATGTATTTCATTATGAAAGAAAGTAAACTGAGAAAGCAATAAAAGTTATTTGTGAGTGTCACGAGCCCGTGCTCAAACCTTATAGAATAAGATGTTACAGAATTACAACATATAATGATTGACATCATAGATTGCAAAGTTGTATCTACTACAAGAGAACTTGTAAGATAATCAGTAGCTGATAATCACAATAATAAGTTTATGAGGTTCATAGACAATCACCAGTGTAAATTCATGTCATCAATCTTCCAGTGGATATTAGAGTTGGTGAACATTAAAACTCAATTTTAAACCAGACAGCAAGTTCAAAAATGACAAAAATACATCAAAGTCTTGAAGATATCAATAATAATTGGAATTGGAACCCCGGAAGAAACCAAGAATAGAAGTGGCTTTGAACAATCATGGCCAAATAAAGTCCAAAAACTTGGGAAACTTATGATAACATAAAGTGAATTCCTCACAAGAAGCCTATGTGTTCAGAAGCAGAAGGAAAAAATGTTCAACATTATACTATGCCATAGATCCAAAATCTGATGTCATTATCGGGTTCATTAATTTAGCTTATTATCTGCCAACATAGTCAATGAAGCATAGTATCCTTTGCAAGAAAAGCTCCAACAAACCCAGAATGAAGTTCCAACTTCAATCAAGCAAATGTTATCAAAAACTGACACCCATGTAATGAAAAGGAAAATCAATTATGCTTGCTATTTAGACATCAGATTATATAGGTTTGGAACAAAAGCTTCAACCCACGGATATCAGCATGAGAACTTCTCATAGGATTATGCAAACAATCCATTTTACTTGTGTTACTCTAGTATTTAAAGCAAAGGAGTATTCACAAGTGTTATAGTCAACAACATACAAAGGGTTCCATCTTCAGTTGGGTCAGTCGAGCAAACCAGATTGACAAGAAAATTTGTGTCATTTGTACTGCTTGGTGTCAAAGAAGGTTTTGTTGCAAGTTCTTTTGATGATTTACAGTCTATCATAAATGTAGCAGGCCTTAAAGAAAGCCATTAGTAATGAAGAATTCAAGAGACCTTAGGAGTACCAATCACGAGGGGTGCATGGTATAATGCAACTTTGGCACTGGCTAATAAGAGAAGTTTAGTATCATGCACATTTCTTATTATTGGACCAAAAGGGCATGGAAGCCGCATAGCTAGGTTATGTAACATTAGATTGAGACTTGGTAGCCATGATCCAAAAGTTGAAAATGCAGATTATTATCCATGTGAGCAAATATAGCCACAAAAAACCCCAGCATATAGGTTAAAAGACCATTCCAAAGCTATGATTCTTTGGTAAATAAAATAAATTTATCAAGATTGTTGTGAGTTTCAATGGTGCTATAAGTTTCAAAGACAAAGTTTTCCTTCAACTAAGAAGACTTCCAACAGTATATCTCATAGTGGCATCCAAAATGCAAATGGAGTTAAAGGTGTTTTAATATTCAGCTAAACAAGATAAAAGCAGACCTAGATTTAAAAATAAAAAAAGAGCATCTTTCTTACCTCCACAGTCAAGAGAAAAGTAGACTCAAAATCTCAGAATTCAAAGTTCCTTTAGCTTATTTCTAAAGTGAATCAAGGATAAATCAAAAAGTGCACAAGAAGAAACTTCTTGCAAAAGGAAAATTCAAGCTTTACAAAAATCTCCACCAAATTCCTCTCAAATATACAGTGTCACCAAGCAGGCAAAGAAAAACCCAACAATTAAAGTTTTCATGGCATGAAAAAATTAAGTTCGAACTTCATACTTACAACAAAGCATCAAGACCAGCAATTTCTTCAATGGCGGCTCTAAATTTTGTTTCTTGACAATTCCATTGCTATGAATTGCAGATGGGTAAGAGAAACGAGCAGCAAATGCACATGGCGGCCACAACAAAAAAAGACAAACTAGGAAACCCTCGTTTCTTCCTTTCTCCATTATTCTTGACCCTTCGAATGCAAGTATAAAATGAAAAGCTATTTAGGGTTGTAAAGGCTTGCTATGCCTTTTTAATTTTGCATAAGTCTTTGGAGTCCACGGATAGCAGCATGGGATATTTTATCCCTTTTTCTTTTTGCAAAGAATGCTTTTACTGCATGGTTTGATTTTATTGTTTTTGCATAACTTATGCATTTTTGTTATAAGAAATAATATTAATGTAATAACTAATATTATTTCTTACTCTTAAAATGCAAAGACAATAAAGGGGGAGGTTTTCTTTTCTTTTCTTTTGCATTAAAGTTCTAATTGTAAAGGGAAATATTTTAATGATATATCATAATCATTAAAAAATTTTCTATTATTAATGCAAAAGATGAGCCATTGGGTTCTCCATATCATGGTCTTTAAAAGTAAAAGTAGTTGGGAAACATATGGAGAAAATATAGGGGGTCGGATTTGACTTTGCCAAGTTAGTTTGTGGGTATTTATGACTTGTTGGAGCATTTTTAGGGAGGTTTTGATGAGTCATGGGGGCAGTTATGAGTTAGTGGAGTCTAATAAGTTATGAAACTTTATTTTTAGAAGTTTCTAAGCCCTCATTTCTAGGCTTTATTTATGCATTCGACCCAAGGAGCTAGATTTGTACTTAATGAGTTTTTTTTAACTCATCAATAGGGGAATTTTGATTTTATGATAGAGTTTGGAGACATCTTTCTGAGTCCTAAGCTTTGTTACAGGGTCTATAATTCAACATTTTGAAGAAATAATACTAGTGACAGTAGTGTGATCATGCTTTATGGAGTTAATCATTAAGCCCTTTTCCTTTTTGCAAATTCTATGTGTGTCTCTGAATGATTTGGTAAGTTAACTTGTGAATGTTTTCATTATTCCTTGTTTTCTGTCTCATTCCAGCACGTTTTTGTAGAAAAGTAAGTTTGCTTGCAGGTTATGATATGTGTTTATAGGTGAAATTAGTCAAAGTGAGGTCGTAATTTATCCTCCTTTTGTAGTTTCAATATTAAAACCTTATCATAAAGCACTTGTGCAAGCCTTTACAGGAAGATGTGCTTTATCTTTATTTCATAGAGCTATATAATCCTCTCTTTGTTACATGTTTGTTACGTCTGCATAGTAACTTCTGGTGTATCACCTCCTTAGTTTAGACTTTAGGTTTTAAGTTGTTTTTCAGTCACTTCTTACCTTTTCCCTATAAGTTTTTATTGAGTTTTAGAGTGTTTCACTGAAGAATCCAATAGGAGCCGGCCTAGAATCTAGAGGTTTCATTTCATTAGCAAGTCTCACATAGTGAAATGAATCCCATGCTAAGTAAGGATTACTGAACATTACTAGTTCAATAGGGTGCAAATCCTGAAACTTAACAAGAGGTTCATCATCAAATGGGATAGAAGCCCTACCATCATTGTGACCCTTGAAACCCTTTCCTTTACTCTCACTCCTCTTCTTCTGGTAATCTCTCACCATTTCCTCCAAAAAATCACTTTCATGATCAAAGTCACTCCCTTCAACAATCTTCTTCTTCTTCTAAGAGCTACACCCAGTACCTCTTGTCAGGGTCTTGTTACCCCCCTCAGCATCATCTTGAGTATCTAAGTCATAAACTTTCTCTAGGAGACTGCCCTCTATGTCATATTCCACTGCCTTCAAGCTACCTTTGGGTTTCATAGCCTTTTTAGATTTTAACACATTCATAACAAGAACCATTAGGCCCTCATGACACACATGTTCTCCATTCAGATCATTCTGAATTGCCTAGATGGAGAGGCTCAAAGATTGCCTCAAATAAAAGGGTAAATTAGTCCTCACATCATACCTAAAGTGATTAACTAACATAAGATGATACCCATATAGCTTTGTAAACCTACATCCAAAGTAAGGTACTCCATAATGACAAACAACACAAATCTCCAAGGTTGAGAAATAGAGACCATATTGAAATAAGAATTACCTATTTTCACCAGGCGACTTCTCTCATATTCTAACTCCACAAATTCATCAATGACCTTGTCTGATAGCTTCTTATCTCGATAAAAGTTGATGCCATTCATATCCAACCCCATAACCTCCACTATCACCTCTTTAGTCACTTCCATATATTGATTTCCAACCATGATAGAGTCGTCCCTCCAAGTTTTAATGAATTGTTGAGTAATGGAAGGATTATTACCTTTGAGCCTTTCCATATATTCAACACTCCCCCTAATATTCAATAGAGGATATTAAATATTTTGGAGTGTAATGTTGTGGTACTCTCGAACACATATTTGGGGCTTCCTTTGACGGTGAAAGCTGTAAGTAAAAACTTTTGGAATACCATCCTAGAAAAAATGGAAAAGAAGTTGATTGGGTGGAAAGGTAAAACCTTGAGTACTACAGGTAAGTTTCAGCTTATGATTTCATCCCTTCAAGTTCTACCTATGTATTTCTTATCATTGTTCAAAATTACTCAGTGTATGGTGGACAAATTGGAGAAAATTCAACAAAATTTCCTTTGGTCAAGAGAAACTAAGAGGAATAGGTTAAGCTTGGTAAGCTATGATACCATATGTAAACCTAAGAGTAGAGGAGACTTGGGAGTTAGAAGGATATTTGATTTGAATAGTATGCTCCACAAAAAGGTGGGGTAGAATCTGATGAAGGAGGAGGCCAATTGGTGTACAATTTTGAAAGCCAAGTATTTGGGAGATTTGAAATCCTCTTACTACATTTGGAGAAATGATCTTCCTATGGGATCTAAAATTTGGGGTAATATAGTGAGAAACATAAGTCTTTTGAGAGAAGGTGTGAGGTGGTTGGTGTGTGATGGTAATCAGATTAATTTTTGGGAGGATTTGTGACTTTTTGAAAAACCTCTAACAAGAATGAAGTATGGGTCCCTTTAGAATCACCTTTAGGAGTAGGTGGGGAATAAGGTTATCAATTTTATTGGCCCAAGGAGAAAGTGAAAAAAGGTTGAATTGCAATAGAATTCCTTTGATGGTGGGGATCTGATCGAAGAGCTATAAAATCCCTGTAGCAGACCAAAATGATATTTTCATTTGGAAGGCTACCTCAACAAGGGAGTTTTTTGTTAGATCTTCTTACAAATTAATGCTTGTAAAGTCTTAGAGCCTAATTACTAGGAGAAAATATGGTTTAACCATTTAATCCCAAATATTAATATCTTTTGGTGGACCACCATTCATTGGAAAATCCTCACTATTGATAATCTTGTGAAAAGGGGATTTCAAGTATCCAATAGATGTCATTTGTGCAAGAAAGTAGAGGAGAATATCACCCATATGTTCCTTGATTGTAATTATGCTTCTAATGTTTGGGGGAGGCTATTACATAAATTGGATGCGACTTGGGTGTGTAATAAGGGAATTGAGCAATTTGTTGAGTGTTGGCAAGGTCCTTTTACCCACCCCCTCCTTGTCAATATGTGGAAGGTAATCCCCCGCATGTTTGCTGGGGTATTTCGAAGGAGAGAAATAAAAGAGCATTTAGGAATGAAGTGAGAAGTGAGGAGGTTGTTATGGAAAATATTTCAAACTTCTAGTCGAGAATATGAAGTGTAGCAGGTGAAGAAAGTCAGTGATCCCCCCTAATTAGCTGGAAATCAGGATTGCCAAGTGCTAGAATTTGGATGAGGGGATCATGGAGACTAACAATTACAATCTATTGGCAAGGAAAAGGACATGATGAAAACCCTTAAAAGAGAACTAGGTTAAGCTCAACTTTGATTGCTAGAAAAGAGGGATCGACAAGAGGAGGTATAGTTAGAGACAATGAGGGTAGGATGCTCTTGACCTATACTAGACAGCTAGGGAGAGTGTCCAATAATATTTTGGAAGAAATGGCTCTTTTTTGGGGTCTGAAATTGGTGATTAATGTTGGATAGAAAAATGTGAAGATTGAAGGTGACTAAAAATTATTATTGAGACTGTAAAAGGCATCATGAAGGAAGGGTGGGTAATTAAATGTATTGTAGAAGACATTAGACACTTATTAATTATTTTTAAAAGATTTGAAATGCATCATATTTTTGGGAGGGAAATGGGGTGGCTGATGGAATGATAGCTTTAGGTCTAAATGTGAAGGGCCTATGATGTTGGAAGGAATTTAATGCCTTGCTAAACTTGGTAAGAGATTTAGTGAATAAAGAAATTAAGCATGAAAAAATCTAGTTGGAGGATCCTTTTAAGTTATAGTGACATGTTGCTGAGTAGGCAAATGGGACAGAGTCATTATGGACAGATGGCAAAGAGTGATGGAAAAGTTACTTATGATAATAAATTTGCATGGCCCGAAAGAGAAAGAATTTTGAAGTTTGAGATTAGCGAATTTTTAATGATTTTTTTTGTGTGTATCCTCATACGTTGTGATGAGAAAAAGTTCAAATTTTAAATGTCCTATGTGTATTGGGAATGATGGAAAAGACTGGAGAAGGGATAGAGGCAGTTGACATGTAACATTTATGTAGATGGGATGCACCTATTATTAACAATAAAGGCCTTTATGTTTGCTTAAGGGACATTATTTTTGTGCCTAAGTGTGACTGCATTTTAGTAATTGCCTCTAGGTTTGGGAGAAGGAGAGAGTTTTAGGAAAAATTGCAAAGATGGGGGGATCTTTTGTGAATTGAGCCTTTCATGATAGAGGAAAGTGCTAGGAAGTCACTAGTGTGGTACATGCTGAAGGAGGGAGGATTCATCCCATTTTTGGAGGCATTGAATGAGTATGATGAGAATTTTTCCTTGCAGTTTATCAATTCTTGGGAGGATTGAAGAGTCACAATTAATTGAATCTCATTTCATATCTTGGAGGAAGTCATCTCTCTAGTGATGGGACTTGCTATGAGGGGAAGAAAATGGAAAAAAGTGACAAGGGTGGCTGATGAAGCGAGACTAAATCGCTTCTTCCTAGAAGGGGAGGAACCTATTCAACACAGAGGAGGGTTTATGCAAGAGAAGCTCCCTGAGCCATGGAATGAATTTTGTCTAAGAAGGGAGGTATGGTGTCTTTTATTACTATCATTTCCCTCTCATAAACCATTTTGCCACCATGACTTTATTTCCATTATGTTCTTTTTGTTACATGATTTAGTAGATACAGTTACCGATGTTAAAGATGTTAGGATTTAACCACGAACAGAAATAACAATTACATGCAAATATAAACAATATCAGAAAATAATAGATCACATAGAAAAGAACACAAGGCACCAAGATTTAATGTGGTTCACTCAATCCCTAGGCTATGTCCACCAAACAACGAGTCCAATATTATTACGACTTAGTGATTAGAACCTTATTACAATAAGTAATCCCTTACAACTCAATACCATTGCAAGAACCAATTTTTGCATCACACCTTATGAAACAATCCTTAACCCTAAGCTCTTTTATTTAAGTGTTTTTGTCGCTTTAGGGTTAAAATTAGTTACAACATGTCGGCCATAAATTGACGAATATAAACAATATTCAATTCGTGAATATTAGCCATTGGCAAATAGTAGCCCAAAAATTTATGAAGTATGTATAGTACTTTCTTGATCAATCACCACAAACTAACAGTCTCCCACTTGGGGATTGATCAAACTCCACATTAGACAACAATCTCCCACTTGGAGACTGAGCTAGTAGCAATACCGCTACCACATGGGGCTCCCACAGTATCAAAACACCCCAAACTTTATTGTTATTTTATTCCTATTTAGTCTAGAAGACCAACTAAAGCTAAAGAGGAATTCAACTTTTTCCTTGTCACTATCTTTTGTAAACATATCTACTAGATCGTCATCTCTATGTACCTTATCTGGCTTTAACTATCCATTGTCCAAAACTAATTGTATGAAATAGTATTGCAACTAAATGTGTTTTGTCTTTGAATGCAAAATTGAATTCTTTGCAAGATGACTGACACTTTGACTATCTATAAACAAATAACTATCCCTCTAAGGGTTTCCCAATCCTTCCAAGAAGAAATGAAGCCATATCATCTCCTTGGCTACCTCTTTAACAACAACATACTTTGTTGTTGTAGTGGATAAAGCATTAACCTTATGTAACCTAGAAACCTAGCTTAGTGGTGCCCCACCAATAGTAAATACACAACCTGTAGTACTCCGCCTAGTATCAATATCCCCTACCAAATCTAAGTCAACATAACCCTATAAATCATTAGTAGAGCCCCCAAAGTGTAAACACTTACAGGATGTACCTCTCAAATATCTGAGAATCCATTTAACTGCATTCCAATACTCAATTCTTGGATGACTCATATGCCTACTAATGACTCCCACCGCATGTGCAATATTTGGCCTTGTACATACCATAGCATACATCAAGCTTCCTATAGTTGAAGTGTAGGGTACCTTGGACATATTATCCTCCTCTTCTTGTGTCTTTGGACATGTCACCTTAGTCAACTTCAAATGACTAGGTAAGGTTGTGCTAACATCTTTAGCATTCTCCATAGAGAAATGTTGCAACACCTTCTCAACATAATCAGCCTGAGATAGCATCAATTACATATTCTTCCTATCTCTACAAATCTTCATAACAAGGATTTGTTTTTGCTACCCCCAAATCCTTCATAGCAAATGCATGTGCTAACTGGCATTTCAACCCCTTAATATGATCCATGTTAGACCCAGCTACAAGCATATCATCAACATATAAACATAAAATAATGTAGTTGTCATCATCCAACCTCTTAAAATAAACACAATGATCTGAATAACACATATTGTATCCATGCTCATGCATAAACTTGTCAAATTTCAAATACCATTGCTGATGTGCTTGCTTCAAGCCATATAAACTTTTCTTCAATTTGCACACTAAGTTCTCCTTACCTTTGACCTCAAATCTCTGTGGTTGTGTCATATATATCTCTTCATCCAAATCACCATGAAGGAAGGCTATTTTAACATCAAGCTACTCCAAATGCAAATCTTTAGTAGCCACAATACTTAAAATAGTGCAAATAGAAGTCATTTTAACAATAGGAGAGAATATCTCATCAAAATCAATGCCTTTTTTCTTTCAACCTGTAAACTCACTTATTTTGTAAAGCCCTTTTACTTGCAAACAACTTGCATAAATCCCATGTCTTATTTTCTAGCAAAGAGTCCATTTCTTCTTTCATTTTAAACTCCACTGAATCTTAGTATCCACATGCACAACTTCATCATAACATTTAGGTTCACCAGCATCGGTTAGTAAAATAGAATAAAAAGAGAGAGAAAATCTTTTTGGAGGTCTAATTAGCCTTATTGACCATTTAACATTCACTGGTGTGTGTGGTATTTGTTGTTGTGGTTGTTGCATATCATGAGGAATGGTTGGAACATCATCTTTTGGAGTATCATCCAACACTGCATAATCATCTTCATTCTTCTCATTTTACTGCAACAGATCTTTGTACAACACTTTCTCATTGAATATGGCATCCCTGCTTCTTACAATTTTATGATTTTCAAAATTCCAAAGCCTATAACCAAATTCATTAATGCCATATCCAATAAATATATGTTTCTTTGACTTAGCTTCTAGCTTGGTTCTATTTTCAAAATCTATATGAGAAAATGCTTCACAACCGAAGGTTTTGAGAAAAGAATAACTCACATTCTTACTAGTCCATGCTTCCTCTAGAATACCACAACCCAAAGGAGTATAGGGACCTCTATTAATCAAATATGCAACAATATTGACAGCCTCAACTCATATGTGTAAGGGCAATCTAGCATGCAATACCATGTTCCTTGCATGCTCCATTATAGTCTTGTTTATGCATTCAACCACTCTATTTTCCCGTGGAGTCCTTAGAACATTTTTCTGTCTATGAATACCATTAGTGGAGCAATTATCTTCAAATTCATCTAGGACATTTTAATTTCTTACCAGTCTCATTTTCAACCAAGCATTTCCATTTCTTAAAAGTTTGAAATACATCATATTTTTGTCTAAGAAAATAAACCCACACTATTCTAGTTGCATCATCAATAAATGTAACATAATAATAAGAGCCACTGAGGGAAGATACCTGAACCATTCCCCATACATCTGTATGCACATGCTCTAATTTCTCCCTTTTATTTTCCTTCCCAATCTTCATAAAACTCACTCTCTTTTGTTTTCCATATATACAACTTTCACAGAAATCCATATTCACACATTTCAGACTTGGTCAAACTTTCTTTGAATGAAGTACTTTCATACTTTTCTCACTCATGTGCCCAACTCTATTGTGCCACAATGCTATATCAAAATCTACAACAACTATTTGTTCTCCATGCTCAATTGCAACAATTGTTCCTAAGCATTCATTTTTCTTTGAAACAATTAAAGTAGAAGGAACAATATGACCTGTACAAAGATATAAGGTGCCTACTTTCACACCTTTTGCTACTACAAGGGAACCTTTTGAAACCTTCCAATTTTTATCATTAAAAGTAATGACACAACCCTCATCACCAAGTTGTCTTGCTGAAATTAAATTCTTACTTAGCCTTGGAACATGTCTTACCTCATATAGTACCCAATGATTCCCATTCAACAAGTTAATCTTAACTTTTCCCTTTCCAATAATCTGATAGGATTCATTATCCCCAAAATAAACAAATCCAAAATCCCCTTGGACATAATCAATGAAATAATCTCTATGAGGTGTAGCATGAAATGAAGCACTAGAATCTAAAACCCATGAATCATCAACACTTTCTAAAAATAGAAGCAAAGCATCCTCTTCAAATTTGTTACTTACAATGTTTGCCTCCTTGGACCCTTCTGGATTATCTCCTTCATTGTTATTTCAAGTCCAACAATCTTTCTTCTTATGCCCTATTTTAGCACAATACCAATAATGTCTCGATCCTTTGGATTGAGACCTCTTCCCCTTTGACTTTCCTCTTAATTTCCCACGATTTCCTAAATTATTTCCTCTTTCAGTCATTTAGCCTCTGCTTTGTGCTTTCAAAACACTCCTAGATATAGATCCATTTGAGGATTTCCTATGAGTTTTCTCACTCAAAATAACACCGATTACATCATCATATTGTAGGGTATTAGATCAAGGAATAGAATTACTCACAACCATTACCAAGTCATTCCAACTTTCATGCAAAGAACACAAAATCAAGAGAACCCTAATTTCTTCATCAAAATCAATACCCATAGAAGATAACTGACTAGTAATAGTATTAAACTCATTTAAATGATTTGCAATAGATCCACCTTCTACCATTTTCATATTAAATAAACACTTCATGAGAAATACCTTATTTGAAGCGGAGGGCTTTTCATACAGTTTTGCTAGGGTTTCCATCAACTCTTCCATTGTCTTTGCTTTTGTAATATTAAATGCCATTGATGGTGTCAGGCATAATAAAATGCTTCCAAGTGCCTTTCTATCTAAAAGATTCCATTCATCATTTGTCATAGATCCTTGATTCTTGATTTTTCCTTCCAATGACTTCCATAAATCCTTTTGATAAAGATAGTCTTCCATTTGCAGCTTTGATAACTGAAAGTTTTGCCCATTAAACTTGTTAACCCTCAGCTTACCTTCGTCTGCCATCACTCCCACTCTATCATGAGACTTCCACTCAATCGTGAGACTTTCCTACAAATGGTAACTGAAAAAAAACCTCGCTCTGATACCACTTGTTAGGATTTAACCACAGACAGAAATAACAATTACATGCAAATATAAACAATATCAGAAAATAATAGATCACACAAAAAAGAACACAAGACACCAAGATTTAACGTGGTTCACCCAATCCCTAGGCTACGTCCACCAAATAACAAGTCCAATATTATTACAATTCAATATTACAATCTGATTACAATTTGTAATCTGTTACAACTCAATATTGCTACAAGAACCAATTTTCACATCACACGTTATGAAACAATCCCTAACCCTATGCCCTTTTATACAAGTATTTTTGCCACTTTAGGGTTAAAATTAGTTACAACATGTCAGCCATAAATTAGCGAATATAAACAATAGCCAATTGGTGAATATTAGCCATTAGTGAATAGTAGCCCAAATTTTTTTTCGAGGCGATGCCCTGAACCCCAAAGAATTTATGAAGTATGTACAGTACTTACTTGATCAGTTACCACAAACTAACAAAAGAAAAAATGAATAAGGTAGTTAATTTTACTATTCTGCATCAAGGGTTGATGTTCCAACTTTATCAATTCCACCTTGCTTTGGTCCCCCCCTAGGATTGTTGAGATTGATATCCCTGCTCACCCCAACCCTTGTCCCCAACATGTCCCCCTTAGGATCATGGGCCCTAGAGCCCATACCCCACAACCTTCACCTAGTGGATCCCCTTTTGAGTTGAAGCCCACCCCCTCGGGTAAAAAAGGGAAGTCAGATAAAGGAATTAGAGGATGAGGGGAGAGGTGGTAGTAGGAGGTTGGGGAGGATTTTGAAATCCAATGCTAAAAGGAAGCTAAGATCGGGGGCCTCATAGGAGGAAGATTTAGATTTAGAGGAGATGGGTCGTCCTAAACAAAGGATTAAAGAAAAGGCTTCAAATTTTGGTGAGGAGAACATGGAGGAGGAGGAAGTGGAGGTTCTCGATTTCTCAAGGTCTGGCTTGGGAGATGGGATTAAAGATGACTAATGTTTCGACTACCATTGGGTTGGGATGTGTGGACTTAACTCGGGACCAGTTTTATGATACTATGGATAGAGTGCCCTCCCTTATTATGATTTCCTTTCCTATAAGGGTTTCCAAAGATGATGTTATACCTAACCCCCCGATTGTGTAGGATATCTCTAAGGAGCATGTGGATGACTACCATTGCGACAAGCATGAGGTCACCTAGGAGGTCTGGAAGATGACTGTCAATGAACTAAGGGAGAGAATCTATGCTTTGGAGGAAAGAATGCGTCTCTTGACTAAATTCATTGTCAAGGTGATGCATGTTGCTGCTACCACATTACATCTGTTAAAGGACCAAAAGGGTGATTTGACTAACGAGGACTCCAGAATGTTATTTGACTTCTTTGTGGAAGATTGGGCTAAAATCCTCCTAGGAGGAAGGATGACAAGAAGCCTTAGGGCCCTTTCCTCCCAATCTCTTTTGTTATTTTTCTGTTGGTTGTCAAACTTTGCTAAGTTTAAGGCGGTAGTGTCTTCTTTTTTTATGCTTTCTTAGTTTTATTAGTTCTAGTACAAGCAATAGTTCTGTTATGCCCGTTGATACTTTCTTTTTTTGTGATTCTAAACAATGTTTTTGTGTTAAAAGTGGTAGGGGTAATTTTGGTTGGTGGTAATCTACTGGTGGTTCATTAGTTTTAATGTTTAATGGGCTAGGCCCCTTGTTTGACTGCTTTTTAATTCAAAAACATTTTATTTTTCAACATCTTTTTTGAACCAATTCGTCAGCTAATATATTTCCAAAAAGTCGAAAACTAAGTGATAGAGGTTTCGAAGTATGTAGTTTTAATTTATGTTATTGCTTTATAATCTGGAATAAATTATTTATATAGTATGTTCATAACATAAAGGTAATGTTCATAAAATAAATCTATCCTCAATATTTGGTACCTACTATAACAAAATCTGTAACATTTATTTTAATTGTTAAACAACACTTTACATGAATATTACTTCTTTCAATTAAACTCAACAAAACTCAAAACTACTATCCGCAACACAAATCAAAACAACTAAACTACTATAAACATGATCTAAATGCATTGTGTCCTTGTTACTTTAAAAAAATTACAATTTAAAAATTTGACTTAAAAAACAAAACAAAAAACAATATTACATTCAACCTATACAAAAACTTCTAATATTGATTTTCTATAACAAATTTTCTCATTTCAAATAAATATTTACTTCTACATATATAAAATTTAAAATGTCAATTGTTTATTAAAGATGATTCATTTGTAAAATCATACTAACATAAGAATAAATTTTACGAATATATATAAACATATTAATTTAAAAACATTCTTTTCTATTCTAAAATGCATTGGACCATACCCATTGCATACATAAGTAATTTGTTGTACTTATTTCTTCCAGTAGAAATTCCTGATAGCCACTCGAGTGAAAGAGGACCCCACATCACAAAGTCATTTAATATGGCTCGCATATTTCAAGCCTCAGTTTCCTTGGGAAATATATGCCACATATCTTGTATATAATCTTGCTGGGATATGGAGTGAGGGCAATCTGCAACCATAGCTCAACTCCAGAGAGTATACAGTGCAATGGCTTCTGCAATCAATGTAGATCTCCTCCCTCATTCTTTCCACAGCAAGTCCTTCAAAATCTCCTGCTCTTCCTGCACGTGTAAACTGAAGCGCCCATCATATTCTTCACCAAATCAAAACATCATTATCTCCAGAAAGCTTATCCATGTCCTCAATAAAGAAAGGGATTCTCTGAAGGCATTCATAATCCTTAAAGGGTCAATTACCCGAAAGGGTTACGTTCCCGACACTTCAGTCTGCCGATTACTTATTCATCGCTTGAGTTGTGAAGGACATTTGGAGCACGTTGAGGAGGCCTTCTGCAACATCATTAGGGGTTACGCTGCTGCCCACATGGTCGACCAGGCCCTTGGAGTCCTTAGCGAAATGGAGGTAGCGCAATTCACTCCCACAACCAAAATCTACAACACTTTGCTGAATTCTCTTGTGAATGAAAACAAGTTTACGATGGTGGAACCGCTGTATTCACAAATGACATCTGCTGGGATCCGACCAGATGTTAGAACCTTCGGTATATTGATCAAGGCCTACTGTAAGGTTAGTACCCCGGCTTCTGTTTTCAGTTCATCGAAACATATGGTATCCAACTTCGGTTTTGTCCCCAATGAAGTAACATATAATTCTCTTATGGCTGCGTTTATTTAGACCGATAGGATGAACGAGGCCCTGAAGTTATTAAAGAAAATGGAGCCAAATGAATGCACTCCTAATATTGTGATTTACACCACGCTAATCCGTGGATACTGCGACAAGGGCCAGATGGAGGAGGCTGCCAAGGTTTTAGAGGAGATGTTTAGAAATGGGGTCAACCCCAATATTATGACTTTCACTACAATAATCAATGGCTTCTGCAAACAGAGCTGGGTGGATGAGGCTGCCAAACTTTTGGAAGGGATGCGACGAAGTGGGCTTTACCCAAATACTGTGACTTTAAGTATAATACTCAATGGTTTCTGCAAGCAGGGAAGGATGGACGAAGCTGTTAAACTTCTGGAGGAGATGCGTGGAAGTGGGGTTTACCCAGATACTGTGACTTTCAGTACAATAATCAATGGTTTCTGCAAGCAGGGAAGGATGGAGGAGGCTGTTAAGTTGCTGGAGGAGATGGACAGAAATGGGCTTTACTTAGATACTGTGACTTTTAGTACACTAATTGATGGATTTTGCAAGCAAGGAAGGATGGAGGAGACTGTTAAACTTCTGGAGGAGATGCTAGAAAGCGGTCTTTACCCGGGTACTGTGACTTTGACTACAATAATCAATGGTTTTTGTAAGCAGGGAAAGATGGAGGAGGCTATTAAACTTCTGGAGGAGATGCGTGGCAGTGGGCTTTACCCAGATACTGTGACTTTTAGTATAATAATGAATGGTTTCTGTAAGCAGGGAAGGATGGAGGAGGCTGTTAAACTTCTGGAGGAGATGCGTGGAAGTGGGGTTTATCCAGATACTGTGACTTTCAATACACTAATGGATGGGTTCTGCAAGCAGGGGAGGATAGAGGAGGCTGTTAAACTTCTGGAAGAGATGTGTGGAAGTGGGCTTTACCCAAATATTGTGAGTTTTAGTACACTAATTGATGGGTTTTGCAAGCAGGAAAGGATGGAAGAGGCTGTTCAACTTCTGGAGGAGATGCTAGAAAGCGGGTTTAATCCAAATGAAGTGGCTTTCAGTACAATAATCAATGGTTTCTGCAAGCAGGGAAGGGTAGAGGAGGCTGTTAGATATCTGGAGGAGATGCGTCGAAGAGGGCTTTACCCAAATACTGTGACTTTGGATCCAATAATCAGTGGTTTCTGCAAGCAGGGAAGGATGGAGGAGGCCCTAAAACTTCTGGAGGAGGTGCGTGGAAGTGGGGTTTACCCAGCTACTGCGACTTCAATACACTAATCGAGGGGTTCTGCAAGCAGGGAAGGATGGAGGAGGCTGTTAATTTTATAGAGGAGATGGATGGAAATGATCTCCACTCAAATACTGTGACTTTTAGTATAATAATTGATTGGCTTTGCAAGCAGGGAAGGATGGAAGAGTCTGTTAAACTTCTTGAGGAGATGCTAGAAAATGGGCTTAATCCAAATGAAGTGACTTTCAGTACAGTAATAAATGGGTTTTGTAAGCAGGGAAGGATGGAGGAGGCTATTAAACTTCTGAAGGAGATGTGTGGAAGTGGGCTTTATCCAAATACCATGACTTTCAGTATAATAGTCGACAGTTTCTCCAAGCAAGGAAGGATGGAGAAGGCTGTTAAAGTTCTGGAGGAGATGTGAGAGTAGGCTTTGCCCAAATACTGTGACTTTCAATACACTAATTGATGGATTCTGCAAGGAAGGAAGGATGGAGGAGGCTGTTAATTTGCTGGAGGAGATGGATAGAAATGGGCTCCACTCAGATACTGTGACCATTAGTACACTAATTGATGGGTTTTGCAAGCAAGGAAGGATGGAGGAGGCTGCTAAACTTCTGGAGGATATGCGTGGAAATGGGTTTTACCCAGATACTGTGACTTTCACAAGAATAATCTGTGGGTTCTGCAAGCAGCGAAGGATGGAGGAGGCTGTTAAACTTCTGGAGGAGATGCGAAGAAGTGGGCTCTACCCGAATTCTGTGACTTTCAATACACTAATCGATGGGTTCTGCAAGCAAGGAAGGAGGGAGGAGACTGTTAGACTTCTGGAGGATGCGCCCTTTACCTAAATACTATGATTTTCACTACATTAGTGTTGGGTTCTGTAAGCAGACAAGGAAGGAGGAGGCTGGTAAGTCTCTGGAAGAGATAGATGCAAGACAATGGGCTTTACCCAGATGTGAGGCAATGGGCTCTACTAAACAATGTGTTTTGCAAGCAGGGAGGAGCGGTGGAGGTAGTTAAACTTCTGAAGAAGATGCGTGGAAGTGGGGTCCACCCAAGTACTGCGACTTTCACTACACTAATTGATGTGTTCTGCTGGCAAGGAAGAAAGGAAGCAGCTTTTCGACTTTTGGAGAAGATGCACGGAAATGCTCTTGATCGAGAAACTGTGATTTTAATGCAGTAATCAGTGGGTTATGCAGAGCGAGATATCTAGACAGTGCGACAGATCTGCTTGAAATAATGATAGCTGAGGGCATTGAGTCTGATATTGCTGTAATTTTAGGTCTGTGCGTTATAGGGAGGCGCCAAGGGGCAAGGCTATGCTCTGTTCAATGCACACAGAGGTAAGAGCAGAAGCAGCTATTCAGCATTTAAATGAGCTCACTAGCAAGAGGCATATACCTAACAATTATACTTCAGTATTATCCTTTTGTTCTGCAAGGATGGCAACCTCAATGCTGCTCTTCATATATCACATGCTTTCCAGGGGTTGTATTCCAGATGTTAAGACTTATATCATGCTGGTGAAGAGACATTTAAGGGAGGAGAGGTCTCATCAAGCAATACAGCTTATGAAAGGATTGGATATAAGGGCGTCTACTGTCAAAGTCCATAAATTTCTGAAATTAGTTTTTCAAGAAATTGGTGGTTCTTAGCCCATTTCTGGTCTGCTATAGTACTGTCGAAATCAGTAAACCACATTTAAAGAATATCAAGACTACTCCACTATTCGGTTACCATTTCAACAATTGTTCATGGTAATTGTTTCTGGCTGCGCAGAAATGGACTTATTATTGAGCTCTATAGTATTCAGGATCTGAGACTGTCATTTGGGCGTCAACCATAAAAGTGATGATTCATGCTGCAGCAAGGATACACAAATCTTTAGTAGTTTATAGAGAAATGTTGGACAAAGTCCCAATTGGAAAAGCATTCGAATTTATTGAAATTTGTTGGTGAAGGGTTTCATTTAGAGATCACAACTTTTATGACTCTCATTGAATGCTTACATCTATTGGGAATGGCAAAGTATATGGTAAACTTTGCTATCCATAGCAGTGCCTTAAAAAAACAATTGTGAATGGCTTCCCCAAATTAGGGAAAGTGTAAGAAACCATCGTTGTCTTGGACAAATTGTTGGATTAAATTTAATAAATGAGCTTGAATTTTATATACAACTGGAATAACACAACTCTTACCAAAGGAGGAAATATATTGCAATTTTGGAAAGTTAGAACTTGCCATCAAACCCTTGTTTGTATTAAGCAGCATTTAGTTTTAGGGAGGTGACAAAACTTGAGGCAAGCTTTCTTTTCTCATGTTGTCAAGAACAACCGCATCAGTATAGGTTTGATCCTATTAATAATATAAATTATTTTAGCAAAATTAACAACAGAGGCTTCTATTTTTGTAGTTTTGTTCTTCTAATTTTTTTAAATCAGAAAATTGATCATAATCATAATTAGTGAAAAATTGATATGCATCTCTACCGTGTTACTGACAAATGTAGGAAACCATCACTACTACCAGAGTCTACTGCTCCTGCTTCCTCTTCTGATGCCGCTTCCATAAGCAGCAGCAGCAAAATTTAAAAGAGGAAGGAAAAGAGACAGATTAGGTCCACTACCGGACTGCCTTCGAATAATTTATGTAATTTCTGAAAATCTGAGCTATGTTCCATTATGGCTGCCTTATAATAATTTATGTAATTTCTGAAAATCTGAGATATGTTCCATTGTAGTTAAGTGATGAACAAAGCATCCGTGACAACTTATATTTTCATAATATGGGGTCTTTCCTGGTTAAAGTGATAGAAGGCTAGATATACAGTTTGCATCAGTGTTTGTATCAAAGCAGTTAACAATGGCCCAGAGGGGAGTCCGTGTGAATTTGGAAGGGAGGGGTAGGAAGAATGCTGTCCTTTATGGAAATGTTTCTAGGATTGAGAAGCTTATTGAAGCCTTCAAAAAATGGCAAGGTTCTAAGATAAAGATATGATATTTCTTAATTTAAATGTGAGCTCAACGCAGATGCATTTCTAGGTTGGTTCCAAGTACTGTAGTTTTACTCTAATATGTAGGATATTGATGAGAATAATCCAAACAGAGTAAAAATTGCCACATAAGTTGCATGCAGTCTTGTGGTGAGAGAATGTGCAGATGTTCAGAGGAAGACAAGGAAAAGATAAAATGAGGCTTTGGCTTAAGATGCTAAAACATTTGAGAGCTCAGTTTTGCCCTCAAATTATCAACAATAGATGTTTAAAGATTTTCAAATTTTGAAATAAAAGGATCATTGGTAGAGGCTTATACTGAATAGTTCACGAGGTATCAAATTCTAACAGAAATGCAAGAGAGTCAAGGACAAGTTGCTGCTTAAGTGAATGAACTACAACTTCCAACTTCGGGATGAGCTCATATTGTTGAAATTCGAAAGTATCTATGATGAATGATGAGAAAATTTATAAATAAGAGAAAAGTGATAAGTACCTATGGATAAGGGATGCACCACCCTCGAGAGTTATGAAATCCTAAGAGGCTTATCAGCACAATGCCTCCTCACTTTACTAGCACTTTGCTGAGCTAAGAAATCAAGATTAAGCTTGATGTGAATGCAAAATATTTGAAAACTCTACACTTTTGAAAGATAAAAATGTTAGTTTATTGGAAATGAAAGACCAACTAGCGGGCTTTGTTACCTCATTGGCCTGATGTTTGCACGAGTCTAGGATACAACAAAGATCCAGTTAGAATGCCAGCATTGTGCATGTGCTTTGTATGGATAGTGTACAAAGACCAAAACTAGAAAGTACAACATCAATAGTTACACAACTAAAAATGCAATGAATGTAAATAACAAAAAGCAGATTATGAGGTAAAAGCAACTATTCTAAAGAGAGGAGTGGGTAAGAGATCTCACAATCCATAGGTAGAAGAATCCGAAGAAGCTACAACATTTTGTTCCTTGAACTTACACACATCAACAAGAAAAGTGTTGGATTGTTTGTTCAAGCAGCTTGTGAAACTTAGACCCTTGTTTTGGCGTTTCCACCCCATGGACAACGAGATAGATACGATAACCAATATTCTAATAACGATGAACGATAATGGATAAAGAAAGAAAAATTTCAAGATATTGACATATGCTCTAATCGAAGAAGAGTAAATAGACATGACATAACTTCGTTCAAAGCCAAAAAGTCAGAGCTTGGTGAGTTGAAGGCAAGAACAAGCTTGCGTATGATGGAAGGTGGTGCAGCAACAATGTGAGGTGACCAATTTGCT
The DNA here is from genome assembly GCA_028749045.1 of Cupressus sempervirens. Classification (NCBI taxonomy): domain Eukaryota; kingdom Viridiplantae; phylum Streptophyta; class Pinopsida; order Cupressales; family Cupressaceae; genus Cupressus; species Cupressus sempervirens. Next base: position 392,482,559 of record CM053791.1, on the reverse strand, counting down.
GCAAGGAGGCTGTGAGAGTTGTTCAAATGGCAAAAAAGTTAGAGATAGCTCAAGAGATGTTTGAATGACCCAGGAGAGATTTGGATGACTAAGAGCATTCAAGAGCACGGAAATGGTGCAAAAAAAATGTTTAAACAAGCTAGGTGGAATTTTGGTGTCAATTGCCTACCAAAGGAGGAGTTACACTGCCAAAAATAGTAGGTGCAATGTACCAACGACCACCTTCAGTTTGTAAATCTGTGAGACAAGTGTGTTGCGTGGACATCTCTTTGACATGCATGTGTCCTAAATCAAACAATCCACACGGTCAAGGTTCTAGAGAAAAGGAGATGAAGGCAAGTTGGATGACATGATAGCTTAGGTGGAAATTTGATTTCGGCTAAAGAGTAGGCATTATATGATGAAGGATCACGTGGGGTGCAATTTATGATATCACACCACCAAAATAAAGGAAGAGGGAATTTCTGTAGGAGTGAAAGCCCTCCAAGCATTTTATTTGTGATCAAGCCTAGAAAGCTATACATTATCTTTGATGTTAGGCCAAGAAGAATTTAAATTTAATTGAAAAAAAATTTGAAGTTAGCTGAAAGAGAACTTATTCTTGAGAAGAATCTTAATATCTAGAGACAAGGAAAGTTTTGAAGTTGATTGGTAGAGGGAAAGTGCGAAGATACACAAGGATGCGTCCCTTGCCCTAGAGGTAGATTTCCCCATCCCCTAGCCATATTGGTGATGGTAGAGGGATGTCAAGGGGATATCTCTCTATCATCCACGCTACTTAGAATTGGCCAAAAATTGTTGAAATATCTCCTAGCCGTTTGGGGATGCCCAACCATCCTCATGGCTGGGAACGCTTCCGACCAAGAAAAATGAACTATGTTATTACTGTAATTTCTGGTTCTGCAAATTTGAGCTATTTTCTATAGTAGTTAAGATTATTAGTCTTGTAATGGGAAAAACATATCTGATCATTTTTCTTTCAGAATGCAGGGTGTTTACTGGTTTTATGAATAAAAATTATTTTAGTTTGATCACGAGACAAGGTGAGTGGAGAGTAGAGGTATTCTATGCACCAACTTTTGGTATCAAATAAGTTAATAAGGCCAAAGGGAAGTCCGTGCGAAATGGGGAGGAATGTTGTCCTTTTGGAATGTTGGTAGTGTCTTAGACCCGACTAAGAGGCCTATTGAAGCATTAAAATGCCAAAGATTTAAGATTAAGGTTGATATTTTGCAATCTAAAGGTGAGCTCAACCCAAATGCATTTTTAGATTGCATCCAAGAATTAGAGTTCTTTGAAATGGGGATATTGATGAGGATGATATGAAAAGAGTGAATATTACTACTTCCAAGTTGAAGTAGCATGCAGCCTTGCAGCGAGAGAATGCGCAAATTTTGAGAAGAAGAAAAGGAAAAGACAAGATGAGGCTTTAGCATAAGATGCTAAATCATTTGAGAGTTCGGTGTTACCCTCAAATTATCAACAAAAATATGTTTAAAGAATTTCAAAATTTGAAACAGAAGGATCAGCTAGTAGAGGCTGATACTGAACATTTCACGAGGCTTAAAATTCAAACAAATACGCAAGAGAGTGAACAAGTCGTTACTTGGTAAGTGATTGAATTTAAGTTTCAACTTTAGGATGAGCTCACATTGTTGAATCCATGATTGATGTAGCTTACTGATATGCATTAAGGGTAGAGTAGAAGCCATAATGAAAGGCGGAATTTATCAATAAGAAAAATGATAACTACTAGTTGTAACATTTTCACACCATCATCTCATTGCAAATGAGGACCCCCTCTTTTTTTCTTTAACAATAGGATAAGTGGTCTTAAATGGTCTTGGTAACAATTTTCAAGTCTCCAGACAATTTTGGCCTGCTAGGGTAGTGAAGCATGCCAGGGACATGAGTGGAGTTAGGAAAAGTCTGTTGGGGATTTGGAGTTGAAAATTGAAGGATTTTTTATTACGTGAGTTAGAATGTTTTGAAAATCCGTGTTCCAACTTCATTTTGACCTTAGAAAGTTAGTAGAGGTTGTCATAACGTTGTTGAAGGTGTGTTGAATCTTGAAATTTGGCTAAGTTTGAAATTTTGTGAAAACTACCAAAGTCTAGAATCTTATTATAAATCATATGAGGATGAAACCTGTCTCAAGCATCTTGATAGTATTTATTTTCAATATAACTTAAATATTATATTTTATATAAATCCTCCCACCCTCCAAATTGAAAAAATGACTAAGTGTAGACAATAGGTTGCAAGGAGAGAAATTCCTCTAGGCGCGGCAGTTCCGTCAACCAAGAGGAATCCAAATTTCTCTAACACTCCAAAATCCCACTCCTTGCAAAAGCAGGTTCCAAGTCCAAGTTGGCGAGGATAAGTGGAAGATGCAAAAATACTGGTTTTTGAAGTGAAGTTGTGTTTAGAGGAAATTCCTCTGGGCATGGCAGATTCTGCCTGCCCTAGAAGAATCCAAATTCCTATGACAAGCTTGATTTCTGCCTTCCTAATGTTGTTCAAATTCCTCCCCTCCCTTTCAATCCACTTGTGGACAAGTTGTCAAGGTCACCAAGTGAGGAAAAAGGCACTGTTTGAGGTCAAAACATCAGGGGGAAAATGAAAATCAGATTCAAGATGAAGTGGGGAAAATGTATGTCCAAGAGGAAAACTCTTCTGAGCGTGACAGATTGTGCTAGCTCTACAGGAATCAAAATTCCTCTCAAACCTCAAATTTCTGCCCTCAAGCTTGGCTTAGAAAAAGCATCATGAAGGTGAAACAAGTTCATTTTGACATAAAGGCTGCGAGTTTGAGGCGGAATGGTGGCTGGGCAGATTTGAAGTGTTTGAGATATGAATGAGAGAAATTCCTCTCCACTCCCTGATTTCCACCACCTTGTTAGGGACAAAAATGAAGGCATAGTGAGGGAAAAATTGCAAAGGAAAAGAGCAAGCAGTTCGGAAAGTTTATAAAATGATAAAGAGAGATGATTGAGAAAGACCTAGAGGAAATTCCTAAAGGCAGGACGGAATCCGTGTGTCCTTGAGGAATCCAAATTCCTCTGCTACCTCATATTTCCACCTTAGGAGAAAGAGGAAAAAAAACATGTACTACAACTCCAATCTGCATTGCAAAAGAGATATAAGGAATAGATAGAAGGATTAGTCAGAGAAATTGAAGTGAAAAGTTTAAACCCAAAGATTAGCTCCACGAATCTCATAATCATTGCCCCATGTGAATTCTTGATGCATCCTCTGTTTATGATTCCTCTTAGCAAACGTTGTATATGAGGGCAGCAGAAACTACAACTCCTGAAAAATCCCCAAATTAGTGTTTCACATTCTAATCATTCTGTCAAATAATTCATAGACATTGTCTACAATCTTTATTTCATGCATATATTTTCAAAATCCATTTCCTGAACTTTGTCTTCATTGCCTTTTGAAATATTCAATTAAGACTACTTTTACTTTTTATCCATAAGACAACCCTGTTTTGAGTAATCTCATCAAGCATTTCCATTTTCATTGTTACTACTTCAGTATCAATTTATAGGTTCTATAGAAGTCTGGCTGTAATATGAAATACTTCCCAATGTTATATTATAATTTGATGAATACCCCACAGGGAATTCCATTTTTATCAATCTCTGCATCATTTGTGATTTCGCAATCTTTATATGGAACAAAACAAAGAATGTGAAATTAACCAGACAGTTTTTAATTTTTGTATCTTCAAAATTCATATTGCTGACATGTGTAGCACTGACAGCAATGTAACCCCTTCAACAAATTGATTCTGCGTGCGTGTCGGATTCAGACCTCTTTCATATTTCATATATACATAGTAGACATCTTCAACGACATATGCTTGAGTCATTGTGTCAAACGTTTATAATGTCGTGTCTTTGTTCGCATTTCGCATGAATATCTACATGTCACTTACAACCACATCATCTGGCAAAATTGACATGTGCTATGCTCTAGCAAGTGTCTAGTTTACCATCCAAGATTATCTTGGAGGTCCATGAAGATATTTATTTCCATACATAGGCAGTTTGACTTAATATTTTTGCTCAATGTAGAAACTCACGACAACTCTGATACACCTTGTGAAAGGTGGATGGACAAAATAAACTAAAATGGGAAAATACTCAAAGTGCTGCAGCACTAATATATTTCATTAACTTTCCCATATCAATAACATTACAAAATGCCTTTATTTATAAAGGTCTTTGATTATTTCTATAAACATCTAAATTAACCAACATAGGACAAATAAACTTTTCTAGAACTATCTAAAGATAAATGACTTCTAGAACTTTACCTAACCCTATTCGTAAATCCAAGAATTTCTATAATCCTCTATTATGATTTTACATTTCTTTTGAGAGGGAAATTACACATTCCAACACTCCCCCCTAATTTCAACCTCAAGTTTTGTTGCATACAAATCTATCAGTAATCTTCATATCTATTAATGCCTTCGTGAATACATGACTGCTGTTTGCCTCATCTACCAAGGTGTGTGACTCCTTTTGTCTTCCAAGGCTACGGCCTTTAATTTCTACAAACATTTTGTTAGCAATTGGTTGAATCTTTTACCAATGATTTCCTCTTTTCACAAGATCCACTAATAATCTTGCCTCATCTGTCACAAATGCCAGTCACAGGATTCACTAATAACCTTGATCAAATTCATATCTTCTTTCAGCTACCCCTTGATAGCTTCATGTGTCACAAATGGTGACAAGGTTCTGTAAATAACCTTGCTCGGAAAAATAATAAATCTCTTTGTTGTCACAAATGGTGAAGAACAAATTCCTTCTTCTTTAGCTATCCCTTGATTAGCTGCTTTTGTCAAAAATGGTGACAAGATTCTCCCAATTAACTTGACTTTGATTTGTTTGTCACAAATGGTGATAGGATTTTCTTAACCTGGCTTTGATACCACTTGTAGAAACACAAGACATCACTAATACACCTTGTAAAAGGTGAATGGACAAAATAAACTAAAATATAAAAATACTCAAAGTGCCTAATACACCTTGTGAAAGGTGGATGGACAAAATACACTAAAATGGAAAAATACTCAAAATGCCACAACACTAATATATTTCATTAACTTTCCCATATTAATTACATTGCTAATATCAATTACATTTTGTCCATATCAGTAACATTAAAAGACGACTCTATTTTATAGAGGTCTTTGATTATTTCTAGAAACATCTAAATTAATCGACGTAAGACAAATAGACTTTTCTAGAACTATCTAAACATAAATGACTTCTACAACTTTACCTAACCTATTCGTCAATCCAAGAATTTCTAAAATCCTTTATTATGATTTTACATTTCTTTGAAGGGGGAAATTACACATTCCAACACTCAACAAGTCCTGTGTTCCATGCTTCCATAGTTAACACATTTCTCTGAAGAATTTTGTTGAACAGCTGAGAGCCCACTGAATTAACAGTCTGCATGCATACATTTTGTGGTTCTTGCAACTACAACATATTGTGATGGATACCCATATTTCATTACCATTTCAGTATTTGTATTGGGAGTCTACCAGCAGCTCATTGAAGTCAAATTTTGAACAGCCCTCGAATGTCTTGCACATCATAACACACCCGCAATTTCAAGAGACTGTATCTGCCAAGCCATTCACTTTCCTTGTCCTATCATGCACTTCCATTTAAAATATATATCTTCATGAATTGTACTTCTTTTCAAAGCCCTTATATGCATGGTCTCTGTGATTTCAACATCCGATTGAAAACCCCCACTTTTTATTGGCATGCAATCGTGACACTGTGAGACTGCACACATTTGCTCGATATTTTGTGAAGGAGTGTTGTAGAAAATATATAAAATATTTTTTTATTTCAATGTTGTGTTGATATTACATTTGATAGGTATTTATAAAGTAGTGGAAACTACAGAAAATTAAATAGTTTAACTGCGCACAACTTCATCTCTAACTATTTTCCCTAAACAATGTAATACAAAAATTAACAATGTAATACATTATACATTATACTATCAAACAGATACATTATACTACCAAACGGTTGACTCATATTTGTGCTTCATGTTATGCTTGAAGACATATTTCCATTTACCAAACACTTGTTCTTTATTTATATTCAATCTCTAAAATTGCAGCATGCCCGAGGCCAAATCTTTTTCAGGCATTTTATCGAACATTTCGCGTGCATTGAGATTGTGTGTGTATTGTTGCCAGATATTTGCTTCAAAGTCCTAAAACTTTTCAGCGAACTCATTCTTATATCTGCACAATTGTTGCATTTCATTTTTTGAGATGAAGTATCTCATGCCGTATCTATATTTCCACTCTTTACTTTTGAAGACTCCAAATACCTTTTCAACAGATTCATTATCTCTAAAAATTTAAAAATCATAGCATCTCACAGATTTCTTCGTGGAATCCACGGTATGGCCGTAGATGCTCTATCACAAAGCCCTTGTTTTGTCATAAGTGGAGAGGATGATCAGCCCGCGACCACTACATTAAAAAGACAAAATTTGTCATATGGTATGTCATTCATCTTTTACACACGAGCCATTTTGGTCTTTTGCACTTCTTACCCAATGCCTTCAATGGGTTCGTATGCTGTCTATGTCTATTCTTTTATAGTCCTTATGCGTACAAGGCAAAAAGCATTTTTTTAATGCTTCTATTACTGTTCCAAATCTAAATAATCCTTCAGCCATTTAGATACATATGGAGGTTTCAGATGCCTCTTCAACAAACCGTCACTGCAAACAAAACAGAGCATGATCATCTCTCATCAGAGAGATATGAAGTTTCCCATGACATTCCATTTAATTCACCTTAATTTGGCCAATGTTAAAGGACAAGGATTTGATAGATGTCATATGAGTTTGAAAAGACTCTCCCACTCAAATTGAATAGTATTGATTTTAAAATCTGTTGAACACAGTTAGATACAATTCAAAAAACTAAAGCTTTAGTTGCCACATGCTAGTTTCCCTTTTCGAGATTGACTCTAGGCGTTGCAGAGAAATCATCAGACTTCAAAGCATGGTTGGAAAAACAAACATTTGGACTTATTACAGGTGCATTTTCCCGTTGGTTCTAAATATCAACAACAATGGTGGCCAGGCCTCATATGATTGAGCTGCTAAGTTATGACAATTGAGTGGGGTTTTTTATCACAAGTAATTATTATTTTTATATTTATTCTAATACTAAATCAAAAAATGTTGTGGAAAGGTATCAATATTGTGGGTACATCTTTGTCCATAACTCATTCTCTTTTTGCTGACGATACTTTACTTTTTGGATTATCTACATATAAAGAAGCACAAAATATGAAGAAAGCCATTGACCTATATACACAAGTTTCAGGTCAATGTATCAATGCAACTAAATCTAAAATTTATGTTTTTAATACATCCCAATTGGTTTCTCAAAGAATAATCTATCTTCTTGGTTTTCCTCGTGATCCTTTACCTTCTACTTATCTTGGTGTTCCCTTTTTTATGGGATTAAACAAACCCTCTTATTGGAAATCTATGATTGATCGTATCAATAGTAGAATTAGTGCTTGAAAGGTTTGTTGGTTATCCCTCTCAGGTAGAATTTTGCTTATCAAAATTGTTCTTTCTGCCATTCCTAACTATTACTTCTCCATTCTACAAGCCCCCAAAGGTATCATCTCTCAAATTGAAACTTTAATCCACAACTTTTTTTGGTCAGATAATATGATTGGTCAGAAGAAAATACTACTAATTTCTATTCATGTCATGTAAATCTCTTATAGAATAGAAGGTGTCGGACTTTCGAACATCACCAGTAGGAATAGGGCTTTTGGTGCTAAATTTGTTTGGCAAATGTATAAAAAATCCTCTGCCAAATAGTGTCACCTTTTACAAGAGAAATATTTAGATAAGTTAGAACCTTCCAGAGTTCTTACTGTGCTAGACCCACCATAGGGGTCTGTCATTTAGGATTTCATGATGGCTTCTCGAGAAGTTATTACTTCATTCATATCATGGCAAGTGAACAATGGGCATAGTGTCAATTTTTGGTTTGATCCATGGAATGGGTGCCCCCCCGCCCTACCGCTATTGATTCTCTAAAGGATTTTTCAAACATAGTGATTCAAACTTGGGGGACATCCTTTTCTACTTATGTCTCAACTATTCATAGGTTCACATGGCTAGTCATTTGGCAAGACCCCTCAACTCTTCCTATATCCCATAATCAGGCTGCTTCTTTCAAACAAGTACTAGTTGAAAGGAATGTCTTTATGTCTAATCATCCAGATTTCCTCTTTTGGGTTCCAGCTAAAGATGGTAAATACTCTATTAAACGAGGATACTTGGCTCTCTAACACAACCAATAAAATCAAACCACATATTATGGTTCTGAATTTTGCTAGAATAGCTTAGTTATGCCAAAAGCAACATGCTTTGAATGAATTGCACTAAATATTTAAATTCTAACTAGTGATTGTCTTCACAGATTGAACATTTATGATCCCTTTTAACTACGTGCTCTATCTGCAAGTTATAGAAACAACAAATCACCTCCACTTAAATTGCCCTTTTGCCCAAGATTGTTGGCATTTTGTCCTTGATAAGCTTAATTTCCATATGTCATTACCTAATTCTCCATGGGATTTATTCCAAGCATGGCCAATCCTATACTCTAAATCAATATTTTCATGTCTTTGGAAGTGCATCCCTGCATCTGTAGTATGGGGAATTTGGTGGAAAAGAAACAAGATAATTTTTAGACAAACGCCATCTCCAATACCTCAGTTTTTGGAAGGATTAGAGATATCAATTGTTGAGCTTGTTAATGCTTCAATAAGTAAATATAAGGATAAACATGTTTTTTCTCATTGGGATGACTATGTTATTCAGTGGTGGAAGGGTTTACTTTTTCCTCATCTTCCTACTCCATTATGTCCATCCAAGATTGCTTTTATCCGAGCACAAATCAAGTGGATTCCTCCAAGTGAGGGTTATTTCAAAATAAATTTTGATGGGGCCTCTAGAGGAAATCCAGACATCTCTGGGTATGGCATAGTCATTAGAGATTTTAAAAGTCATGTGATTGCAGCAAAATCATCTTCTCTCCCACAGTATACTAATAACAAAGTTGAGGCCTTGGCCTTGCTTTTTGGTTTGGAACTTGCAAAATCACTTTCTATATCTAAGTTACATGTTGAAGGGGATTCATCCATTATTATTAATGCATGTATTAAACATCATGTATATAATTGGTCCATATAGTATATATTACATCAAGTATGATCTCTTCTTGATTCAATCTTTGAATCTTACATCATACATACTAATAGAAGACAATCTTTTAGTTGATTGTCTAGCTAATTTGGATACTAATGGGGTTTATATTAACTCTTTACTTTCCCCACTTAACCTCTTTGATCTACCCAACTTGGTTAATATTATGACAAAAGAATATGTTTTGAATAAGGCTAAGTCCTCATATTTTATTTGATAGTAAATCATGACTTCTCTATGATTTTGCATATTTATTTTTCTTTTATGGATTTCATTTGTTCTTTTGAGATATTGTATGCAAGTTAAGGTCTTGGATTGCACTTGCATTAGATGGCTTTCTAATATCATGGTCTTAATTGATGTTTTAGATGTAGATTAGTGATGGTATCTCTGTGACAATTTTTGGTTGGGCTCGTGGTCTTGTCTCTAGCACCAATCAATTGTATTTATATGAGTTTTGGGCTCTTTGTAATCATTATATTCTCGATTTGGGAATCTCTAGGATAAGATTCATTAGTGTTGATAGATACTCTCTCTTGATGTAGTATTTCTTCTTCTGCATCCTTTTTTTTTGTATTAGGCAATGACCAATTTTTTTTATTTTCTAGGGTTCTTTTCTCCAGGAGCTATTTTGAAGTAGTTATTATTAATATAAATATAATGTTTCGCCAAAAAAAAAAGAAGAATATACTAAGGAAAATGAAAATAGTCTAAAAGTTTATTTCCAAATTTTGTGGACTTTGAACCCATGATATAAAACATTTTTTTTTAAAATACCAATAAAATTTTCAAAACCAAACAAAATCTAAACAATCTTTAACAAAACTTATTACATTTCTATACGGGTGATCCCACAATAATGGGTTCCACTTTTTGACCAATTTTGACACTGAAATCAATATTTTTGCAGCAAACATCATGTTCAAGTGACTATATCTCCAAAACTATAAATAATTTCAAGATGACATAAACTAGTGATTTTGACTACTTTGTTCCTACTTTGTAACCATATTTTTTAATCTAAAAAAAAAATTATTTATGTCAAATTTTTTTATCTCCTCCGAGAAGTGGTACATAATAAAATTCAATATTTTAAAGAGTGACAATCCATTTGACACACATAACTTTTTTTCTAGAAATAATAATGAAGTAATTCTTTCGGCGTTAGATTTGTGACATCAATATCCACAAGATGCATTTGGTTTGATTTATTTTGGTTGAATATTGTATGGTTTATGAAGTTTTGAAGTGTCATGAACCGTAATTCAGACATACATTCCGTTTGACACATATAATTTGAAGTCAGTTTATCATAATTTTTTTTTTTTTTTTTTGAATAGAAATGTATCTCAATAAGCTAGTTCCTACATATTTTTCAAAAAAAATTTGACCCAATTTACTAATTTTCTCGAGGTGTCAAAGTCAGTTGATGTTCAATTGATAATGAACCTATAATGAGTTAAACTCATATTTGAAAGTCTTAACGATTAAAATATGTATTACAATTATAGTCATTGGAAAGCTTGCTCCGGGTAGCACATTTTGACATTTTTTATTTTTACAGTAGGAGATCATTCTCCTGCAATTATGGAATTCAAAAGAGCTATATATATATATATATATATATATATATGAAAAAAAAGTTAATTTTTTTTTCTAATTTTGCATGTTCGCGCGAATATGGGGTATGTTTGCACAAACATATCTGATGTCAACAAGTTCGTGCGAACAGTCTAAAAAATCCGAAAAAGTTGCCATTTGTAAAGTAATTTTCCATTTGTAAAACTATTTGCCATTAACTTGACCTACTATGCATTGTTTGTCTTTGCCATGAATTTCGTTCGCAAAATCAAAGACATCAATGTGGTAAAAAAATTATACATCTAAATTATTTATTTCTTTCTTTCATTAGTGAAGTTGTTTAACAGATGCATTGAAGTTAAATTAAAAATTAGTAACACATTAATGGTGTTAAAAAATGTATATTCTTATTGTGTTACTAATGGTCTCCTTTCAGCATGTGGCAATCGTGGGATGAAGACATGATCATAACAAACTACTAATGCTTGCTTTGCAGGATGTTGTCGAAGACCATTGTGTGTTTGTCAAAATCATGTGTGTGGATTTATTAGATTAAATAACACTTCGTTTGGTGCTTAAAATGAACTTTTTATTTTCTGTCTGACGTGTCTACAGTGTTTAAATTTCTAAGAGTTGCATTGGACGTATCCTCTCCCCTTACCATTCGTGGATCTTAGGTGTAAGAGAAATCCATGTAACTTCTATAGGAGGCCTACCTTGGACCAAGATACTCAATATTGGGTATGCTAGGGGACGACCTCAGAGCAGTAACGGGCCAAAAGCCAGGTCAACGTTCCAGCCACTATATAAAACTCGATTATGGTGAAAGCTGTGTCAGCGGTATTGCTGAGTGATAGCTCTCCTCCAGTACCCTTATGGTGCATTAAACCCTGATTCTCAGGGCTGGGAGACCTTCTAAGGAAGTTTATCACTCAGTTGCTAAATGGAATGCCCTTACTAAAAACCATGTTTTAGTGGCCAAAATCCTTTTTATCCACTGGCTCAAGGGGTCACCCATGCCCGTGAAGACATCCTACATTCTCGCGGTCCTTAGTAGAGACAACAGTCCCTTAGGAAGTCATGCCTCTTGAGACGCGGATCTTGGTAGGCCTGAGAAGTGAGTGTGCTATAAGGGGGAGCCTGTGGTGCCAAGGTCCTAAGTTGTCTACTCTGGATAAGCACTGTTGAACTTTGGTTCAAGTAGGAATTCAATGGATATAGTCCTAAAGCCTAGGTTGTGATGTGATTGTTCACTTTTAACAATAGCTATTCTTGTCTTCATGTGTCTTGCATGTGTGTAAAACATAATCAAGATAAAAGCCAACATTCAAATTTACACCTTGGAAACTTGCAAAACCTTGTCAAAACATCAAACATAGTCAAAACCTTGTCAAGATTTCACCTAAGTTCAAAAAACCTTACGTATACCTCTATCATTAGCATAATCATATTCCTAAATGTCATTTTTGACTTACCCTAGTGGTATATCCCCCTTATATTGCATTGTTCAAACCCTAGCATCATTTTCACTATCAAACCCTATCAAATTGTCCATCAACCAACTTGTCTTCTTGATCACCTATCCTCATTTTGCATAACCTAAACGTCATTATCAACCCTAGGAAACCATCCCTTGGATAGTTCACTTTGCATACACCTACCTTTAGCATCTTTACCAAGTCCAAAGCATAACCCTAACTTTCATTTTGCATATCATAATCTTCATCTTGCATACCTTCAAAACGACACCTTGCATTTGTACTTGCATAACATCCCTAGGACATTTGCACTTTGCATATCAAAACCCTATGTCATTTAACATTTCCTCACATTGCATAACATCCCTAAACACTTAAAAATCTCAAAAACACTCATATCTTGCATACCCACATCTTAATTATCAAGTTTTGACCTCTTTTACCAACTACAACCCTGTTTTACCAACTACACACTTCATGGGCAAAGTTGGTAGTTTCAGGGTCCAGTTGGTAGTTTTAGGGCGCACTTGGTAATTAGGTGTTTCATTCTAGGTTCCAAAACCCTAATCTACACTTCCACACTTTGCATTGCATCCCAAGACCTTAGGAAACACTCTAAATCACTCAAAACACTCAAAATTTGCATTTTAGGCACCCTGCAACCCTCTTTTACCAACTACAACCCTTTTTTATCAACTGCACACTTCAAGTGTGCAGTTGGTAGTCTAGGTGCACACTTGGGAGGCATAAATTTCATTTAGGTTTCCCTCCATTGCATTTGCATTCTGAGGTATCATGCTAGCACTCACTAGGACACAACCTTTGGAGTTGTCAAATGAAATAATGGCACCTATAAGGTCTCATCAAGAATAAATCATCAAAATATTCTAAGGTACATTTGAACACATCAATGTTAATCCCTTGTTTGAAGAGATACCACCAATTCCTAAATATCCCAAAAGGACGTTAAGACTTGATTTTAGGACTCACATCATTTGGAGCTACATCATTTGGAGAAGAAAGAAGGACATGAGAGCTACAAATGAAAGAGGGGATTTCTAAAATTATGTTTGCTTCTTTTGATAGCCAACGCTATTTTCTTTTATGCAGCAATTTATTCTTGAAAAAATAGACTGATCTTTTTCCATAAAATGAAAAGCAATTTATTTTTTAGGAGAAACATTCTAGTATTCATACCATGTTATTTGTTTGTGATTCAATAATGGCTTAAGAAGGATTTGGTGCTTTGCCACTTGTAAAGAATGTGACTCACATATTTTAGTCATATTATAATGAAGAATATTTATGCTTTGTTGCAGATGACTGCATTCTATTGATTTCTGTCAAACAATTTAAAAGTACCAACAGCGATAGACAAATCTGTATAGTGATTTTTTTATCTGGTTACTGCGCGAAATTTATCTTGAGGCAAGGGATAAATTATTATTATTTTTTATTTTATAATGGGAAACAAGAAAGGAAGGCAAAATAAATATGCAAGGAAAAGATCTAATGAAGCAGAACAAAGAAATATTTAGAAGACTGCAACACGTTATCATCGAATTAAACAAAGTGAAGGAAATGTTGAAGAAGGCTCAACAGAAGTAGTAGTTTGTATGGGAGAGAGGTCAGAAACACTCCCTATGGAATCTCAAACAATGAATGTTGAAGAAGGTTCAAGATCAGTCCCTACAGAGGTTCAAATAACAGAAGTCGAAGAAGGGTCAGAATCTTTACCTGTTGAATCTCAAACAACGGATTTTGGAGAAAGCTCAAGATTAGTCCCTGTAGAAATTCCAATAACAAAAATCAAAGAAGGGTCGAGATTAGGTGCAGGAATTGGTATGGATGAATTCTTAAATATTGTCCAATCTATAAAGTATGGCATTTCTCATAAGAATTTAGATCATTTACTTAAAATGGATGTAGATAAATTGAGAAAACTTGCAGCTAGTGTTCAACCATTAAGTTTGTCTAAGAGAAGGTCAATGAAGAAGAAGATAAGAGAAATTAAGACTCAATTTGATAACACTGAAACACTTGAACAAGCTCAGTTGCTTTCACTTTTTCTTACACAAAAAAAGTTGCAAGAGGCATTGAAATTGTTAGGTGTAAACACAACATCAAAGAAGAGAAGATTTTCTAACATGCAAATTGATTTGATTGAAAATGTTAAACAAGGTTTGAGGAACATAGGAAAACACTCTCGAACTAAAGATAAGTTTGTGGCAAGAAAAGTGATGTTGATGTCTGTTGTAAGTATAAATATGTCTCAAAATAGACTAATATCTTCAATTTCGTCTGAAATGGGTTCTAGTAGGAAAACAATGAGACAATATGTTAAGAGAAGATTAATTGTGGATGACAGTACTATGGAGGGCAACTGGGCAATCATGTCTAGAGCACCTCGTTCTGATAGAATTGAAGAGTTATTAAAAAATTTAGTCATATAATTTTGGATTGATAACACTCATCCTTCATCAAATAGTAGAGATGTTATCAGGCATAAGATTGCACCTGGTCAAAATGAACATCATACAAAACATTGGTTGGACACAACATAGCATGAGTTATATGTGTTGTTTTGTAATGAACATCCTAATGTAAAAGTTGGCTAAACATTGTTTGAGAAATTGAAGCCATACTTTGTGAGGTCAAACAAAATGTTTGAAACTCCTTATTTTCGTCATCATATTGCGTTTGATCTCCACTATCAGGTATTTCAAAAGTTTATAGAAGACACATATGGTTTTCATGCTGCTCCTCCTAGTAGGAGAAGTGAGTTTATATCATCCATTTTGTGTGACAATATAGATGATCCAACTGGTAAAATAAATTGCATCAAAGAATTATGTGAAACATGTGGTGAATTGGCTCTATTTCCTTTGAAAACTGAAAATATTGATATAACAAAAATATTGAATTGCAAAAGTTACAAGTATGTCAAGAATGAAACAAAGTTGGGGAAAGAAACAAAAAGGTTAGAATATGTTGAAGAGGAGTTGTCTGTTCTAACATTTATGGATAGATTTAAGAAATTGATTCAACCTTATATTTGTTATGCATTTTTTGCAAAGTGGCAAGTACAGTAGTTTTGAACTTTGAGAGATAATTTTCCACTTGGAACAATTGTATCAGTTGTTGATTTTGCAGAGAACTATTCATTTGTTCATTACAAAGCAATTCAATCAGATTATTACTTTAATAAGCAGGTCACTATTATGGTACATGTTTTTTATAGACATGCACAATTAGATTTGGATGGTGTTTAGAGTATAGTTCAAGCATGAGTAATTATAAAGGAATATCATTTTCAGATAAGTGATGATAAAGAACATGACATTCACTATTTAGAACATTGGTTCAATGCGTTCTTTTCTTATTTGAAAGAAAGAAACATAAATGTTGATAAACATTATGTTTGGTCTAATGGATGTGAGAAACAATTTAAATCATCTTAGACCATTTTATGCATTGTGTAGATATCATCGCAATGAGAATATAAAACACATATGGAATTTCTTTGAGAGTGGCCATGGAAAAGGTGAACATGATGGTGTTGGAGCTTGCATCAAACGTGTTTTGCGAAAGTATCAAATCAATTATCAGGGAGTTCGTGTAAATGATGCACATGGTGTTGTTGAATGGTGTAAGACTCATTTTGCATTAGATAAGGTCGGGACATCATCAAAAATGAGTTGCAGGCACCATATAGAGTCTTCTGGGAGATAACAAGTATGGATGCATACATCTGTTTAACTTTTATGCAATTAAATTATAAAATTTTATTGTTAAGTTTTATTTTTGAATTTTTTGAAGTTTAAATTTAATTTTTCTATATTTTCTATTTAACGAACTTTCAGTTGTTAATAAAAAAATATGCATGGTTGCAAGAGGATAGAAAAGACACGTTCCTTATATTCAGTCATGAGTACAAATAATTGCAATTGGACATTGAAGACAAGAGAATACTCATGTTTTTGTGACAGTTGCATTGATGAAAACTATGAAGAATGCATCAATAAGACACATGGATGTACAGGTGCATGGATTTCAGTACCACTTGATGTTACCGATACATTTGATAAAGAAGATGAAAATTTTGATGATATTCCATTGATTTCTGATGATTATAATCATATTTCTGGATTGGTAAAAGTGGGTGAGTATCATAAAAATTAATCTCAACTTTTTATTTAATTATCAATTTCAACTGTTTTATATATATTGTACACATGCATTCATGTATACTTGTTATGCAGGAGATGTCTTTGCAGTGATTGCTGAGCTTGGAAATCATGAAGGTGTTAGTTATTATTTATTGTGATGTACTGTAGAGAGGACAAAGTTATATGACCATGAAGAAAGTGATGGAATGTTGTTCCCCATAGGTAAATTATACATATACATGTACATGCACATATATATTTAAATAAATAAATATATCTAGGTAACTTCATATCTGTCAAATTTTAAAACACTTAAATTTGTGGTACAGGTTCTGTTGTGATAGAGGGAACATATTTGAAGCGAAAAAAAATAGTCCAACATGGAATACACTTTTTTGATTATCAACCTGACAACAAGGTTTTACAATACAACCACTTGGTCATTGCTATAGGGCTTTGTCTACATTCAGTCAAACTTAAGTGTGTACATCGCAAGTGGAGACTAGACAGTGAAGATCATGAAAAAATATTGCATGTTATAAGTGTACATCATGGTTGATTAGACCTTTGAGATTTATTTTATAATAATCTGAATATCAACTTTGGTGAAATGTGTTTTCAATTGTACTATGGTGAAATTGTGAATATCAACTTTGGTGAAATTGTGTTTTTAATCTGAATATCCAAGTCTAAATTATCATTAGTTTATTTAAATACTATAATATTAATTGTACTATGGATGAATTTAATAATTTAACAACTTGATATAAATAGGCTAGAAGTTAGTTTGAACCTACACAATTTCATAAGCTTCCATGACAAACCACTTTAGAGTCAGTTCAAAGGAATTCGTTGGACGACTGAAAATTGAACTCTTGTTAAAAAAGAAAAGTATTTTCTGATTGTAGACCTTTATAAAACTAGTTTGAAAATGAAAAAATTTACTATTCTTAGTTTGGGGTATGTAATCCTTTGATTTGACAATTTAAAATCAGTAGAGAACATTCTATTCTGGTTAAAATCCTTTTCCATTTTTTAAGTAGTCTATTAATGTTGAGTTATTTACAAAAAAAGAGAGCCTACACATTGATCAAGAAAAATTATTAGCTGAGGCTTTTGAGTGCATTATTTCCCTCAATTCCATCACAATGCGAGGAAACTCATAAAAAACAGAGACAACACAACTTAAATGTATCCCAAGTTGATGAAGACCAACTTCTGCTCCACCAATACTAGAAAACAGAGAGAAAGTACTTTGATGCCATTAGGATATAATGCTTTCAAGACTGATAAATGATATGCAACTGTATCTGTTTGGAATGAATTACCCAAACAATGCAAGCGATCAGTCAGACAAGAAGTTCCACGAGTGTGATCTCTATTAAATCCTAATATAAGCTCTATCTCATGAAGCTCTAGAGGGACGAGGTCATCTAGTGCCACCCATACCAAATTCCACTCTTCACACTTTTGAAGTATATATTTCTGCGCACTATCTTGCAGTTGCCCTCATGAATTCTGAATCATAACTCTTAGTTGATCAATAAGGACAATGCCACATCATCTTGAGTCTATGGAATTCAATTTTGTCCTCTAATCCCAACAAGGCCAATACTTTTTTATTTGCGGAAGTGCTTCCTGAATAGTCATGGGGGGGAGAGGTTCTTCTTGAAATCACTCTTCTATTGGAAGGTTATGCACATACCCTCTTGCTCTTCTGGAAGCTGAAAAGAACATTGAGTCCACCAACTCTGGTTCAACACTATTAAATTGTTCAGATATTGTCTTCCAAATATCCTTCGATGCAAAAGCATCATTCTCATAGTAGAAAAAAGGTGGCCCTTGCATGAATGCATTGATTTCCTTTGAACGCTGGCCAATAGGTTTCCCAGGAACTCCAAAACCAATTAGTTCCTTGGGACACAAATTAGGGATTGCATCACATACTTCAAAAATTGCTTGCATTGCATACCCTCTATGTATTTTTCATACTTCAACACTTTCATTATCTATGTAACAATTCTTAAATATCAACTTCTTTTCAAACTATTGAATTTCATCTTGAATTAAATGTGTTTTTAATTGTACGATCATAAGTTCTTAATTATCAAATTTAGTTTATTAAAAAATTATATAATTTAATAATTTAAATTAATTGTACCATGGATGAATTTAATAATTTAAATTCATTTATCAACTTTTGTTCAAAGATTGAATTTCATAAGTGAAAATTAAACATGTGTTTTTAAAATTGTAAGATTATAAGTTCATAGTTATCATTTAGGTTAGCTTATTAACATATTTTTATCCACATAAAACTAATATTTATCTTTAGCGGGTTAGTAATTGATAATTTAAGAAATATGCATCTTTCTAACTTCCTACTAATTGATAATTGATATACATGTACACACGTCTCAAGATCATGTTCTATAACTATAACACAAAAAAATACACATATGTACACATATACACGTCTCAAGAATAAACATCTACATATCTAATATATTTCTATGTATCTAAAATGCAAACTGTAAATCTCAAATAAATACACTTATGTAGCAAAATATAAAAAGTCATATATATGTACATGTGATGGTATCTAACTATTGAAATACTCAATAATCAAATAAATAGTGAAAGTTCATGCATGTCATCAAGGAACTGAAATACACATGAGTACGTATGTAAACTGGACCTCCAATATATAAATGCATCAAAAAATATATAAATCTGATCTACTACTAGAGGGACCCCTCAAGATGCATACAAACAGAACGACCCTCTGATCGAGTCTCTTGTACATCCTCTCGCTGAGGCGCATCAACCAAGCCCTGCAAATATATATACATATATACATACATGTGTTAGAGTTCTATCTTTAAAACATATATATACATATGTGCATCATGTACATGTACATTCAAATTAAATACAAACTTTAAAAAAATTATTTAAAAATCAAGTACCTGAGCACTACCAAGCGCCTCAATAGAATCATCTCTCTCATGTACATGATGCCCTAAACCAACAGTGTGTGCAACCATGTGCTCAGGGACCTGTGCCTACATGATTTATTATGAGTTAAAGATTAAATTAAATATCTACATATATATATATATGAACTAAATTTTTCAATAGATGAACATATTTTTTAATTTCATAAATATTTAAAATTAAAAATAAATTATATATGTACTTGGGTCTCTGGAGGTGGAGGATGATCAACAGACTCCATCATATCATCTACTAATGCACTTGAGCCTAAAACTCTATGTCCAACTGCTAGTAAATCTGAGTGAAGTGAATTGTGTAACTGGCTGGGTACATTTGGTGTAGAATCAGTGCTGCCAGGTCTGAACAATAGGTCCATGTACGATGAAATACCTAGGCCCGAACTGGTATCAATCTTAGATAGGCCTCACAACTGCTCACCAAAATCATCAAGACTCTCAGCTGTGATATGGACATCTCCAACTCGTATGCTCGAGTCATCTATAGAGTGTCATGAGTCTGGTGTTGAATGTTGTGAGCTACGCACAGGTGTATCATCTGTCACTGGTGTGGCAGCCTGTGTCTGTGGAACTATGTCAAGGCTCTGATGTTGTCTAACAACATCCATCACCGAGTGTATTGGAATCCTCTGTGTATCAAAAATATAGCTAATAAAGTGCAACATATCCATATGTGTCTGTTGTCCTGAAAGACCATGAATATCGCCTGGAAGTGGTAGCCCAATAGCTCTATATGCATCATTAGAGGAGGCACCTGAATTGCTACTAGATGCCTGTGAAGATGGTTGATCAAGTGGATGAGGATGTCAACTATGAAGATAATGACCAATAGAATCTGGTGTGATACTAGCTACCGCAGATGCAATGTGCCCAATAGCATCAATTGCTTCCCTCTGGGAAGCAATGACGACTCTATCTACAATAGGCGCATGTGCAGGAGTCACAAGAGGCATCCTCAGTCCAAGAAATTGTTTAAGATCTATAGGTGGGAGACGATCTACACTGTGGTACTGGTCATGATCTGCGATCCAACCATGCCCTTGTTCGCAATAATTAGGAATATCCAAGTAGTTGATGTTGAGCCCTATACGAAACTCCGCGTACAACTACTGTGCAAAATAAAGGGGTATGTAGACGTTATTAGGATAATGACCATGTGTAGCTAAAAATCGTGGATAGATCATGCTAGCAATAATAGGGTCTCTACATCATGTGACTCTGTAGCCTCTCACCCTGCCCTGTGTTCCCTCATAAGCTGGAAAGAACTCTCTCTGGATGATGTCTTTGGGGGCTACCCTCTTGACATCATCGAATGATGCATTTCTTGAAACCTTAGCCCTAAGCTCCCTAGATATGGAAGCTAATATAGCAAGAGTAAATGAATGGTGAGCTCTAAACCTAGCTGTCAAATCCTATAAACTCCTACATATCGTAGTACATATGTCTCTATAAAGACCATTATCAGAGGTCAATATAGAGTGTTGTAGTCTAGCAACCTCCTGCTCTGAAGCATTGATATCGATGTGTGGAGGTGGTGCAGCGAGACCTCCAGTAAGAGCTGTAGGTGCAGCCTAACCTAGAATAGGAGTTGCACCAGGAGCCACGACAGGACCTACACCACTAGGAGCCAAAACATGAGCTGCATGATGAGCCCTATGTCGAGGTGCACGAAGATCCCCACTAGAAGCTGCAGCATGAGCCCCACCATGAGCTGCACAAGGAGCTAGATCAAGAATTGCATTAGGTGCTACAACAAGAATTGCATCAACCTGTGCCGTAGTAGGAGCTGCAGCAAGAACTACATTAGGTGCCGCACCAGGAGCTGCATCAAGCTGATCGTGTGAGGCCATATCTGTAGAAATGTATGAAGAGCTAAACTGCCTGTTGTACACACAATTTTTTATATTTAACATTAAAAATTATACACATGTAATAAAACATACATCACACATCATGGACCTAGATAATCTGTAACACATCCAGACCTAGATTAATTTGCATATAAGTATAAGATAACTTTAAAGTTGAGAGTTTGGTTATGGTTAGAGTTAATTTATTGTTCTAGGATTTTATTATACTTTGGGGGATATTATTAGAGAATTTAATTAAAGGGTAATAAATTATTTATATTACTCTTAAATGATAATGTTTCGAAGTTTAGGTTTCAAGTTGGGTTACATATATATCATTTAAAACAAGGGTGAATACTTCATATATGTACATGTGTCTGAATGTATGTGCATGTATCTCAAATGTAATTTTTAACAATTTAGGATTAGGGTCAACTTGTTTTAATTTTATGTAAGTTAGGCCTCAATTAGGTTTTGAAATAGGGTTTTAGTGTAATTAGGCTCAATTTTAGGGTAAGATTTAAGACTTTATGACATTGTTAGGGTTTACACAAACTTACATAATTTCTAGCATTAAATTTAGGGGTTAATATTAAGGTCCATGGTTAAGAATTTAGGATAAGGGAACTTAGCATATGAAGTTTATGATTTGGTTCAAGATTATGATTTAGGGTATTTATTATCATTTATAATCTTGGGTTTAGAAATTAAAATTTAAGATCAAAGTTAGGGTTAGTATTTGGATAATGGTTAGGGTTATGATTTGGTTAGGTTAGGGTTAGGGTTTGGATGTACATGTATGTTATATTCATACCTAGATATGCAAATTAATCTACATTCTTATATATGTATAATTTAGGATCTCCCCTTAAGACATGTCATTGAATTATATAGTTAATTATATATTTCTAATTATTAAGACATTAAAAATAATAACATATGTACATTTAAACATGAATATTGAAAACATATGTATGCACGTCTATATCTACCACATGAACATATTTACATGTACATTTATGAAATAAAATATACATTTTAATCTACATTCTTATGTATAATTTAGGATCTCCCCTTAAGACATGTTATTAAATATAGTTAATTACACTTAGTTATAAGATAAATTAAGATCAATAGCTAACATATACACAAATTATACATATAAAAATGTGAATTTATTAAAAACATGTACATACATCTACTTTTAACCATGAACAAATATACATGTACATCTATGTTCAGAATAAAAAATTATACATTCTAATCTATATTTTTACATGTACAAATTAGGATCTAGACCTTTAAGATGTATCATTTAATTGAACTTCTAAGGTTAAGACATTAAAGTGAATTTGACATATATACATAAACATTAATATCGAAAACATACATGTCTACATTTAACATTAACATATATATATATATATATATGTAAATATATATACATATATACATATATATATATATGTATATATATACATGTATATATATATATCTACATATATATACATGTATATATATATATATCTACATATATATGTGTATATATATATATATATATCTACATATATATATATATATATATGTATATATATATATATCTACATATATATATACATGTATATATATATATATATCTACATATATATATACATATATATATATATATATATGTATATATAGATATATACATACATATATATATACAAAGATATATATATGTATGTATATATATATACATATACATACATATACATATACATATACATATATATATATATATGTGTGTGTGTGTGTGTGTATACATATACATATATATACATATACATATACATACACATACACATACACACACACATATATATATATATATTTTTAAAATTTTTTTTCTAAAATTTATATTATTATAAATTTTTTAATGTTTTTCTAATTTTTTTAAAATTTGTTTTCTAAAATTTATATTAAATTCTAAATTTTCTAATGTTTTTGCAATTTTTTTAAATTTTATTTTTTCCTAAATTTTATATTAAATTATAAACTTTCTAATATTTTTTCTAATTTTTTCTAAATTTATTTTTAAAATGTTTTAAAATATTTTTTCTAAATTTTATATTAAATTATAAATTCTCTAATATTTTTGTAATTTTTTTTCTAATTTCTCTAATGTTTTTGCAATATTTTTTTTCTAATTTTGCTAATTTTTTTTAATGTTTTTTCTAAATTTTCTAATTTTTAAAAGTATTTTTTATAAATTTGATTTCTAAATTTTATATTAAATTATAAATTTTCTAATGTTTTTGTAATTTTTTTTCTAAATTTTCTAATATTTTTGTTTTTGTTTTTTTTTTCTAAATTTTCTAATGTTTTTTTATAAATTTTCTACTATTTATTTAATGATTTTTTACTTTTTTTTTGTAAATTTGTTTTCTAAATTTTATATTAAATAATAATTTCTCTAATATTTTCGTAATGTTATTTGTAAATTTGTTTTCTAATTTTTTCCTAAATTTTATATTATAATTTTTTTACTATTTTTCTTAATGTTTTGTAATGTTTTCTATATAATATTTTTCTGTTTTCTAAATTAATATAAGAAAATAATAAAAATATTAAATTAACATTTAGATATGATTTCAAAATTATAAAAAACGTAAATAAAATTCAAATATGTTCTCAAAATTATTTAAAACGTAAATAAAATTCAAATATGTTTTAAAAACATTAAAAAAATGTATTGAAAACATTAAAATCTACTTTGATAACATAAAAAAATACTTTAAAAACTTTGAAAACATTAAATTAATAATATTTTGACATACTCGACGAGGAGAATCAAAATGAAAGCGACAGGATGACGCTGATGGAGGTAGTACAAACCACACGTTTGCTCGAATGCTCAATGAATAGTACTCGCCGTGAAAATGACTTTGGAAAAGTAAAAAAAAGTGATTTAAAGCGCCAAAAATCGGCCTGATACATGTTCGTGCGAACATGTACCATACACATGTTCACGCGAATATACCTTCAAACTTACTCACATGTTCGCGCGAACATGCGCATGGTATGTGTTCACGCATACATGTCTAAGATGTTCGGGCGAACGTATGGCTAATAGAAATCCGAAAATTTGCCAAATTTTTTGAGTTTGTTCATCCCACTAAAGTGGAACCCATTATTGTGGGTTCACCCATACGATGTTAGTCATAAAAAGAATAAAAGTAATATGTTGGGTAGCAGGTTTGCTAAAAAGAATGTAGGGGAGGATGTCCATGGGGGTGTAGAATCAAGTGAATCTCTAAAAAATAATTTTGCAAATGGTTGCAAGTCTCTAACGATCCCAACCATTCATGTTTGCATTCTTTAAATATCGCATATGTGTGTGTGTGTGTGTGTGTGTGTGTGTGTGTGTGTTGTAATGTCCCCAAACTCTTGGTGTGGCATCAGGAACAATTTGAACAGTATAATGGAATGCAAATGTGCTTGCTACTAAAATACTGTGGGAGTTTTGACACTGTTCTAGAGATTGTTTAGTCCGTATGGTGGTAGGGCTTGAGTTGCTGGATGGTTACAAGAATGTAGTATGGAGTGCTTGGGACGTTTGATGTACGATGGAAGGCAAAGTAGGGATCTATACAGTGCAATGGTTGTATGGTAGCTTAGCAGGTAGAAAGAGCCGTATGGTATTCTTAGAAAGGCCGTACGGATGGTTTGATGACTGTACGGGAGATTAGGAGGTTGTACAAGATGTTGAGAGGAGGAACTCGTAAAGTGAGAGAAGCTTATCGTAAGGTGAGATTTTTAGGTTGTACGATGGCAAAGGAGTAGCCATATGGTGGCAAAGGAGCCCATACAGATATGTGTGGAAGCCGTATGGTGAGATTAGTGAGCAATTAACAAGTTGTACGGTAAGATAAAAGGCAGGTCGTATGGATGGTGAGAAGCACAGTTGGTGACTAAAACAATATCGTTCATACACAAGTACAGAATGTTGATGGAAGATTAGATGAATTCCAAATATAATAACAAGACGAACACACAAATTCTTCCAAATATGTTTTCCAAGAGAGGGTACTCCAATTTTCCAGATTCAAACAAGTAATACATTCAGTGATGGAGTAGGGTGGGGGTTGAATCCCATCGAAACTGTGCAAGCCAAATAGGGAAGGTCTTTCACTTCTGAAATGGAAAACAATGTCGAACTCCAATAGGAATCTACTGTATAGAGAGATATAATCCAAAAGCATACCTACTACTACCTACAAGCCATGCATAAATACCCTTTGGATAAACATCTCGAGGGTTTACAAAAATAGTTGACGGCCAACACCTACATAAAAATAGGTTTGAGATATACTAAATCAATTAGAACCCCTAAATACAAATATAAATAACTTGGGTTGTATGGTATGTAATGTCCCCAACCTCCTGGTGTGGCATCAGGAACAATTCAAACAGTATAATGGAATGCAAATATGCTTGCCGCTGAAATACTGTGGGAGTTTTGACACCATTCTAGAGATTGTTTAGTCTGTATGGTGGTAGGGTTGGAGTTGTTGGATGGCTACAAGAATGTAGTACAGAGTTCATCCGTCACTGTTGTGACCGTTGCCATCATGTCCATCACCATCACCATCATGTCTATCAAGTTGGTGTTCGTCACCATTGTGTCCATCACTATGGTGTTCATCAAGTCCGTGTCTGTGTCTATTGTCAAGCTTGTGCCCGTCGTTGTGGTGGTCATCCATGTCATCATTGTGTGTCTGCCAGGGCAGCTACAATTGTTGAGACATTGTTCATTGTTGAGGCTCTATCCATCGTCAAGATTTCAACTGGGGTTCTACGTGCTTCCCAGGTTTTATCTACAACTAGAATTGTTGGGTTTCTACCAACATCGATATCTATGTATATGACCATACTCAAAGAAATTGATAAACATGATGACATCAATATATGTTATGATTGGCATCTATGGGATCTTGATGACTCAGGATATGACAATGTTTATATCAGAGCGATGCATCAGAATCTTGATGGTGATCTACTAACCTCAGTTGAATTCAATTGTGCTCATGTGATCCTAAAGAAGCATGGTGTTTCCAGCAGATATGGCTGTTCACATTAGAGCACAGTTTGGGATCTGGGAGTTGAGAATTGCTTGAGGGCAAGCAATTTTTGGGTGGCGAGGATTTGTAATGTTCCCAATTTTAATTAATTTGGGCCCAAGTTATTTATATTTGTATTTAGGGGTTTCGATTGATTTAGTATATCTCGGACCTATTTTTATTTAATTGTTCCATAGGTGTTGGCCATTGGCTATTTTTGTAAACCCTTGGGATGTTTATCCGAAGGGTATTTAAGCACGGCTTGTAGGTAGTAGTAGGTATGCTTTTGGATTATATTTTACTGTACTGCAGATTCCTATTGGAGTTCAGCATTGTTTGCCATTTTAGAAGTGAAAGACCTTTATTTGGCTTGTATGGTTTTGGTGGGATTTAACCCTCACCCTACTCCATCACTGAATGTATTACTTGTTCGAATCTAGCAAATTGGAGTGCCCTCTCTCAACAAACATATTCGAAAGAATTTGTGTATTCAAGTCTTGTTATTATATTTGAAATTCGTCTAATCTTCCATCAACATTCTGTACTTGTGTATGAACAATATTGTTTTAGTCACCAACTATGCTTCTCACCATCCATATAGCTTTCCTTTTATCTTACTGTACGACTTGCTAATTGCTCTCTAATCTCATTGTATGATTTCCATAGATATCTGTACGGGCTCCTTTTCCACAGTACAATTGCTTCTTTGCCACCATACAACTTGAAAATCTCACCATACAACAAGCTTCTCTCACTGTATGGGTTCCTCCTCTCAACATCCTGTATAGCCTCTCGATCTCCTGAATGGTCATTAGACCATCCGTACAACCTTTCTAGGAATACCGTACGGCTCCTACCTACTAAGCTACCGTATGGCCATTGCACCTTACAGATCCCTACTTTGCCTTCCATTGTACATCAAACCTCCCAAGCACTCTATGCTACATTCTTGTAGCCATCCAACAACTCTAGCCCTACCACTGTATGGACTAAACAATCTCTAGAATAGTGTCAAAACTCCCATAGTATTTCAATGGCAAGCACATTTTCATTCCATTATACTATTTGAATTGTTCCTAATGCCACACTAGGAGGCTAGGGACATTACAGTGGTATTAGAGCTGGTGATCTTGCTAGCCTGTTGGGATGATTGAGGAATTTTGGTATTGTAATCACATTATGGCACCAGACAGTGATGGAGAGTGGTGGTTAAAAGCACTACAAAATATTTTCAAAGAATTGAGCAAGTATATTGATCCTCCATTAGATATATTGGAAGTTTGTTTGTGTCGAGTGGACCAATTACCTTCAAGATTTATACAAAGAATCCTCTTGCTGATTAAGGATGCCTTAAGTCAACCTAGGCTTTTGAGACACCATGACAAGGATAAAAGATTGGCAGTTGCAACATGTCTCAGCGAGGTCTTGAGAATTTTAGCTCCTAAAGCACTGTATGATGATAACACCATGATAGAGATATTGCAATTGATAGTTGATAGCTTTCAGAGTCTTGATGACTTCAGTAGTGACCCTTTTGGTAGGAGATCTACAATATTGGAGAATTGTGAAAATGTCAAATTAAATAATCTTCTCTTAGATCTCGAATTGCAAAATCTAGTTCATGATATGTTTCATCACTTCTTGGTCAATATCAAGGAAGATCATAATACTAAGATTCCAATTGCTATGGGGAACCTTATGATTTCGTGCATTGAGGAGATGGATGAAATATCCCAACCCATCACGTCTATGTTATGGGTTGTTCGTAATCTTGAATGTGTCCTCTCTATAGCCACATGAAGATTGGCCAATAATGTTTTCAAGAATTGTAAAAAAAAACTAATATCTCATTTGCACAAGTGGGAAAAAAAAAATGGATGACAATGGTAAGGGTGATGCTTTACATGAAGAGAATGAAGACATGATTACATGGCCACTATAGGAGGATTTGCTAAATCTTTCTACTACACCAACATAGGGAGAACACCAAAAAAATGAAGAGGTTGCTTGCATGGATCTTGTGAAGACACAGACAGATCATGCTACGCCCAAGGTTGTGCTTATCACCAACGCACTATCCATTGAGGAAGCTCTATCAGTTGCCAAAGTTGTGTCCATCATAGAAGTGATGTCTGTTGCTAAGGTCCATGTCTATCACCATCATGTCTGCCAAGTTGGTGTCTGTCACTGGCACCATTGTGTCCGTCATCAACATCAAGTCCATGTCCATCACCGTCGTGTCTGTCATCATCATGTCCATCATTGTTGTGTCCACCACCATCATGTCTGTCAAGTTGGTGTCCATCACCATCACCATTGTGTCTATCATCCACATTGAGTCCATGTCCATCACCATTGTGTCTATCACCATCATGTTTTTCACCATTGTGTCCATCAAGTTGGTGTCTATCACCGTCACCATCGTGTCCGTCACTGTCGTGTCCGTCACTGTCGTGTCCGTCACTGTCGTGTCCGTCACTGTTGTGTCTGTCAAGTTGGTGTCCATCAATGACACCGAATCCATGTCTGTCACTGTCATGTCTATCAAGTTGGTGTCCATCACTGACACCAAATTCATGTTCGTCATCGTCATGTCTATCAAGTTGGTGACCATCACTGACACCGAATTCATGTCCATCACCATCATGTCTATCAAGTTGGTGTCCATCACCGTCGTGTTCATCACCATCATGTCTGTCACCAATGCCAAGTTCATGTCTGTTACCAGTGTGTCTGTCACCGATGCTGAGTCCATGTCCATTACCATCATGTCTGTCACCATCATGTCTATCACCGTCATGTCTATCACCATCATTTCCATCAAGTTGGTGTCTATCACTATCATGTCTGTCGCCATCGTGTCCATCACTGATGCCAAGTTCGTGTCTATCACCATCGTGTCCATCACTATCGTGTTTGTCACCATCATGTCCGTCACTTTTGTGTCCATCACCATCGTGTCTGTCAAGTTGGTATCCATCAAGTTGGTGTTCATCATCATCGTGTCCATCACCGTGGTGTCCATCGACTTTGTGTCTATGTCCATCGTCAAGCTTATGCCCGTCGTTGCCGTGGTCATCCATGTCATCATTGTGTGTCCGCCAGGGCAGCTACAATTTTGAGACATCGCTCATTGTCAAGGTTCTATCCATCGTCAAGATTTCAATTGGGGTTCTGAATGCCACCCAGGTTTTATCTACAACTAGAATTTTTGGGTTTGTACCAACATCAATGTCTGTGTGTATGACCATACTCGAAGAAATTGATAAACATGATGACATCGATATATGTTATGATTGGCATTCGTGGGATCCCGTGACTCAGGATACAACAATGTTTATATTAGAGTGGTGCATCAGAATATTGATCATGATCTACTAACCTTAGTTGAATTCAACCATGCTCATGTGATCCTAAAGAAGCATGGTGTTTCCAACAGATATGGCTATCTGTGTCAGCACACAGTTTGGGATTCAGGAGTTGCGAATTTCTTGAGGACAAGCAATTTTTGGGTGATGAGGATTTGTAATGTTCCTAATTTTAATTAATTTGGGTCCAAGTTATTTATATTTTTATTTAGGGGTTTCAATTGATTTAGTATATCTCGAACCTATTTTTATTTAATTGTTTTGTAGGGGTTGGTCATCAGCTATTTTTGTAAACCCTTAGGATGTTTATCTGAAGGGTATTTAAGCACGACTTTTAGGTAGTAGTAGGTATGTTTTTGGATTATATCTCTCTATACTATGGATTCATGTTGGAGTTTGGCATTGTTCGCCATTTTGGAAGTGAAATACCTTCCCTATTTGGCTTGCACGGTTTCGGTGGGATTCAACCCTCACCCTACTCCATCACTGAATGTATTACTTGTTCGAATCTGGCAAATTGGAGTGCCCTCTCTCGGCAAAAATATTTGGAAGAATTTGGGTGTTAAAGTCTTGTTATTATATTTGGAATTCATCTAGTCTTCCATCAACATTCCATACTTGGGTATGAACAATATTGTTTCAGTCATCAACTGTGCTTCTGACCATCCATACGGCTTGCCTTTTATCTTATTGTATGACCTGATAATTGCTCTCTAATCTCACTATACGACTTCCACAAATATTCGTATGGGATCCTTTGCCATATTATGACTACTCCTTTGCCACCATACAACCTAAAAATCTCACCTTATAGCAAGCTTCTCTCACTGTACGGGTTCCTCCTCTCAACATCCCATATAGCCTCCTGATCTCCCATACCATCATCACACCATTTGTACGGCCTTTCTAGGAATATCGTACAGCTCTTTCTGCCTGCTAAGCTATCGTACGACCATTACACCATAATGATCCCTACTTTTCCTTCTGCCATACATAAAACCTCCCAAGCACTCTGTACTACATTCTTGTAGCCACCCAAAAACTCCAACCCTACCATCGTACGAACTAAACAATCTCTAGAACGATGTCAAAACTCCCACAGTATTTCAGCAATAAGCACATTTGCATTCTATTATACTGTTCGAATTGTTCCTAATGCCACACTAGGAGGTTGGGGACATTACACACACACAGACACACACAAATATATAAAGTAATCTTTAGGATATGACTTTTGCATTGATAAAAAAATGTTGATTTACAAATCTAGAAAATAATGTGAAATAATGCTGATTTTTACACAATGTTCGGAAATTGTATTGGGAAATATGCATAAAGTAATCTTTAGGATATGACTTTTGCATTGATAAAAAAATGGTGATTTACAAATCTAGAAAAAAGAATGTGAAATAATGCTGATTTTTACACAATGTTAGGAAATTGTATTGGGAAAAAAGAGTACATTCATATTTCAATCAAAAGTAAATCAAAAGGGGGCAAAGAGACAAAGCTAAATACATGGAATAAATTGTAGAACCAAAATTAATGGCCGTATGCTTTAAAAATCCTTCACTATCATTATGCAAATGAAGTTTTTGTCTCTCAAAGTAGCATGATTAAAAACTAACATGCTTTCTGCAAATAATCTATTTCAATGAAACTCTAAAATACTCATATTTGGCACAAAACTGAAACAAATCTTCAACTTAAGTTAACTATTGTCAAGGCAATCATTACCTTTTTGAGATGGACTGTCATATGCATGGATGATTTAAATTAAGAAAGAAATTACATAGCAAGCTTGGTCAAGATTTATGGTATGTGATTTCATTACCATGCCTACATTTGCACAATAAAATTTTGCTTGAAATATACAATAACAAAAGTTGAGCAGGCTGTTGAATCTTTATGCATTTGTCCCTTCAATTACCATTGTGGAGGTGCTTTAATTTCTTTCACACTCAACTACCTAGCTTGTAACCATCCATACAAATGTTAGGCTTAGTAATGGTGAATTCAATAAAGCTTCCTTAGTCTATTTTTCCTCTAGAAATATTATAAAATAAGAGTTGTATTGTAACATGTGTATTATTATTAAATACATTTTAAGTATGATTCTTTCGTTCTGATAACAAATTTATTATGAGATATTTCAAATATTCAATATGATTGTTTGGATCACCCTTTTGTAATTAGGAACACAATAATAGCTGATAACAATGATAAAAATGACTAGTTCTTGTTTCAATTACAAAATTAATTAAATAAAATTATGTTAATGTTCAGTATTATTAATATGATTAATCCACCATTTTAATATAAATGACACTGAAATGATCATCAATTTTTTTAAATGCTAAAAAGTTTACATTGATGAATGCTTCCACTATAGAAACCGTCTTGGCTTAATTAGTCTCTACCTTGCATAAGGTAGGGCATTAATATTTTCGGTGGTGGCCACCATAATTTTTTTTTCAACGGAAGCTAATAAAGTTCTAAGGTTAAAAAATCATTTATTTTTAAATTAATTTTGAATAAAAAATTCTTGTTTTCTTATTGACTAGTAGCAATTATGTTAGGGGTAAATATATTTTTGACACAAAATAATGGGAAAAAGGTCTCTAGAAACTTCTTTCAAATTTGGCTCAACCACACAATTAACACATAGCCTCCATAGCTGGGTTTCTTAGTTCTAGAAGTGAGATGTTTCTCACATAATGTGCTCATCGCCTTGGAAAATGTTTGACGTCTTTGCAATGGATGGTGTTTGAGATGTCATGTTTTAAAGCCCGATAGGAGCAATTGGATAGTGGGGAGTGAATAAATAGAAGTCAGGAGAACTTGATAATAAGGAATTATTTATATGGACTCACATTATGTAATCTATCCACTTACAGCCCAAGACACATAAATGCTCAAAGCTTCTTTAATCTTTCTTCCCATACCCACAACAAAATCTTCATTGTATCTCTTACTAACTTCAGATTTCCCTCGCATTCCTTCCACACCTAATCTTTATGTGTGGGTTGTTCCCTTCCCATTTCTTCCCATACCCATAGCAAAATATTCACTATATCTCTTACTAACTTTAGATTTCCCTCACATTCCTTATACACCTAATCTTTATGCATGGGTTGTTCCCTTCCCATTTACCTCATGCCAATTGTTTTGTTTCCTTAATTCAACTTTCATTTTATTTCACCCTTTTTTTTATTGTAGTTGACTTTAGATATGAATCCTTAGTTAGTGAATACAACAACAAATTTTAATGTTAAATAAAAATAATTTGATAGAATTGAAAGGGCGATTTCTTTTTATTTTGTATTAATATTTTTTTCCACTTTATTGTTGTTTTAATTTTTCTTTTAAGATTTTTTAATTAAAGTTTTTGAAGTAATTATAATATTTTAATGATTATTTTACTATATTATTTGAATTTGAGAAAGTTCAATTTTCAATTATGAATTTTTGAAGAATTATTATTAATTAAATTTTTGTTTAGTTTTACTTTACCTTTATTGTTTTCTTGTTAAATTAATTTTCTAATTTCATATTATATGAAATGTTTAATTGCTTAATAAAAAACTTCTTCTAAATATATTGACTATATTATTTGTTATATTATAGTTCTAAAACATTAGAATTTAACAATCAAACTAAATTCTTTTAGAGCTCTTATTTATTTTATTATTTGATCAAAGATATTGAAGCTTGTATTATATTCTTTGCATGTTTAACTTAATTTTCTTTTAATATATATGAAGGTAAATAGATAGATTTTTAAAAAATATATATTAACTTTTTCTTTCTATTAATTATATTTGAGATTAGAATATTAGTATTAAATTTTGAATCATTCTTTTTTTTTATATTAATAAAATTTTATTTTCTATATTTTTCCATTTACAAATTTATTATAAACCATTATATTTAAAATTTAATTTACTTTAATTTTAATTTTTGTATTTCTAGATTCCCTTTAACAAATATTTTTAACAATTATAGTTTTAGGAATATATTTATTATATATAAGTAATCAAATTTAAAATAACTTGACTAATACTTCTGTAAAAGGTTTATGTTTTATATATAATAAAAAATGATGGAATTTCATTAAAAAAATGATCTAGTATTATAAAAAATGATTTTCAACATAATTTTTTTTGTGAAAATGGTGATTTAAAAGAGTAAAAGATCACATGGATAATTGATAAAGTTCAATGACTCTAAATAAAACTATCAAAAATTAATTCTAAATAAATATTCAAAATAGCATTTTCAAATAACATAAAATTAAAGGTTATACCAAATTTTGAAAAAATGGAATTTTAAGAAAATCTTATATTCTTTCTTTTTTTTTTCTACTAATTATAATAAAGTCTTACAATGTGGTTGGAGATCAAAATCTCTTAGTTTTAGAGGAGACAACCCCCACAAAATATAGAGATATATAGTTTAAGTGATTACATCCTACTCATGATATACAAAAAAAAAAGACTAACTATTGGTCAATTCTCTTACATGAAGCAGTTGAGGGAAGAGCTCATTTAGACCACTTACAAATGCACCCATCATGAAAGATAACTAGAAATAGATCTTGCAGTAATGCCTCACCTGCCAGAGGGGGGAAATGAGTCTATATTATTATAGGAGGAACAAGAGTCTGTTGGTTTATGATTTAACAAATTTAAATTTTGTTAGAAATAATAGTCTACCAATATAACTAAGAGTGGGGCGGGGGGGAGGGGGGTTGAATCAGTTATATAACAATCTCAAATATTTTTCCTTTTAAACAAACTTAACATTTTAGTCAAGTAAACAACAATCATAAAGAGATGCACATATACAATTACACCAGATGTGTTGACTAGGGAAATCCTTGATCAGAGGGAAAACCCTGGTGGGAATGATGCCCACAAAATAATGTACTAATGTGAACATTCCTTTTTAGAGGATGGACCCTGTTAGGAGTCTATCACAACACTTAGTACAAAGAGTCCATGTTAGGAGACCTTGAATCCTTGTAAGGAGATTTCAACCCTATTAGGAGTTATGGAAGGTAGCTAAACCCACTGTCTAAACAACTTCAAGATCATATCAACAAACCCACTATCTAATTGATCTCAATACTATTCCTTTCAGAATAATAGATGAGTAATAATCTTTGCTTCTTCCTCTATCTAGTAAATTGGACTTCTTCACCTTCAGATCATGCAATCAAATCTGAAACTCAACAACAATAACCCTTAAGGTCACTTACACACATTAGTAATTCACTCTAATTCACTGGATGCTTAGTAATTTGCAATTTTTCTCTGCTCATCAATCTCTATCATCATGTCTAAAACATGAAAAACATCTTTCCTTTATACCACACTCAATATTAAATCCTTGAGTTGGCTTCACACTTTATCATCATACATTAATTAAATGAAATACACATTTAATAAATGTTATCAGCTCATAGTTATACAAAAACTCTCACACATGTGAGTTCCATACATGCGCACTTTCTAACATCATCATTGATCAGTATACTACCTCCAGTTAACTGCACAATCCTTTATTTCAATTACAATGAGCTATATCAATCATACAATAGGAATTGCTTTCCTAATGCTTTGTTTCCATGTGGTTCTCTGTGTATCAACCATATCTTCCATACACTGTTGATTTAGGTTCTGCGCACTTGCCCCAGTAGCAAATACATACTGTAGTATGTGCTGGTAACTATGCATAAGTAGATAAGTAATATAATGTCCTCAATACAAAAATCACAATTTGTTGCTTTGTCAATCTTTTACAAACTTATTACTATGTTGTCATCAATGACAAACATAGTTATAAATACATGATAACAATGTTTTGCAATGCTCCCTCATAGCATCAACATTCATGTTAACAATCTCCCCCTTTGGCATTAATGGAAACATAGATGGAAAACATCTAGTTCCAAGAATACCAAAAAGTCTCTTCATCAATACAAGTCTCTTCATCAATCAGATCTTGCTTTATGCAAATCCTCTATTGCAACACTTCTCCCCCATAGTACAAGTTTTTTCCTACCATACTTCTCCCCCACTGAAATCAATGTTAAAGATACTACATAAATGGTTCAATTTTCTTGAACATCTAATCAACATGACCACAAGCCCATTTGTTGCTTTACAATTTTGTATATAAATCCATAAACAACTCAAGTGTCTAAAGACACTATTGTATACCAATTACCAAGATTCCTTTGCTAACTCTATTCATCATAGATACTCCCCCATAGAGGAAGCATCAACATTTAGTCTAGTCTAACAATGATGCTATGCACCCTGGACTGATGCACATTTGCATCTTTTATTTTTAAATAGGTAGGGGCATAACCCCAAGCATACCTCTTAGGTACTCAAACATATCTTTTGGTAAGGCCTTTGTGAAAATGTTTGCAATCTATTCCTTAGTGTTAATGTACTACAGTCTGATTTCTTTCTCTGCAACTTTCTTTTTCAACACATGATACTTTATAGCAATGTGCTCAGTCTTAGAATGCAAAATAGGATTCTTAGACATATCAACTATGCTTGTATTATTACAATAAATGATGATAGGTTCTTTGAATTTAATTCCAATATCCTTCATCATATGCTTCATCCATATGACTTGATTATATTTATTTGCTACTGTAACATATTCTGCCTCTGCAGTGCTCTGTGAGGTGCAATCTTGCTTCTTGTTAAGCCAAGAAACTAGTCTTTCTCCAAGGAAGAATGCTCCTCCACTAGTTCTTTTTCTATCATCCCTATCTCTGACCCAATCAACATCAATATAAGTAGAAAGAGTAAAGTCATTACTTTTTCCATACCAAGTGCCATAATCAAATGTTCCTTTTAGATATATAAATATCCTTTTTACTTTTGTGTAGTGATATTCTTGAGGATCAACCTAAAATCTTGCCACAATTCCAACTACATTAGCTATATTTGGTCTACTGTGAGTCAAATAATGCAATCCTCCAATTATAGATTTGTACTTCTTTTGTTCAACAGTAGGTGTCTCATCCTTGCTTGACGACTTGTGACAAGTTACCATAGGAGTTCCAATAGGTTTACAGTTTTCTAGACCAAATCTTTTTAGCAATTCTTTCAAATACTTTGTCTGAGAAATAAAGATTCCTTCTTTGTTTTGAACAATTTGCAATCCTAAGGAAAATTTTATTTCCCCTATCATGCTCATCTCAAAATCATTCTTCATATCTTCTGAGAATTTGTTACTAGCTTCATCATTTCCTCCAAAAATGATATCATCAACAAATACAATAATTATCAGCAAACCATCTTCTATTTCTTTCAAGTACAAGTTACTACCTACTGTTCTAGGTGCTTTCTTTTATCCATACAAGGCTGTCTTTAGTCTGCAAACCATATCAATTCTCTTTTATGAAAGGAAAACCTTTTGGTTTCTGAATATAAACTTCTTCTTCAAGTTCTCCATTCAAGAATGTTGACTTAACATCCATCTGATAAACCTTAAAATTCATATTTGCTACATATGCCAAGATCATTCTAACTACTTCTATTCCTACTACAGGTGCATATGTTTCCTCATAATCAATTCCTTCTTGTTGAGAGTAACCTTTGCATACAAGTCTTGCTTTGTTTCTTATTACTTCTCCCTGTTCATTCATTTTATTTCTGAATACCCATTTTGTGCCAATCACATTTTTGTCCTTTGGTCTAGGAACTAATTCCCATGTATCATTTTTAATTATTTGTTGAAGTTCTTCCTTCATTTCTTTTATCCAATGATCATCTTTGATCACTTCATCTATTCTCTTTGATTCTACTTGAGATATTAGGCAGAGTTCTTCATTAATTCTACTTCTTGTCATTACTCCTTTTTCTTTACTTTTTATTATCTAATCAACAGGATGATTTCTTATCAAATTCCTATTTGGGGTAGGAGTTTTTGCTTCAATTCTTATTTTAGGCACTATGCTTTGTTCTTCTCTTACATCTTTAGTTTGCACATTATTCTATAAGCCATTGTTAGTCTTGAGAAATAGTTCATTATATTTGTCGGTCATCCCAAAATAATCATCTTCATCAGAGTTATAATCCATCATCTTTTCCTTAGTGCCAAACTTTTCATCTATTTTAACATTTGCACACTCTACTATAGTTTTTGTTCTATAGTTGAAACATCTGTAAGCTTTACTTTTTAATGAATAGCCAAGGAACATACCTTCATTGGTCTTTGGATCAAACTTACCAATATCATCATCTCTTTTAATGTAGCATTTGCTTCAAAATATTTTGAAATATTTGACTGATGGTGAATAACCAAACCATAACTCATAGGGTGTTTTTTCCATAACTTTTCTAATCTATACTTTGTTTAGTGTGTATACTACTCTATTGACTGCTTCTCTCCAAAAGGTTTTTGGTACATCATTCTTGAATAACATAGCTCTTGTTGCTTCAGCAACTGAATTTTTTCTTCTTTTAGCAATCCCATTCTACTTAGATGTATGGGGTGAGGATAGTTGTCTCCTGATACCATGCTCTTCACAATAGATATTGAATTCTCTAAAAGTGAATTCTCCTCCTCTATCTAATCTTAGGCTTTTGACTTTAGCTCCAAATTCATTCTCTACTTTGTTTTTGAATATCTTGAATTTCTCAAATGCTTCTTATTTTTCCTTAAGAAAAGCTACCCACATCATTCTAGTAAAAGCATCAACAAAAATCATAAAATACCTTTCTCCATAGAATCCTCTTGTTCTTGTAGGACCAATCAAATCTATATGAACCAATCCCAGCGTTTGTGTAGTTCAAAACTACTTGCTAGGAAATGAGACTTTCTTCTACTTAGCCAAGATACATTTCTTACAAATAATGTCAGTGGGCTTAGTGATCTTAGGTAAATCTCTCACAACAAATGTATTACTGGCTTTCACAATGTTATCAAAGTTAATGTGACAAAATCCTCTATGTCATAACCATCTATTGTCAACTTTAGCTATCAAACATGTTGTCTTAGTGGAGTTTAACTAAAATACATTATCTTTGGTTCTTGTGCTAGTACCAAGGATTTTTCCTTGTTCTTAATAATGCATGTGTCATTACCAAACTACAATTGGTAACCTTTGTCCATAAGATATCCAACACTTAACAAGTTATGTTTTAGTCCATCAACAAAATAAACATCATTAATATATGTTTTACCACCAAGTGTGATAGATCCAATTCTTTTAATGTATTAGGTTGCATTGTTCCCTACTCTAAAAATTCATCCATCATGGCTTCTGAATTTGATAAACTTGCTCATATCCCCAATCATGTGATGTGAACAACAACTATCAATGATCCAATCTTTCTTTTCAACTTGTGAGATCAATGCACTTTCTTCTTTGATTTCTCTGTCAAGATCATCCTCCTTTGTAGGTATGAATCCTAATTCATCTTCACTCTTGTTTTGATCAGATTCTTCTTCCTGTTCTTCTTCATTAACATATAAACAATTTCTAGGTCTTCTAGATTTGAATCTTCCCTTATACTTTCTTTCTCTTTTAGGACACTTTGATGCATAATGACCATGTTCATTACATGTCCAACATTTAAAGATATTCTTACCATCATTTTCTCTTTCCAAAAGAAGAGCCAATCCTTCCTGGATCTTTTCCTCAATAGTCTTGCTACTGCTAGCAATGTCTCCCTGCGCTTTTGAGTTCCTTGCTAGACCAAGTTTAATATTCAATGCACTAAATGTTGTCTCAAATTTTGCTAATTCTCCAGATTGTTTGAAATTGAATTCTACAACTTCCAATCTACCAAGCAATGTTTCTTGGGTAAAATTAGTAGTACAAGGTATCATTAGCTGAATCATTTATACTACTATCTTGAAAGGTGGTGTTAGACTTTTCAAGATCTTCCATATCGCTTCATCATCAGATTTCTTTCCACCAAGAGATGTGATTCCTACAAAAATCTCAGATATTTTGCCAATATAGCTTCTTATAGATTCATCTTCCATCATTCTAGCATCTTGGAATTTGTAATGAAAATTTTTTAATCAAACCCTTTTTGCATGTGTATCACCCTCATAATTAACTTCTAAAGTTTTCCAAATTTTATGAGATGTTTTGAGTTGTTTTACTTGACTGTGCTCACTTTTAGGTAGAGCTGACAATATTGCTTCTCTTGCCCTTATGTTGTACATAAATACTTCTCTTTGTTCCTTAGTATAGGTTTCAAGATTGTCTTCTTCCATAGTATTTTTGGATGCTTTGGTTACAAGCCAATATCCTGGATCCATGCACAAGAGATGATGTTGGTCTTAGAATGGTCTTGAAATTTGAGTGTCAACACACTTAATCAATTCCTTCATATATGTCGAGTGAGGTATAGTAGCTGCCGAGTTAATATCTTAATAGGTGCTAAGTGACTTCAGGTGTCAAGCAAGTAATAGATGTCGAGGAAGATAAAGCGTAGTATGTGCTGAGTGATTCAGGAATATTCATGTGCCAAGCAATACAAAGTGTAATAGGTGTCGAGCAATCTAGAAATGTAACATGTGCTGAACAATACAGGAACATTCATGTGTTGAGCACCAGTAATATAATATGTGCGAAGTAACACAAAATCAACATAATAGTTTGTGCCTTCACAAACTAAGATGTAAATCAGTTTTGGAGCTGACATAGAGAGATTTTGAAGGAGAAAAAGGATAAGGATGAATCATTTACATTTCCTATGAGATCTACATGTAGCCAATCAGAAAAATGGAGAAGGCATGCAACAAATGAGAAAAATACAAGGTATGAGCGAGAATTTGAGATTCAATGTGGATCATAGATACATACCTAACCCTAAGTCTTCATAATCTTTAAAAGGAGGTTGAAAAATCCATTGCATATGTGGATGATAACAATGTATGAAGAGAATATAGTAAAAATTAATTGTGAAGAAAGAAAGACTTAGAGGAACATAATAGCAATTTCATATCTAGTTGATCAGAACAGAACAGGGGACAGATATAGAGAT
The DNA here is from genome assembly GCA_028749045.1 of Cupressus sempervirens. Lineage (NCBI taxonomy): Eukaryota > Viridiplantae > Streptophyta > Pinopsida > Cupressales > Cupressaceae > Cupressus > Cupressus sempervirens. Next base: position 392,441,658 of record CM053791.1, on the reverse strand, counting down.
CAGATTGAGCAAGGATCAGAACAGGAAGAGAAAATCTAGTACCTGAATCTAGCAATTGAAGATTGCACTCTATTAGATCAAATGTTCTAATACTTTCTTATCATCATATTAGATGCTGAAATCCTATATTGATAGGGTAGCTTAATAGCTAGGTAGGAGAACCTTTGGAGAAGGTGATTGAAAATCCTATGTATTAGGTGGGTTTAACAACCTATTGTAAATCCTTTAACAAGGTGAGACTTCATGTAAAGTGTTTGTAAATCCTCTAACCAGGTCACTATTGAGATAGTTTTAAGCCTTTAACATGGTAGATCATCAGAAGTGGTTGAACATATTGCTGTAGTAAACTTTTGTGGGTGTCATCCCTACCCCAGTTTTACCTTCTTATTCTTGGAGGGTTTTCGGGTTACCAAATCTCTTGTCTCATGTGTTGATGCATGTTTTCATTTCATGTTTGCTTATATGTTTAAATTCATGTACTTTACTTTTAGTTATGTGTTAATGAGGGTTTAAAAGGGTAAAAACTAGTTACTTCTGATTCACCCCCGCCCCTCTTAGAAGTACTCTTCTCACTTGAACATTCCAATAATTGGTATCAGAGCTATTTTTTCTCACAAGGAGAAGCCTAACAACTTGGAGAAAAAGATAAAAAGATGGAAGTCTTCAAACTTGGGAAGATCATTGACTATCAAGTAATTGATGTGCATCCCGCTCTACACAAGGTAGAGGAAGCTAGGGAGGAAATAAGGAAATCCTTGAAAAAAAGGAAGGAGATAGCCATAGTTGAGAATGACACACACTACAAGGAGATTAATACCACACAAGTGTTTGCCAATGGAGAATCCAAGGAATTTGATGTAGCAATAGTAGAATTGATGGAGAAAAATAGAGCATAAGCTAAAGAAATTAGATTACTCAAGCTTGAACAAGAATCACCAGCCATAATGCTTTGTGAAGTAACTGAACAAAAGAAAAGAGCTATTGAAAACAAAGCCATTCTTGAGGATGAAAAAATAAACCTTGCAAACAAACTTGAGGAGAAGTCCACAGAACTCACAAAGATCTCCAACATGTAGTTGGATACACTTAGTTGGATGATGAATGCTCATCATGAGCTAAACATGAAGGACATTGAGATTTCCACCTTGAAGATGCAGAATGAACAATTGAAAAATGAGTTGGAAAGAGAAAAAGAGATACCAAAAAGCTTCAACAAGTCAGGTGAGGCCATCAAGCACTTTGAGCAGTTGCTAAAAACACCAAGATCAAGCAATGACACTTCAGGAGTAGGATTCACCAGTACTGAAGAAGGTGAAACATTGAAAAGTGCTAAGAAAATGAGTAACAAAGGTAAGAACTATAAACCCACTTGTCACTTATATAATAAAAAGAGGCACACTGCTAATGTTTGTAGGAGTAGAAAGACCAATCAATAGGACACATCCCAAAAAATAGATTATTGTCACAAGTGTAACATGCAAGGACACTCAACACAAGACTGTAGAACCAAGACCATGAGGACACCAAGATTTGAAGGTCACTGTTACAATTGCAAAAAGTATGGACATAGAGCTTTTGAGTGCAGATCAAAGCCTATGTGGATGCCTAATTAGCCTGCAATGAGAAACAACTATGCACACCACTACAATTGGGATTACAATACTAGGAAAAGTTGTCACTACTATCAAGAATATGGTCATGTTCCTCAAAACTACATAAGAAAACATTTCAATAAAAAATACAGCAAGTGGTTAAGCCAAAACACATGTTTCAGTTGCTTGAAGATAGGCCATGTCAGTAGGTATTGCCCAACAAAGGCCAAGGCTCCTAAGTCAAAAATCAACAAGGGTAAAGAAAAAGTTTATGCCGAACACATCAGGGTAGGAATGAAAAAGACATGGCAAAGAAGAGATGGATGAAGTACATCCAATTGAGAGATCACTCCACCCAAGAGGTCAAGTGATCACACTTATCCACTTAAGCACAAGACACATACATGGGGCTGTTATATATAAAGATGTATCATACATCAACCCAAAAGAGCAAAGAAGTACTGCCAAGAAGGAATCTGCATGAGAAAAGATGTCAAGTTAAAAATTGAAAAATTTGTAGAAGATGTTGAGCTACCTTTGGATGCCAAGTGAAACTCTAGTATATGCCGAGCTAGAAAGTCTAGTTGATGCTGAATGAGATATGTTAGTGGCTACTGAGTAAATAGAAAACAGTGGATGCTGAGTGTACAACTGTAAGCACTATGTAATAAATGCTAGGTTTTGAGCCTAATAAAGTTGAAAATCACTCATTTTCAAGCCATTCAAACACAGAGTGAAAATAAGAAGAGTGAAGAGGCGATCAAACAATGATTTAGCAGTGATTTGCACCAATCTCTATAGCAATTCAACCTGAACTCTTTGATTTAAAGGTATTTCATCAAATGTTGAGCTACACAATATTTGAAAGTTTATTTAATATTAAACCCTAGTTTGGCTAAGATGGCATCTGGATCTAAAAACATAAAAGGAAGGGATAGTCATGAAATCCAACTTGTCAGTAATGAGGTTAAGCAACCAAAATTCAAATCTATTCCTAAGGTCATGTATAAAAATGACCCAGCTAGTGCTTTGTCAATCATTCCAGACAAAGTATTAATGGTCCAAGATGTTAGGAAATTTTATAACTATAAGATTGGAGCCATAGGTGACCTAGAAATTTTCAATGCCTTTGATAAGCTATGTGAGAAGGGTATATTGAAGGACAAGTTCAAATTGTTGAGAAGAAGGGTTTAACTAAAGCCCTAGTTTTCCCCATTGTATTTAAGATTGAATGGATTTGTATAGTGTTGAGCTGAATTCATGATGGATCATTTTGGTTAGAAATAGGGCCAATAAAGATCACAAAGAAAATTTTTCATAGGGTTACTGGATTCCCAACCCTAGATCGGCCTGAGACCTTGAGAAGTGACAAAACGGAGGCCATAGAGAAAAATACTAGTGCCAAATGGAACAACAGGGGAATGACCATTCATACCATCACTAAATCCCTACTTGATTTCACTGTTAGAGTCATATCTCACAGATTCTACCAATCAAGTAGATTGAACAACGTGCCATGTATAACACTAGATGTTGCATACAAACTTGTGAAGAAGGACCACACTTATGATCTAGCAGAGCTCATGCTACAAGAAATCAATGAAAATTTGGGAGCCATAAGGAAATCTAAAGGAGCTCAATGCAAATTTGGATCAGTGTTGGTTTGTATATTTTTCTATGTCATGAAAGAATTTCCATCAGTTGGAAAGGTAAAATGGGATCCTAACAAGACAATTATCACACAAGTGAATGAGTTTATTGAGAAAATGGGAGACAATTTTGATGCTCAGATGACAATATACTTTGAGGACTTTAGGAAGTCCATGAAACAAAGGATGAGTATACTAGTATCACTGGTTGAGCAGCATGCAAATAACATTTATTTCTTGGTTGACATAGATTACACCTACATCTAAGCCATGGTACCTAGAGTAAGATGGCTTAGGCCACTTGGATATGAGCTTGATGTAGACCAAGCTTCAGCTGCAATCACTGCTTTACTTGCATAAGAGATTGATAATGATGCTCCTCATTTTGGCACTTATGATATTGTCAGATCCAGGGTGGTAATAGATTTGAAGATAGCCTCTATAGTGAAGAAGAAGGATAAAATGGTAAGAAAGATAAAGAAGACATTTGGGGAAAGCATTGAAGGTGAAGTAGGTGAAGAAGAAGTAGAAGAAGTAGAAGGTGATATTGAGGAAGAAGGTGAGCAAGGGAAAGAGCCAAAAGAATTAACATAGGGCCTAGAAAAGGACAAAGAAGAAGATGTTGAGGAAGAAGAAGCTGAGGAAGCACCCAATAAAGCCAAAGCCACCAAAAGGAAAGCCAAAACTTAGCCTATAGCCTAGCCCAAGGAAAAGAAGGGGACAGAGCCCATTGCAATCAAAACAAAGAAGCCTACTACAAGGGCTACAACTAGGGCTACAACTCAAAAGGAAAAAGATGAAGCCAAAGAGAAGAAGAAAGCCACAAAGTAGACTGGTGAAGAACCAAGGAAGAGAAGGAAATATGTTGCCCAGCCAGACTTAGATGAACAAAGAATAGAGTTAGATGACAATATCTAGTTTAGAGTGGTAAGTCATCCCTCAAAGTCTTCCATTGACAAGTTATGTGTAAATATTAGAAAAGAAAACTTGAATGGTTTAAAGACTATAGACTTTAATAAGCTCAATAAAGATGAGCAAAATAAAACAGAGGAATCAATGTATGCAATGATGGCTGAATACAAACACACACCTCTAGAGTTAGATAGTACAATGCCCAAGGAGCTATACAAGATAGTTGAAGATAAGTTGCATTTTTGTTTACAAATGGAAAAGGAGATAAGAGAATCAACCCTAGGTAGAGTGCTACCAGACCTGATCAAAGGTCAAATAGCTAACGCAAATAAAAGGCATACTAGAAAATTTTATCCTAAATATAGAGCATTTTTCATCCTCCAAAATAAGATGGAGGATGTTGTAAATAAATCCAAAAAATTTTGGAGGTCAATATATAAGAAAATTGATGATGCATTTGATGAGGAATATAAGGCAGAGGCTGGCTCAAAGAGAAAAGAAGCAAAATAGACAATAGAAAAAGTGGAAGAGAAGAAAGATGAAGAGGAGAAGAAAGGTGAGGAAGGAAGAGTAGAAGAGGAAGTAAATAAGGAGGAAGAAGAAGATAATATAGCTAAAGGAGAGGAAAAGACATTAGATGAATAGGAAGAACAAAGTGTGCAAGACACACAAATGCCACCTCCTAGCCCTCCTCATGCCACTATCACACCTATAGAGATCATAAAAGTAAAAGATGTTATTGACACTTCATGTCAAAACATCAATCCTTTAACTATAGAGGATCTCTCAAAGATCCTTGATCAATCTACACAACAAGCTCACCTATGTACAAACCCAGTGTTGATGAGTTAAATAAGGCAATAGCAGATCCAAGAAAAGTCAAGGTGCAAACACAAGAACTACCTTCAATCTTTGATGCTACTAAACTTCTACTACTTCCACCACCATCTCCATGAAAAGCAGCAAGTGATGCACTTCAGATGTCGAGTGTAGCAATAGGAGAAGATATAGGAAAACAAGAATAGTCAACAGGTTCACCCCCAGCAATTGTTAGTGATAAAGGGAAATCAGAAGAAAAGAAGGAAGAAACAAGAGATGAGGAGCAAGTTGCAATACAAACATTGGTTGAATTACCAAAAATTGGTACTCCCACTCAGACTCTTCAAAAGCTGAGCACTAATATGATATCAATACAAGTTCAAACACTAGGCTCGAGCTCTAGAAAGGTAGCCAGTATACTTCACTATGGAGATCCTAAACTTGATGAAGAGATCATCATTCTCTCCTATGAATCCAACACCCTCACCCTAGAAAAGATATATGAAATACAAAGTACACTGGATAGGAGAAAGAGTCAAGAAGTATTGAGAAGAGAATACAAGTATAGGCAAGCATTGAATGAGATAAATGGCATCTTCATGGATGCCTTTAGCTTGCAGTCACTAGGTGAAACAAGGCCTATAGTAGAACAACTATCAGATATAGTTGATCAGGTGACTAATGCAAACCATGATAGAAATGCAAATTTAATGGAATGGTCAAAAAGAAAATTCTAGGGCAAAGTAAATGATAAAATATCAAATGATATAGCATTAGCATAAGTTGAATTGGCTAAGAAACTAGAAAGAGTGAACATTGTACTTGGGAACACTTTCTCATTATACAACAAACTTCATGATTTTTCCAACTTCACACAAGAGACTAGCCAAAGAATAATGAGCTTGGAAAGAAATCTCAAAATTTCTATCATGCAACTTCCAAAAAATCTAGCTCAGAGTGAGAAACATTTTTTACAAATGCTTCACACACAAAGAGAATTAGCTATATGAATAGCAGAGGAGGAAAACATAAAGGAAAAATTGATGAGGTCCTCTACAAGGAGCAAGCATACGCAAAAAAAATCCTAAAGAAAGATCCAAATCTTTCTACCCTAGATGGACTCGTACACACTGTAGAGAATGCCATCCAACACAAGTCACTAGATGTTGCATTGGAAAATTGGGATGCAGCTTTGAAGATACTCCTAGAGGTAAATAGAATAGTTTTGGCTAAGTATGGTATTACTCCTTAGAACCCTTTGACATCAGTGTCAAAAAGGGGGAGATATATACATTAGGGGGAGATATGTATATGTATATGGAGAATACCAAATTTTGATATATGAAGATCATTTTGATTACATTCTTTTTGAGAATAAAGTGGAAAGTTTGTAGATAGCCAAAAAGGGTGAGGCAAGAAATAAGACAAAGTGAGGGGAAGATGCAAAATTTTGACAAGCATGTGAAAAATAGATCAAATATAGTATACAGGCACATGCAATAGGGACAGGACAAAAGACAGAGAGAATCAGGTACATTAGCAAATAATTTTATTTTCAAGAATGGACTAAGCATAATCAACTCAGGGGGAATCATACGGTATATTTTTGCTCACAAAATTTTGAGCAATATTTGTAATTTTGCATGTATGCCAAGCAAGAGTAAAGAATGTACTCAATTAGATCAGTTCATTAATGCATAGTTAAGTGTTTTTGACACCCATGTCAAAGGGGGAGATTGTTGGTCTTAGAATGGTCTTGACATTCAAGTGTCAACATACTTAATCAATTCCACCATATATGTCGAGTACACTATGTATGTTGAGTAAGTTATAGTAGATGCCGAGTCAGAATCTTAAAAGGTATCAAGTGAATTCAAGTGTTGAGTGAGTAATAGATGTCAAGTAAGGCAGAGCATATTATATGCTGAGTGATTTAGGAAATTCATGTGCTGAGCAACATAGAGTGTAATAGTTGTTGAGCAATCTAGAAATGCAACATGTGCTAAACAATACAAGAACATTCATGTGCTGAGCACTAGTAATATAATATGTGCCAAGTAACATAGAATCAACATAATAGTTTGTGCCTTCACAAACTAAGATGTAAATTGTTTTTGGAGCTGACATAGAGAGATTTTGAAGGAGAAAAAAGATAAGGATGAATCATTTACATTCCCTATGCAACCTGCATGCAGCCAATTAGAAAAATGGAGAAGGCATGCAACCAATGAGAAAAATACAAGGTATGAGCGAGAATTCGAGATTCAATGTGGATCATAGATCCATACCTAACCCTAAGTCTTCACAATCTTTAAAAGGGGGTCAAAAAATCCATTGCATATGTGGATGATAATAGTGTATGGAGATAATATATCAAAAATTTAGTGTGGAGAAGGAAAGAATTAGAGGAATAGAACAAAAATTTCATATCTAGTTGATTAGAACAAAACAGGGGACAGATACAAAGATTAGATCGAGCAAGGATTAGAATAGGAAGAGTAGATCTAGTACCTGAATCTAGCAATTGAAGGTTTCACTCTATCAAGTCAAGTGTTCTAGTACTTTCTTATCATTGTATTAGATGTTGAAATCCTATATTGATAGGTTAGCTTAATAGCTAGGTAGGAGAACCTTTGGAGAAGGTGATTGAAAATCCTATGTATTAGGTGGGTTTAACAACCTATTGTAAATCCTTTAACAGGGTGACACTTCATGTAAAGTGTTTGTAAATCCTCTAACTAGGTCACTATTGACACAATGTAAAGCTTTTAACAGGGAAAACCATCAGAAGTGATTGAATATATTGCTGCAGTAAATTTTTGTGGGTGTCATCCCCACCCTAGTTTTACCTTCTTATTCCTGGAGCGTTTCTGGGTTACCAAATCTCTTTTTTCATGTGTTGATGGATGCTTTCATTTCACGTTTGCTTGTATGTTTACATGCATGTACTTTACTTTTAGTTATGTGTTAATGAGGGTTTAAAAGGGTAAAAACTAGTTATTTATGATTCACCCCCCCTCTTAGAAGTACTCTTCTCACTTGAACATTCCAACAGATGAGTCTTCATTTTATCTTTCTAGGTGTCATAGTTTGTACCATCAAATCTAGGACTTTCCTTTCTAAAAAAATTAACCATGGATCTCCCAAAGTTGTTAAACTTTTCCTTCAAGGACTTGATGCTCTAATACCAGCTATTAGAAATAATAATCTACCAATATAACTGGGGGGGGGGGGGGGGGGGAGGTGGTGAATCAGCTATATAACAATCTCAAATATTTTTCCTTTTAAACAAACTTAACCTTTTAGCTAAGTAAAAAACAATCATAAAGAGATGCACATACATAATTTCACTAGATGTGTTGACTAGGGAAGCCCTTGATCAGAGGGAAAACGTCAGTGGGAATGATGCCCACAAAATAATGTACTATTATGAATATTCCTTGTTAGAGGATGGACCCTATTAGGAGTCTATTAAAACACTTAGTACAAAGAGTCCCTATTAGGAAACCTTGAATCCCTCTATAAGGAGATTCCAACCCTATTAGGAGTTGTGCCAACCTCATTAGGAGTTGTGGAAGGTAGCTGAGCCCATTGTCCCCTACAACTTCAACATCAGATCAATGAATCCATTGTCCAATTAATCTCAGTACTATTCCTTTCAGAATAATAGATGCATAATAATATTTTCTTCTTCCTTTGTGTAGTATGTTGGACTTCTTCACCATTAGATCATGCAATCAAATCTGGAACTCAACAACAATAACCCTTAAGCTCACTTACATGCATTAGTAATTCACTCTGCTTTGCTTCTTAGTAATTTGTAAGTTTTCTCTGCTCATCAATCTCAATCATCTTGTCTAAAACACAAAAAACATCTTTCCTTATACCACACTCAATATTAAATCCTTGAGTTGGCTTCACACTTTATCATCATACATTAATTAAATGAAATACATATCTAATTAATGTTGTCGGCTCATAGTTATACAAAAACTTTCACACGTGCGACTTCCATACATGTACACTTTCTGACGCCATCAGTGGTTAGTATACTACCTCTAGTTAATTGTGCAATCCTTTATTTCAATTACAATGAGCTATATCAATCATACAATAGGATCAACTTTCCTAATGCTATGTTTCCAGGTGGTTCTCTGTATATCAACCATATCTTTCGTACACTATCAATTCAAGTTTTGCGCACTTGCCCAAGAAGAAAATACATATTTTAGTATGTGTTGGTAACTACACATAAGTAGATAATCAATATAATGTCCTCAATATAAAAATCACAGTCTGCTTCTCTATCAGTCTTTTACAAACTTATTACTATGTTGTCATCAATGATAAACATAGTTATAAATACATTATAACAATGTTTTGCAATGCTTCCCCATAGCATCAACATTCATGTTAACAAATTTAATGTTATGGGAACACAAAATAACATGAAACCTAGGTTTTAGCCACTTCCCATGCTTGGTACATACTATTTGGGCCTAGACCAACTTAACAAAGAACTTATGCTTTCTAAACTTTAGGCTTTGCTAAACCAAAGTAGCTCAACCTAAGGATTTGACACTCTTTATGAAAAATAATTTATAATACAAACCCTTCATATCATATTTGTCCTTGAAACTTCTTAAAATTGCAAGATAAAATGATAAATCAATAATAGCTAGTAATGAACTTGACAGATTCATTCAACAAGTAATGACCAACTTTACATTCCATTATGACAGTAATTCTTTAATGAATTTTGATTTATAAAGCATGTTCATGCTAAGATAATATTGACATTACTTTATTCCTTCAACAAAAGATCAATGTCTTAATCCATTGCCAAAGACAAAGTCATATCAGTTAACATTTAGATCTATTTACTTGACTTGCAAATAAATGTATTAATTGTTGACCTCCAAATCCTATATTTATCATATCCTTTTCATACCCTAAATAACCCCATCATTCAAAAGAAGCATTTACTTAATTCTTTGAACCAAAAACAACTATGAAAGGATATACAACTCATTAAATTGCATTTGAATAAAATGAAACTCGTTCATTCATTCTCAAAAACACAAAAGCATGAAAATGGAGACAAAATTTTGAGACATAGATATCCTGCGACATTTCTTGTATTAATCTCTTTGAGAATCATATATAGTTCTAATATGAAATTCATGATAAAGATACAAGACTAAAACCAAACTTCCATTAATTTCAAAGTTCTATAGGAAACAAGTTGAATACATCAACACTTAACAAAAAAATCTAGGATTAACTCAAAAATGATATATTTCATCATAGAATAAGAACTTGGACCCCTCTTCCCAATTTTGGAAATCTTTTTATAGAATAAGGATTGCAACAAGCTATAGATTGGAAACACATGTTAAAAAATGACATAAAAAAATGAAATAGAGAAGACAAAAACAATTACAAACACTCTTTTCACTTTGAGTAATTTGGGAAGTAGCTTACAACTGACATCTGGCATATGTGGTATTTAGGTAAAATATTTTTTTAAAGTGGCATGTCCATAGCGAGTACATGCAAAGATAAGACACCCTGTTATGATCCTATCCTTCCTCTATTCTATCTTCATTGTCTTCATCTTCTATCTTCTAACTACTTCCCGTGGGTAGAGCCTTGATCTCTCCAACTACGTCCCACACATATATCTCCCTTTTTGTTGGCTAGTTAGTACCTATAAAAGTCTCCAAATCACTAACAAATATGTTCTTCCTGGCAACTGTGATGGCCTTTGATTCTTTTGCAAACTTGGTCACATCTACCTCAATTTTAAACAAAGATTCAACAAAATCATAAATCAAGTTATCATCCACATCTCCATCAAAAATATTAGCCACTTTCTCTAGTATTATGATATGATCAAATGATGTTGACCACTCTTTATAGTCTTTCAATTTATTCTCATTGTCAATAATTAATGGGAATAAAAAAATTAATGTCATCATTCATCACCTTCACCTTACCTTGGATTATTTGTGGCTTGGTTGTAAAGAAGCCAATCAGTTCTCTTACCATTTCTAAGGCTTCTTTGACTATGAAGATTTTGTAAGGTAATTATGGCTTCTTAGCCATCAAAATAATCAATTTATAAAAGAATGAAATATATGGGCCTTATTGATTAAATATGGGAGAAATCCATGTCAAAGCTTCCTTGCACACATACTCTGCACTTTGAAAAGAGATAAAAATATTGTGGACATGTTGAGACACTTTTTTCAATATTTCTATCCTATGATTTACTTTCATTTCAAATACTGATTTAATGAATGTGCATATCTACCAACTTCATAATTCATATGGGCTAATAAAGTATACAAGTTTTAAAGAATACTAATTCACCCCCCTCAACCCCTCCTAACATCTCACCTTTCCCAAATATTCTAATAATTGGTAGCAAAGATAGTTCTCTTTTTAAGAGGTTTTACCACCTCAGAGAAAAGATCCGAGATATGGAAAGGTATAGGCTTGATAAGAAGCTAGAACTAAGGATGACCTTAAGATAGATCAATGAAGTGAAATAAAAGTTGAAGCAATCACTAAATAGAAGGAAATAAATTGCACATCAAATGAATAGTACCACATATCAATAAGAAGTGATTAAGGAACTATTTGATGAAAATGTGTCTAATAAATTTAAAGCTACAATATCATATCCAATGGAGAAAAATCAAAACCTAACTGAGTAGATGAAATCATTGAAGATATAGAAATAAGTACAATCTACAAGGATGTGTAAAGTCTTGGAATAGAAGAGGATGAGAAAAGGATTATTGAATATGATAAGAGGAATACTGCTACAAGATTTCTTGCCAAGGATGAAGAAATCATGATACTAACCTAGAACCACTATGATACTATAAATTAGCTACTTCGTGTAAACCATGATGTTGGCAGAAAGATGGAAAAAATTGTTGAGTGTAGAACTAAGGATGAAAAATTGAAGAGTGGACTAACATAAAATAAATATATTAATGAAATATTCAAAATATCAGAAGAAATCATAAGAAAATTGGATGAACATTTAAGAGGACAAATGTGACATAGATAAACTACTCAACTAGGCTACACTATCTACAACCAAGAAAGGGGAGTATTCCAAGAAAGTTGAACAAATGAATGCCTATACAAATCACAATCTAAAGAAACCTACATGATACCACTAAAGAAAATTTGGGCATATAGCTAATGTCTGTAGGAGAGAAGTTGATAAGACTTATATTACTTCTAAATTTGATGGTTATTTTTACAACTTCAATAAGTATGGTCATCAAGCATATGAACGTAGATCCAAGATTAACTAGTCCCTTAAGAAATTTAAGTTTAATGGATATTGTTATACTTTTAACAAGTTTGGATACAAGCCATAGAATTTCAGATCTCAGAAGAAGCCCAATTGAGTACCAAACAAGCAAAGTAATATTGTTAATTGGTATTACAAGACAAGGATTACTTGCACTAACTCTGTAAGGAATAGTCACATTGCAAAAAATTGCATGAGATTCTAATTTGAAGGAAGACTTGGCCACTAAAGGAATAAAAAAATGGCATGTTATCATTTTCATAAGGTTGGTCAATTAATAAGACATTCTAGGTACAAAGCATCATCACCTAAAGAAGAACATACTAAAGGAAAGATACAAGTTAATGTTGATGAGATTCATGATCAAATGGGTAAGACTTAGAGAAATAAGATAGAAGAGAGTTGAACAGAAAATGTTACAATTGATGGAACATCATCCAATGGATCAGGTGAAACCTCTACTACCAACTAGGTCATAGAAGGTATGGGAATTACATTAATATTGTGATAACTTATATCAATTCCCTGAATTAATGAAGTAATTCCATGTCAACATACTATAATATGCAAATGCATAACACATGAAATGTTGGAAGTTAGAGCATTCAGTGAGTCACACTAAGCATATTAGTTTGTAGAAGTAGAGAGTTAACTAAGTATGAGAATTTGTTGAATTGAATTATGAGTTAACTGAGCTGGTGAAGAAAGTGTTGCTAAACTAAGCATTGTATAGCAATCAAGTGAGGAATGTAAAGTTAATATATAAAATAAGGATGTGGTATCTATAATTTATCATGCCTTACCTAATTCTAAAAGTGATTTTACCTATAAATTGGGGTTGAACCTATTCATTTGTTTAGCCTATGTTTTTGAGTTTGCAAAGCAATATTGAGTGAAATGGAGCTATTTATGTGCACAGATGAATTTGAAACATGAGAGAGTGAATTTGATTGAGAATTTTAGGATGGAATCAAATTTGGTGTGGAAGGGAACAAACTAAACCCATTGCAAATACACTCATTGAAACCCTATTTATCATAATGGCATCTAGCTCTGCATATGTGGAGACAAGGGTAGTGAGGTTAAATTTATCTATAATGAAGACTATGAAGAACCCAAATATAAATTAAACCCTAAATTTATTGCTCAAATCGATGAGTATGGACCATTTTCTTCAATACCCCCAAGGGTTTTATTAGTTCATGTTATGTGTGTATTCATGCATTGTAAAATTCGAGAGGTGGGTAACTTTGAATTACAACAAACGTGTAATCAATTATGTGAAAATGGGTAATTCAAGGATGACAAAAGCACTTGGAAACCAAGGATTTGACCCATGTTCTTCATTTCCCCAAGGTGTTTAAAAAATAAATTGTTTTCGTATCATACTAAGTAGAGTGGATAGTTCTATAATGTGGCTAGATGAGCCAGTCAAGATTACAAAAGATGTAATTCACATGGTAATTTGATACCCAATTATAGATAAAAGAACTTTAAATACACAACAATGTAGTATGGGATGAAAGAGGCTTGCAAGTTGAAATGATTATCAATTTTGAGACACAATTTGGCACATGTTAGTTATGTATAATATATATCGATCTAATTGGCCAAATAGTGTATTGTGTGGTGTTGTAGATTTAGCATACAAAATTGTAAAGAAAGGTTTGAAGTTAGACCTTGCTGAGTTGTTGCTTAAACAACTTTAAGAAAAAAGGAAAGCCATTTGTGTGGCAATGGCAAATACATATAAATATTATTCACTTTTGGTATGTATGTTTTTCTATTTGTAGAATTATTTCTGCACAATTGGTAATATGATTTGGGATTTAAATACACCTATCATTTATCAAATCAATAGATATGTTAAGAGTTTGGGAGAAAATTTTGATAAATTAATTTTGTCTACTTAAAGCAAGAATGTATTAGAGATTCAGAATACCTCCACAATTAGTTAAGAAATATAGAGATGGATTTTTTTTCTTATTGGCAGTGATAACACGTTGATTCAACTTGATGATGCAATAATCCCATGGTTAGAGCCCATAAACTATTAAATTGACATTGATTGAGTCATATAGGCTATAAAGGAATTACTGAATGAGCCAGTGGATAGGGAGGCTAAGCCCTTCAACACCTATGAATAAGAAAAGAAAAGAATTAAACTTGACATTTTTTCTCCACGAATTGAGAAGAAAACCCATAAAATGATTCACAAACTAGAGGGAGCAGTTAGTAAAGGAAAGAAGAATCCAATGTTAATGCTTTCTGAGGGAAAAGGTAAAGATATTCAGGAAGAAGAAGCTAGAGAAAAATAACTCAATGTAGTTTTGGCAAAAGATAAGAAGGGGAAGAGAAAGCAACCTAATACACCTTAGAGTCTAAAAGATACATTCTTTAGAGAAAGGAGTTGCAAGAATCATAAAACTTGCACAATCATAAGTAAAAACCTACTAGAAGAGGAAGAATGAACATGCATCCCCAAGATAGAAAACTAAGAGGAGAAGAAGAAAGTTAATACTTGAAGAGGTAGTGACAAAACAAAGTTAGATGACATGAGATAGTTTATAGTGGAAAAAATAAAAGTGTTTGAAAATATTGATGATCTTCTTGAATCATTGAGAGATACTATAGGACATGTTGCTTTCAGTCACATCAAGTATCATAATTTAATTGATAATGACAAGCTAAAGATTGATGAAGTTGTGATTCATATGATGTATAATTTTAAGTATGTGCTACTTGAGATAGGGAATATGAATCCTAAATAATTCTAAAATAAATTCATTACCAGATGGCGGTATGCACTTGATACCTAACATCAAATAAGGGAAAGTGCCCTAGAAATTGTTGTGCTAGATTTTTAAAAATAAAGAATAAGTAGGTAATGAAGAAGTATCAAAAAAGATTCCTATAGAAGAAAATAGAATTGAAAATACTAATTGGAAGATCAAGATACTTTGAGATAAAATGTCAAAAAACATGGAGACAAATACTTAAGATCAAAGGCCCTGAGGAGGATATACAAGTAGAGAACACCAAGAATACACATAATAAAGAAGATGAATACAGATTTTTTTTATTCAAGTTCTTTTGGATGATGTACACAATATGGTAAAAGACATAGCTAAAAATGGTGACGATGTAACTACTTAAGATCTTATTGAAGAAGATCCAACTAATGGAGTGAAAAAGGATAGAGATGTGATGGTAGACATCAAGTCTAATCCAGAAGATCAGTCACTCAACAAGTCAGCCACAATGTATATATTGAGCTATGCACCTATAATTGAATAGATCGAGACATATAAGAGGCATGAAACACAAAAGGATTCACCAAGTGTATATACTAATCATATTAATTCGTTGAATTATTTTTTTAACTATTGTTTCTATGGATACATATGCAACACAAACTGAGAACCAAGTTAAAACTACTTAAGAAGGAGATAAGGGCACTAAACAAAAAAACTAGAGATAACTAGCATTAGTCACCTTAGTGGGAAAATAATCAACCTAACCAACAAGCCATACTGCAACCACCTTAGAAGTAGGATATACTTCCTCCTCCTATAGCTAATGCAAGTCAAAACAAGAAAACTCATCTTCTTGCTAATCTTAATTCTAATTCTAATAGTAAGAAACTAAATTAGCAACAGACCTATTCCATTACCATAAATGATATTCACTTATGACCAAGAACAACTCTCCATGCACCAAAGGTTCCTATCATTGTAGAGATTAGTACTGATAATTCATCTAGTGAAAATAAGGATGAACCTGAACCTGTTAGAAATACAGAATACTAAGGGTGGGGCAAAGTGAATCAATATTCTATACACTTTAGCACAAAACTAGATATTATTAATTACCTTATAATTTGCACATGGCAGTAAAAAAAAATCCGTTGAACAATAAAATAACCATGCAATAAGAGAACTCATAACATCATATTTTGCTAACTAGGGAAACCCTAGCCAAGTGAAAACTTTGGTAGGGATGGTACCTGCAAAATGATCCACTACTCAAAAGTAGATGGTTAAAGCTATTGACTCTATTAGGATTTTATTATATCTGTATAGTGTCTCAGTCCTTGTTAGAGGACTTAGGCCTTGTTAGAAGCCTCAACCCTATTAGGAGTTTTAATATGCAAATACAAAATGTATGCAAGATAAGCCCACTGCCCAAACATGCAATATATAATTGAAGTTCCTTAATACAAAGAGATAGATATAAAAACCTCTTTACTATGTTTTTTATATCTTCAATATCTAATATAGCTTTAGTTTCTCATTACAAAATTTCCATACCTCTAGTCATACATCAGAATTTGCATCTCAACACATTATCATATCATGCCACACAACTTCTCTAAACTCTGTATATTGAAATCTTCTTATATACCTTTAAAATTATAATATTCACATCCAATAAAGTTTCAACCTTTTACACACTTTACAAAATATATTACTAACTCTTGCCCTCTTAGAG
Organism: Cupressus sempervirens; assembly: GCA_028749045.1. Lineage (NCBI taxonomy): Eukaryota > Viridiplantae > Streptophyta > Pinopsida > Cupressales > Cupressaceae > Cupressus > Cupressus sempervirens. Next base: position 392,424,859 of record CM053791.1, on the reverse strand, counting down.
TTAATATCTAGGATGTCATACCTAATTAGTTAAGTAATTATTTTGGTAAAAAATAATTTCTTAACCCAAAATATCCAATTCCTTAACATGATTTATTTTGTCTATGCACTATCATAACTGGTGATTTTCCATAACTCATTTCATACTAATCATAATGACATGAAGACTTTACCATGTGTTCCTTACTATCTCATGTACCCATAAATAACTTTACATGTGCCCAATATACCTCAGCAAATTGTACTAAACAAAACTCTATCTATTCTGCTGGATAAATTGTATGATACTTGGACAATTTTCAAAGTATGAATACCATAACTTGATCTTAAAGGTCTTCCTTCTTCATACTAGAAATATGTTTCCATAAATGACAACATCCAATATCTACCTTAGCCAAATTACCAACAATCTCCCCCTTTGGCATTGTTGGCAACATATGGGAAAATTGGCTAAGTCCCAAAAACTTAGAGTATCAAAACTTTACAAAATTTGGCCTTATTAAAATTTACAAAGTTTCAAAACTTGTGGATTATTACATTTTAACCATCTTTCCTTATTTCTCCTAAATATTTCATATTTCCCCCTTTGACTATAGTTATGGTTGTTACATTACTCCCCCTAACTTATACCTTATTTCTTCTTTATACGTATACTTATGTACTAAAATTTTCCTTATCTTTCCCCCTTTTAAATCAATGACAATATGTCAAAAAAAACTTATTTGTAAGTCAAAAATTTATTGTAATATCTTCAAGGTTGTTGTTGTTTGGAAATTTGTGTAGAGTAGTGACCAAAGTTCTGCTCCAATATGGTGAGCTCCATATCCCATTTGTCTTTCATGGCATCTGACACACTCAAAACTACACAAAGAGCATATGATGTTATCTCCACTACATCTAAATCTATATAGGAAAGCTTCTCATAAGATTCCTTTACTGATAAACATTCATCCAATTGCGTTTGTACAAGGTCAATCTTCAATGCAAGGTATTCCCTTAGCAATGAAAATCTTTCCAACTTCATTTCCTTCTGTAGCTCTAAAAGCCTAATGTCATCATTTAATTTTCTAGTTTTAATCTCAAGATTTTTAATCTTGACCGAGGGATCTTGAACATCTTTTATTAATGCTTCAGGCTCTCTAAGCTTGCTATTTATTTCATGTGATATATCCCTGATTAATGTGTGCACTCCAACACACTTCCCATAATCTGTTGTTCCTTCTATCAGATAGTGTCTTAAATCCTAAACCTTTTCATCAAGGTTCTTTAGGTCATCCTTGATGTTTCCAAAAACCTTTATAAACATCTTTGCATCATTCATAATTTTTTCCTTAACTGCTGCAATGTCTGATAAATTTGGGAATTCCATATCAAAAGCTTGAATTATAGCTTTTCTCTATCCTAAGGATCTAGATCAATCATCTTCACTAAAATAATATTCTATAGTCAATCCATCAGTGAAATCTATAAGCTTTTAACTTATCCTTTTTTATTATCCTATTAAGTGATGAGATAAACTCATTTTGATCATCGTTGTCTAATCCCATCTGTGTTGTCAATACAAGGGATATCCTATATGTACTAGGTGCAATTACTTTCTTTTCTTCTTCCTCATGTTAGCAATTGGCTAATGAGCATATGTAATTATTGTCATTTATAGAAACACATGATGTACATGCTTATAGGAAACCTTGGAAATAAAGATACTTAGGTTTTGGTACTCATAAATTATATAAGTATGAATTTGGTATACAACAGTGTATTGTTTTGTTTGTAACTTGTTACTAACTCATATTATGACTAGTGAAGTTAGATGGAGATAGTATATATGTTGATGATGATGTGTCTAACCTTGGAAGTTAGTATAGACTGTACAAAAAATAGATATTTGTGTTTTACTAGTAAAATAGGACAACAGAATTAAAGAAAAGGAATTATTTATTTACAAAATAATTACTTGTCCAATCAGGGTCGATGTCCTAGATGTTTACTCTAAGTTTGAAAACTATATTATGGTCTTAGCTAACCTAGCATCAATTTGTGTAAAGGCAAGGTATTTATGAAAAACATATCTTCCAAATTCAAATGTGTGTGCAAGTGTAAATTGTGCAAGTATTGTGATTTGTGAACTTTCTGTGAAAGCAATATATGTGAAGTTTTGTAAAGCTATTTTGTGATCCGAGATCGAGTTGAAGATTAGAGATCAATCAAGAAAGAAGTTACAGTACCTACATCATAGAAGTATGATTAATTGTTTGGCCAGTGATCTTTTCTTGTAATTGGAAGTGCATGTTTGGGCAATGGGATCATCTTGTATCTACTACACTACAACTCCTAACAAGGTTGGCACAACTCCTAACAAGGTTGGAATCTCCTAACAAGGATTCAAAGTCTCCTAATAGGGACTCTCTATACTAAATTTTCTTACTAAAAGGAACTTATATATCAGTATATTATCTAGTGGATATCATCTCCACTAGGGTTTCCCCTTGGCCAAGGTTTCCCTAGTTAACAAAATATGGTATTATGAGTTATCTGTGTGCATGGTTACTATTATTATTTAGCATTACTTTATTAATTTGTTATGTATGGTTTAAAATAAAAAATAATATCTAGTTGGTGACTAAAGTTTGTAAATTACTAATTCACCCCCTGCACCACCCCCCCCCCCCCCCCCCAGTAATTCCTATTTCTAACAATTGGTATCAGAGCATAGTTACTTAGAAGAGGCTTAACAGCTTGAGTAAGATCCTTCTGGATATGGAAAAGTTGATGAAGAACCTTGAAGAGGCACTTGAACAAATTCATCTCCTTACTAAAGAAAGAGATGAGCTACAAGATAGATATGAAGACTCCAAAGTATACATTTAACAATTGAAGGAAAATATTGAACATCTCAAATGCAAGCCTAAATCTATCGAATCTGAAACTAGTGATGATGATTATTCAAAACTGAAGATAGAGTACCAGATCTTGAAGTATGAATTGAAGATTATGAACCTGGAGTTAACTTTGAGTAGTGATCCTAGCAAAATTGGAACTAATTTGAAGACTAAGAATGTAGATCTTAGAGAGAGCCTAGCAAAGAAGACATCTGAATTTGAAACAATGAAAGAAGATCACGAAGAACTTCATACGTATAATACTATTCTGAAAGGTGAATTAACTTAGTGCAAACAATAACTTAAGAAGCTTTATTCTAGCAGAGAAAAGATTGATAATTCAATGTCAATATAGAGACCTAATTATGATAAGACTAGTCTTTGTTGTCTTTTTAACATGTCTACAAAGAAACCTGAGATTAGATCAGATCCAAAAGAAAAAGATAAATTTGATGACAACTTTGAATCCAGTCAATCTTCTAATAAACCTAAAGAAGTTAGACAAGACAAGGAAGTTGAGATTTTGGATGAACCAAAGTAAGTGGAATCTCCTAAGGAAACTAGGTATGAATTTAGAGGTAAGTTTTTTCATTTAATGAAATAGGTCATATGAAAAGAGATTATACAAATAAATCATTTAATTATGTTAAGGAATTTTATTGTCATAATCATCATGATACAGATCATAAAGCAATTGATTGTAGGAAACCTAAATATGATAATAATAGAAGGAATAGTAGAATGTCTATGAATACTAACCCTACAAATAGAAGAAGATATAATGAAAGGACATCAAGAGAATGAAGACCTTATGAGGAAAGAAGATAGGTTGTGTGTTATAAGTGTAACAACTTTGGACATGTAGCTTGGAATTGTCATGCACTTAATGATGAACAAAATCCTAGAAGCAAAACTCCAGTATGTTATTTGTGCAACAACTTTGGACATACAAGAAAGTATTAAAAAATGGAAAAAAACTTTGGAGATAGAAGGAAAAATGGAAGAAATTTCAAAAATAGAAGGAATGATGGAAGAAACATAAAAAATGATAGAAGGAACCATGAGAAGAACTCCAAAGCTAAGAAAGACAATGAGGAACAAAGAAATGTAGTCAATGGACTTCAAGAACTCAATGAGGCTTTTGTAAGACAATTAGAAATCTCAAAATAGAAGATGAAGAGACAAGAAGATTGAAGTCAGTTATTGATTTTCAATTAAGTTGAATTAAGCCTATTCACAACACCAGAATCTGAAACTTCATCTAGATATTGAACTAGAGGTAGCAAAGTTGGAAAAAGGTGAATCAAGATAAGTTTAGACTATATCTAACCTTGCTTGTAATTTTGAGCTTATCTAAACTAGTTATGAAGGAATTAAGAGCTACTAATATTACAAAGAAAGTTAATTATGTAGTAGAAGATGAAAACTATTATTTTGCAAAAAAATTTGTGAAGCAAAGTTTTGTGGAGCATTGTCATGATGGAAGGAAGCTATGATAAACTTTGGGTAGCATTTGAAGATTGGATAGAAGATCTTGATCATATATTTGATTTCCAATGTAATTAAAAACTTTTTCATGTTTTTATATTATGTAATTATTGCAAGCTTGAGTTGAAGGAATAAAATGGAGTACAGACTTGATTACCACTTCATTGTGATTACATCAGAAGTATAGAGCACTCTGAAGCAACTTGACAAGTCAAGTTCAAAGAAAACCCTATTTTTGAAAAGAGGTATTTTATCATTTTTCACAAAATTTATTTCGATAAAAGGTTTATATTTGATTGAAGCATGGATATGTCAGTAGTTCATAATGAGAGACCAAAATTGAAGGTTATTTCTATGAAACTCATAGAAGGAAACCCTAATTTAGTGTTATCCATTACTATAAACAATGTTGTTAATTTGGAAGATGTAGGAAGTTATCTTACTAGTAAGTTTGAATCTATTGGGAGTGAGTATATGAACAAGGATATGAAACTAGTCTTTAATCATGATATGACTGTGAAACCTAGATTTGAACACTTGAATGAAATAGACCTATTCAAATATCATTTTTACTGAGAATTAGACATAGATGAGTGAACACAGATCATACTAAGTAGAATACATGATGGAAAACTATGGATGCAAGATAGTGTGTTTGATATTTCAGCCAACCTTATTCATAAGGTAACTGGTCTTTGTAAACAAGGTAGTTTACCTATAGGTGAGAAAATGGTTAAGAAGAAAATTGAGAGCTATACAAAAGTAGTGTATAATGGAAAGGCCATGGTATCAACACCATTAAAAAAGATGATGTAAGATTCCTGAGAAGAATCATTGCCTACTCTATATGTGCAAGTTCAAAGATTGATAAATTGTCAAATGGATTCATCTATGTAGCCTACAAGATATGTGTTGAGAAGGAAGAAGTTAATCTTAGTGAAATATTGAGAATGCAACTTCTTGAAAACCTAGAAAAGATCAAGAGGACTAAGTAGGTGTCTTTAGATTTTAGTCACTAATCAATCATTTTTTTTCATGTGCTTAAGAGATTTCCATATTTGTTAATCAAGATACAAGATATTATGAGTAGTGAGAGGTGTATAATGGAGAAGATCATAGAAGTGTGTAGAAGACATCCAACAGATAAAATATTAGATAGTGGAAATTTGATTATGTAAACATTTTAGAATGAAATGAGGCAAAGATTCAGAACTACACCTACAACTATAGACAAATTTAAGGAAGATATTTGTATTATGGTTGATATAGATTTTACTTATATTCCAGTAGTAGAACCTTGAGAAACATTTCTTGATCCCTTAGATTGTGAATTGAGTAGTGAAATAGTAGTTGGATATATTGATTTAACGTTGAAATTAGAAAAGGACCAAGATTAATACAAATTTGGAACTTATGATGAGATTACCCATTCAACTCATTAGGCATCCTTGGAGAAGGCATCTCACAAGAAGATAGAGATAATAATGAAGAAAGCATTATCGAAATTCGGTATGGTCGAGAGTGAGTCACAAGTAGTTAGGCAAACGATGAAGCAAGGTATACTGAATGTGCAACCTTTACCAGTATCTGTCGTAGAGACATCTTCAAAATAGAGCATCCCTTATGAAAAAATGTTAGATATTCAACCAAGTGATCCAAAGAGAAAATTAGAGAGATTAGTGGAAGTTGTGACCACAAAGACTAAAAGGATCAAACAACAAGCCATTGGACTAGGAAAGAGACAAAAGACATCATTGACAATTGTTGAGTCTAGTGAAGAACAAGAATAAGAACACGAATAAGAACAAGAACAAGAACAAGAACAAGAGGAAAAATAGGTAGAGAAGGTAACTAATTCTAAAAAGTCAATAGGAAAAGCTCGGAAACCCTGGATGTTGAAGATAGAGAAGATAAATTCAGCTATTGCTAATGAAGGAAACTTTGTTTAGATGAACATATTTTATGATTTGTATAACAATTTTGAGAAAGATTAAATTGATATCTCTATTTTGAGATACATAATAGCCAATCATTTGAAACTCAAAGATATTAAAGGCAGAGTAAACCAAAAATTCTATAAAAGACTCATTGAAAAGAAGGCACTAGCTCGAGAAGATGATATAGAACTTTAGAATTCTATGTTAAGAAAAATATGAAAGAATGGTGATGAAGAAGAAATCAAGATATTTTTGAAAAATATAGTGCCTTATTTGAGAAACAAAGTAAGACCATTTCTATTTATGATGGGTGAGAAAGATAAGATAAGAAGTGAAACTACTATAGCGATGAGTTAGATGTTAACAGAGTCTAAGATAACATCTTCACTAGCATCTAGAATCTTGGAAGTGTCAGTGAGCAGTGACACAATGCAAATAGATCACACCAATATTACTAGTAGCATTGATGATACAAACCCATTTGAGAATTTTGAACAAAATGAACCTCATACTGAGGATATTGAAGAATAATTGAGACAAACTGAAGAGGAGAAAAGGTTATTAAAGGAAGAGAAAAGGAAAATAGAAGAGGCCAAGCAGCAATTGCTTGAAGATGAGAGAAAATAAAAGGAGAGGAAGAAAAGATAAGAGTAGTTGAAGAAGAGATGAAAATAAAAATAGAGGAAGATGAGAAAAAGAGATTAGAAGAGGAAGAGAAGAGAGAGAAAGAAAGAAAGGAAAAAGGAAAGAAAGAGGAAGAAGAAAGAAGAGTCAAAGAGGCAATTGAAAAGAAGAGAAGGGAAGATGATACTAAACCTTCTAGTTCATCTACTTTGATCTCACTTTCTAGCTTGACAATTGATGATGATGATCAAAATAACTTGATCTCATATTTGTCAAAACTTATTCAAAAGAACAAGACAATGAAGAGCCTACAAAAAACCCTGATGGAGGTCACTAACAGATTACATAGTATTCTGGTAGTGCAACACATAGAAGTAGATCCTAAATAGAGGGCATGGGAAATGCTAAAATATTTTGATGAGGAATTCACAAATTTACTAAATGTTGCAAAATCTAAGGCACAGATCTCACATGATGCTAACTTGTTTAGTATCATTTTTAGAATATTAAAAATGATTTGATAAGCCTTGATACTTGTATCAAGGAACTTTGGAAGTGTCAATAGGATGGCAAGATATTGTACATTAAATGTACTTTATCTCACAAGATGACTAAGGACATTGACAGTCATATTGGATGAAAAAAGAGTGAGCTAGAGGCTCTATCTAGACAGTTACAACATCCTACTAGTAAAATTTATGATTTTGAAGGACAAGTAGCTAGTATTTAGAGTGATATTAGGAAACTGGAACTTCTGAAGGAACAAATTTTGAAGAGAGTATCAGATTTTAGAGAGTCTACTGCTCTAAAAAATATCTTTTGTTAAGAAACAATTGGAGGAATGTGTCAAGGCCAAGGACATTTATTCTAACATTTTATACTCTGACCTTAATGTAGTTGAGATTGCATCATATGCCCTATGTGAAATTCTCACCTCTACTAAGATAGCCAAAGATACATGGAAAAAAAGGTATGAATAGTATTAAGGCAAGTTTTGATGACTGCATGAAGCCAGATGTTTACATAAATTTTGATAGCAAATGGATAGTTGTTGGACAGTCTTGGACATTTTAACCTTTGTCATTGATGTCAAAGGGGGAGAAGTACATAAAAAAATTGTAGGTTAGGTAAAGAGGAGAAAATAATATTGTAAATTATGAAATCATATTGTAAGGGAGAGCATGTGTAAAATAGACAAGTTGTAATAGATGTAATGTTAATGTGTTATTCACTTTATGTTTTTGATACTTAGCCATTTTTCCCTACCTTGTTGCCATCAATGCCAAAGGGGGAGATTGTTGACAATTGGCTAATAAGGATATGTAATTGTTGTGATTTATAGAAATATATGATGTACATGCTTATAGGAAACTTCAAAAATAAAGATACTTAGCTTTTGGTACTCAGAAATTGTCTAAGTATGAATTTGGTATACAACAGTGTATTGTTTTATTTGTAACTTGTTACTAAAGTCATATTATGAATAGAAAAGTTAGATGGAGATAGTATATATGCTGATGATAATGTGTATAACCTTGGAAGTCAGTACAAACTATACAAAAAAAGAGATATTCATATTTTACTAGTAAAATAGGACAATAGAATTAAAGGAAAGGAATCATTTTTTCTACAAAATAATTACTTGTCCAATTAGGGCTGACATCCTAGGTGTTTACTCTAAGTTGGAAAAGTATATTATTGTCTTAGCCAACCTAGCATCAATCTGTGTAAAGACGTGGTATTTATGCAAAGGACATCTTGCAAATTCAAATGTGTGTGCAAGTATTGTGATATGCAAACTTTTTATCAAAGTGATATATGCGAAGTTTTGTAAAGCTATTCTATGATTTGAGATCAAGCTAAATATTAGAGATTAGTTAAGAAAGAAGTTACATTACCTACATTCCAGAAGTCTGATTACTTGTTTGGGTAGTGAGCTCTTCTTGTAATTGGAAGTGCATGTTTGGGCAGTGGGCTCATCTTGCATCTACTACACTATAACTCCTAACAGGGTGAGCACAACTCCTAAAAGGGTTGGAATATCCTAACAAGGATTCAAAGTCTCCTAACAGGGACTCTCTATACTAAATTTTTTCATTGACTCCTAATAGGGTCCATCCTCCAACAAGGAACTTATATATCAGTAAATTATCTAGTGGGTTTCATCCCCATCGGGGTTTTCCCTAGTTAAAAAAAATGGTGTTATGAGTTATCTTTGTGCATGGTTACTACTACTATGCAACATTAATTTATTACTTTTTAATGTATGGTTTAAAGTAAAAAATAATATCCAATTGGTGACTAAAGTTTGTAAATTACTGATTCACCCCCCCTAGTAATTCCTATTTCTTACACCTCCTTCTTCTTGCTAAAGTTTGTAAATTAGTGATTCACACAAACCACCCCCCCCCCCCCCCCCACCCCAATAATTTCTATTTCTAACACCTCCTTCTTCCTTTCTTCTTCCTCATTCTTCCTCTCTTCTTCCTCCTTTATCTTCCTTTCTTCTTCCTCCTTTTTCTTCTTCTCTTCTTCCTCTTTCCTCCTTTTCTCTTCTTCTTATTTCCATTTCTCTTCCTCTTTCTTTTTCTTTTGTTCCTCTTCTAATTTCTTTCTTTCCTCCTCAATTCTCTTGTATTCTTCCTCCATTCTCTTGTATTCTTCCTCCTTTTTCTTTCTATTCTCTTCAATATTTTTCTCCTTCTCATCTTCAAGTTTATTTTTCTTTTTTGCTTCTAATATGTCTTCCTCTTTCTTCCCCTTCTCATATTATACTTCTTTCTTCTTCCTATCTTTTATTTTATTTTGCTCTAGGTTTCCAAGGTTTCTTACCCGAAGTTTTTGAACCTAGATTTCAAAAAGATTCTTTAGAAGATGAAGGTTGGATAGAGACAATGAATGAAGAAATTGAGAAAATAGGAAAGAATAATGTCTAGTCTCTTGTACCTAGACCTAAGCATAAGAATGTGATTGGTACAAAATGGGTATTCAGAAATAAGTTAAATGAGAAAGAAGAAGTAACAAGGAACAAGGCAAGGTTATTATGTAAAGGTTATGCACTAGAAGAAGGTATTGCCTATTAACAAGGAACAAGGAAAGGTTTGTATGCAAAGGTTATGCACAAGAAGAAGGTATTGACTATGGAGAAACATTTTCCTCTATTGTAAGACTTAAAGGATTCAAAATACTACTAGCATATGTTGTACATAAAGGATTCAAATTATATCAGATGGATGTAAAATCAACCTTCTTAAGTGGGATCCTAGAAGAATAAGTCTACATTGAAAAGCCTAAAGGTTTCATTGACGCAAGAAAAAAAGACATAGTATGCAAAATACACAAAGCTCTATGTTGACTGAAGCAAGATCCTAGAGCAGGGTATGAAAAGCTGAATGGATATCTAGTAAGAATTGGTTTTGAAAAGACAAATGATAAATATAGTAATTTGTATAGAAAGGAAGGACCACCGGATAAGATATAACTAGCAAAAATATTTGTGGGTGATATAATATTTGGAGGAAATGAGATGTTATACAAATCATTTGATAAAGAAATGAGGAAGAATTTGAAATCTCTATATTTAGAGAGACAAAATTCTTTGTTAGCGTACAAGTTCATCAAATGGAGGATGGCATATACATCACTCAGTCAAAGTAGATCAAGGAAGCATTGAAAGCATTTGAAATGGAAGATTACAAATTGGTTGGAACGCCTATGTCTAATGGACATTAGATTTCAAATAATGATGATTCAAAGGAGGTAAATCAGACTACCTACATATCAATAATTGGGAAAGTACAGTATGTGGTACACACTAGACCTAGTATTGCATTGGCAGTTAGCATAGTTGCAATGTTTTCTGCAAATCCTAAAGAAAATCATATGATGGAAGTAAAAAGGATTATGAGATAGCTAAATGAACTTAAGACTATGTTTTGTGGTATAAGAAAGGAGGAAACCTTGAGTTAAGAACCATCATAGATGTAGATTGTGTAGGAAGCATTGATGACAGAAAAAACACCAGTAGAGGAGCAATCTTTCTTGGAAAGAGATTAGTATCCTAGACAAGTAAGATGTAAAATTGTATTTCTCAATCAATAAAAGAGGAAAAGTATGTTGTTGCATTAGTTAATTGTTCTAACATAATATGGATCAAGCAATTATTGTTAGGAATAAAGGAGGAAATCAAGGAACTATTGGTTATCTATTGTGATAACACAAGTGCAATCAATATATCCAAAAACCCTATGATGCACACAAGGAAAAAACACATTGCAATCAAGTATCATTACCTAAGGGAATTGGTTCAAGATAAAGAAGTGAGATTGGAATATGTGAACATCAAGCAACATATAATAGACATATTTACAAAGGCATTACCTAAGGATACATTTATGCATCTAAGAGGTAAACTAGGGGTTATTCCTCTATCTAATGCTCAACAAAGGACAAGATAGTAATGCATCAACCAAGTTTCATTGAATATCCATCAAGTTGATGCAGATTGTCACACTTCAGGTGTGAAATGTAGAACATATTGCATATGAATCAATACAAAAGGTACATAGTAACTTCAAAGTATGTATCCTTTGGCATTTGATATCAAAGAGGGAGAGTTTTAGTATCTCAAGAAGGAAAGTATGCAAATGATGGAATTTAAAACAAAGAGGGAGAATAATGACAAAAGTACACAAAAAAGTGATGAAAAATGTAAGAGGGAGAATTCATTTGGAAGTTGTTGAGACAAATCTAGGAAAAACCATAGAGGGAGTTGGTATGGATGAGAATTAGAATCAAATTAAGTATATTATCTAATTGATCATACTTTTATCATTGTATGTTGACATGTTGTGTTTTATCAATGACAAAGAAGGAGATTGTTGGAAATAATTCTTCAAATTGTATTTTGTCATTGATGTTACAAAAATGTCAGTATTAACTGAGTAGTCAAGCAATGAAGGACATTCAATATTTAGTATCAATCAAGAAGTTGGGAAATGAAGGGTATTCAGTACTAACCAAGCAGTCGAAAAATGAAGGACATCTAATAATCATTATTAACTAAGTAGTTGGGCATAAAAGGAATCATAGTGTTAACTGAGTGATTAATCCCAATATTAATTGATTATCAACAAATTACACTTGTTAATCAATTAAAAAATTGAGGCTAACTAGTTGGTTATTTAATGAATATTTGAAAAGGTATTCAAGCTGACTTAGTAAAGCCTATGATATATAAGAGAGATCAAGAAGTGCAATGAATTGTGTAATATATGATACAAGATGGATATGTGATTAAAAGGAAAAGGAAGAGTAGGCAAGTGTGGAAGATAAGAAGAAAAGAATATTCTAATCTATAAGGATCTAGAGGTCAAGTCAAAACAGATATCAGAATCTGCAAAAGAAGTTGCTTCATAAATCATGTCAAACTACTATTACCTTCTAATCATTGTAGCAATAAAGAAATCTCCTAACATAGTTGACTTAACAGTTAGATTGTAAATCCTTTAACAAGGTGACATTTCAAGATTGAGGTGTTTGAAGACCTCTAACTAGGCCACTCCTAATAGAGTGATCTAAATCCTCTAACAAGGTCATACTTAACAGTATGTATTGTAATCTTTAATAGGGTTGGCTCCTAACAGGGCTCACTTTAGAAGAGTAAAAACATTGTAACTAGTTGCATGGTGGTTTTCCCAAATTGGCTTTCCATGTTAAATCTTGGTGTCATCTCTGTTCATGCTATTTGCTTTATACTTTATGTTTCTACAACTAAGTTACTAAAGGTTTAAAAAAATTAACTATCTATTGGTGTAATTAAGTATTTAATAATTACACTTTACTTAAGTTTACTTAGGTAAATGCATTATTTTATTATTTATCATCTAGACACCTAGAATTATGCATAGTTAGATGAGTTGTCTTGTTGACAACATAGGAGTTAGCAACTCATTTAAGCACATAATGTCTACAAAATCCCTATACGAGATACACCTTGTTATAGTTATTTTCTTATTGTTGCATGTACATTCATGCACAATGGAGGATAATCCAATTCTAGTGGATGTGTGCTTAGTTGTTGAGCTTATCTCTTCGCATACTCCTAGTCATTCTAGATGCCTTTATATACAAGCACTTCTAGTGTGTATGTACATCAATTCATTTTAATATTTTTATTTTGATCATACTTTATTAGTCCATTTTGTGCTAGTGCTGAGCTTCTTGATCTTAGGTGATTTTTCCCGAAGGCAAGTCCTTATAGGGTATCAGAGCTGAGGGAGCTTCTCTTCACATAGCCATTGGAGACCATTTTTGCTTCACCTCTCAGAGGACCTCAATTTAGGTCTAGAGAATATGTAGTCATTGGAAGCATCTAGAGCAAAGTAGACCTCGCCATTGCATCCAGAATGTCGATTCATTGAATTTTGATTACACATTTGCCTACCTTAAGCCATAGTCAAAATTGAGGCAAATATTTTTTTACAAACCGGCACCCAAAGGCCCAATTTGCAAAATTTGGTATGATCATTTTTAGATTTGCGTAATTTATTTTCAAATCTGCATATTTGCATCTCTGTAATTATTTAATTTTTCAGATCTGTATGTTTTGTTTGAAATTTTTTGGCCTATTAGGCTTGTAGAGAAGCATTTCTTTTGTAGGCTAACTGGGTCAAATCCTAGCACCCGCAAAATATTCCTTTGCAATTCTAGCATATTCCATTCACATTTTTGTAGCATATTCCTCATACCAGCCACCACACATTTTTGGGGCATTAAATACAACTGGCACCACATATTTAGGCAACATCAAATATATTTGGTGGCCTTAAGTTATTTTTCCCTATGCAGGCTCTAGCATATATTCACTACTATATTCATTACATATTGAATGTGGGACTAAAGTCCCACATCCACCGTTGTTCATTTTCCTACTCCTGTTGGCTTTTTAACTCCTCCCATTGGCTATTTCCTTTTTGGGGATCGATGATCCCTGCAACCCCAACACCGGCCACTATCCACTTCACTCTAGTTGTGACACATCAATGGCTGACAAAGCCACTATGTCTGCCAGATTCCCTCCATGTAAGTGCAACACATCACCATGATAGTGGTGACTCATCTAATAGCTCAGCCTTACCATGTAAGCTACCTAGTTAGCTCACCAATCCACGTTAGCCATCCATATAAGTGACATGTCACCTAGGTCATACAATTAAATACAATCCACATCAACAACTAACAACATCAATCATACAGTCTTTACTACCACATAAGCCAGGCAAGCCCTTTCTGCTGATGTCATCATAGTCACGAGCCTATATTTGACGATCATTTAACCATCACCAACAAGCTAGATTACACAACCATGACAATTTTTTTAACACCAAATTTAACATAGTGTTTTGCTGCTCAGACCCCTCACCATATGTAATTTTTATTTAACAGTTCAACTTCAGGAGGCCATATCTCAGTCATCTAAACTCCAAATCAGGTGCAATTTTTTTTTATTTTGGCTAAAATTTCTTAAATTTTTTAATGGTGCTATTTTTTTCTAGTTTTGGTCCATGGATTTTTTAGAAATTTCAATTTTTGGTGATTGTACTGTCTAATCTTGCATTTTGCAACTTCAAATGCTCCATACAGGCTCATCTGGATACATTTTCAGGTTTTTTTTTTTTAAAGTGCTTAATTTTTCATCTACTTTCCAGATCTACAATTAGATTATGGCTTGTGTGGATAGAAATACCACCTTCAAAAACATGTCCTTCTTTGTATTGTATTGCTTCAAAATTGTTGTATATGTAAGCTACATTGTTAAGTACCATATTTGAACTCCAAGAGGAGGTTGTAAACAAAAAAATTAGAAGCCCACTTTTGTCCATTTTGACAAGTGGCCTATTGTAAACACACTACATATAAAGTGCCAAAAGCATCACTTTTGGGGGGGTTCTTTGATTGAGTGAATTGGGGGGAGGGTGTCTTGTGTTCATGTGTCTCTCTTTCTCTCTTGTTCTTTTTAATTGTGTGCATCATGGGTTCACCTAAAACTCCACTTTTGACTTTGCACAATTATACTAGATGGAAAGATATTATATGGAGTAGATTAATGGAAAAAGGTTTAAATCTATATGTTGATGGTACAATTGTAAAACCCATTGATGCTAATGTACAAGTTGATTGACAAGTTAAAGAAAACTAGGCTTTGGAAATTATTAGGATTTGTGTTCATAGAGATCTCTTCTTCCACATTTCCATCTTTAAGGATGCCAAGGGTGCTTGGGAGAAACTTGAAGGGTTGTATGGTAAGGTGGATGAGGAAAAGGGATTCCAAATTGAGGATGATTTACTTCTCTTGGATCCTAAGAATTTTGACACAATTCAAGACTATGTGTTAGTGAAATAGGATCTGTAACTTGTAATAGCACTTGTAGAATTTATGTGTCTTTCAAGTTACTATTCCAATATATATATATATATATATATATATATATGATATAAAGAGGCATGCCTCCTAAAGAGACATGTCTCTTTAATAAATTAACTTACATTAGTTATAGTTATAACACAATTAATATACTCTCAATATATTATAATGAGATATATATATATATATATATATATATCACTCTTAATATAAGATAATTATTCCATATATAACGTTGTCATATATTATATCTCATATATATATAATATAATTTATTCGACAGAATTATAACATTAACACTCCCTCTTAATGAAGAAGGATAAAACACATAGATATTACACCATAGGTGATATTTCAAAAATAATATATAGGAAATCTTTGATCAGAAGATTTCTAGAATATCATATCATGTAAGTATTGGCCTATCAAAATATCAACATATGATATTCACCAATTACTATTTGATATCATATTTGGTAACATGAGCATTGGCCTATCAGAATATCAATCAAATGATATTCACCAAATACTCTGAGTAATGGCCTATCAGAACATCAACTAAATGATATCCACCAAGTACTCAATGTGGTAATGGCCTATCAAAATATCAAGGCATGATATACACCAAGTACCGAAAATATATCTATACAAATAACTTGTAGATAATCAAATTAATGATATCAACCGCCTAGTTTTTGATTTACAAGATAAAGCCCTTACATGAAACACTTTCAAAAAAAATGAATCATGCTACAAGTTATTGTAAGGACGTCACTTTACAACAACTTCTCCTAATACAAGTGATAATCATTTAGAAGTTGTCACCTCTTCATGATGTACACAGGGGACAGGCTCATACATGTATGACATCAAAAGTTCCCATGAAGTCTCCATGAATACTATTATGTGGTGTTGTCACAACATTCACCATAAAACATGTCAGAGAATAAGGTTTCTCCCTCTTAGTTTGATATCACCTTTTCTGACCTCTTAGCAAAAAGGTTCTTTCCGATGAAGTGTCAAACTTCCTCTAAATCTGTTATCATCCTTCTAACCTCTTGGTAGCAAGTCATGTAATGCTCCCCTAGTTCAATAGGTATCTTGATAGCACAAGGTCTTCCAATCTACAAACATGAAACTTTATCGCATGAATCATAGTCCTATAACTCTTATAGTTCCTGACTAGTGGAGAATCCATCAACAAGGTCTACTCCTTCTGAACCAAGATCATCAAAAGTTTGATTGAAGCATTTTATTTTTTGCTCCCTCTCTTTCTCCAAGGTTGCCTCTAGTGAATTTTCAGACTCCCTCTCATAATGTCAATCATCAAGGATATTTGCTTCAAGAGACTCAAATTATCCAACTCAATCGTCAGATGAGTAATGAATCCTACATCATAGCTTCTTTGAAGCTACTATCATAAGATTGAGTCTGCACAATATTTGGTAGCATGCTTATTGTACCAATCTTCTTTTCCTGCAAGAACATCCTCAAAAAAAAAGGAAAAGATCAAGGCAAATAACTCTTTATAGTAATTATAGAAATATAAAATAAGAGAGAGACTACAATAAGTAGATACATGCAATACCTGAGGATAATAAATACTTACCTGCAATAATAATATAAGTTACTCCAATGAGGACATCTTGTTTGCTCCCCATAGAAGGACTGTTCAAATGGAAATAGAACATTGGTTATCATTCCCCCTTACAATGTTAGATTTCTCACTCTTATATTATTGAACATATTTTGTATCTCATCATATATGATAGACTTCATCTCAACTTTTCTCAATCATGAGTGTACTCTTGAAGACATAGTAGATGTTGCTACACTAGAGCTCATGGAGGACATGGATCCAAGCCTCTTGTGTGCTTAGGAAGAAACCCAGGTGAAACCGATCAACTTCCTTCGTAGCTTTGTATGATTCATCTTTCACTATCATTTCCAAGTGCCCTTTGTGTGTGAACTCAAATACATTGAATTGGATGATTTGCCTTTTTTCAACATCGATGTTATAGTCAATTCACTAAGTTTGAATCCATGTAGACTGTAACACATATGTAGTACTCCTAATTAGTACAGCGACAAATCATCCATTGTGAGGCTCATCCCATCTATGGCACATTATGTGCTCAGTCAACACAAATCGAACTATAGGTAACAAGTCACTACACCAAGTGTGAAATTGAACTGAAACACACACATTAATCACAACCACTGATTTCTACATGAGTATTTTCTCAATATTTCTGATTAGCGAGCCCATGTCAAAGGATTCCATGCTGGGCATTAGGTATCAACACATATATGTTCATCTTCCATGGAAATATGCTGACCAATCAACATGGGGTGAGTAAAAGAGTTTAATTTTCCTTTGCCACCTTTGATTGTAGTTTGATCTAAAAAAAATTATGGTAGGATGAGTGAAGACTACTCTGCAGTCCCCTATGAAGGGGTAGATGCTTCTCTCCAATCGGGAGATGCTCGAGACCAAAATATTCCAACTACCTTGGAAATCTTAATTAAGAAACAATATATGGGCTGACCACCGTGCTCAAAATTTCTTAAATTCTTAAAGACAAGATGCTCACAATATTTGTGCAACTCTATTTGAAAGGGAGCTTGAATGCCTGCATTGGCCCATTTCGCAATGATGTCTCACCATTTAAATCTTCAATTACCAGAGTTATATATTGCCATCATCATTTTCAGAAGGAAAGAGATTAACATATCCCAGCTATGGATATATCCTATGATGATTGGTACCCATGAATATTTTCACCTTTCTGCCCATTACAGACCATTTTTTCGTACAAATAGTATTGTTGTAATCATCATCTAAAAAATATCTAGCTATCTAAGAAATATCCATCTTTAGTGACAATTTTTTTTATAGTAGAGTTGTATCACAAACTTGGACTCTCAATGTTTCTTACAAAAAATTAGTTGTGAAGAAATATGATAAGACCTGAAGTAACTATCACCCAAAAAATGTATTTTATTTGTAAAATACATAAGTGGTGCCATGTTATCATTTCAACTCAACCAAAATCTTTTGAACTATGTTGAGGTAGCATATGATATTTCACATTATTATAAAGACTTTCGGGTGATAATTTGGTAAGCCATGTATACAATTGATTAGTGCCAATAACATCACCGAATGTTGTTTTATTACAAACACCAGATATTCATTCTGGTGTTTTAATCTTATAAAAACACTAGTTAGTTATTCATTCTTGATAACTGCATCAAATATTGACCACTTCTTAATTTATCTTTTATCAGGTCATTCGATTTTCTTGGTGTCTATGTATTCTCGATGCCTATCAGGCTAGCAAATAGGCAACTCTATCTAAAATTTTATTTGTGCATAATTGTTGTAATAGAGGTGCTAATCATAGTAATTGTTCAACAAAGGATACATTTCTCCATTGTATTTATAATACCATTTTGTCGTCACCTGAGATACATTTTCATGGCCAATTTTTGTTGCATTCCTAAAACATTTCTCAATACTTCTAATATAAAACTAAACACTATAATAATCCAATCTACGCTCATTCAGTGAATCTAGTTCATAACCAAAAGGTGTTGTATTTCTTCAAAACTGTTGTTTGCAATTCATGGTAACCATACTTCTTCAACTGACACAAGCATTTTTACATTCTTCTTTCCAACCTTGACTGAAATTCTATCAATGATAATCCATGCTCAGTCATAAGTGGGTAGAAAATCAGCAATTGCCAAGAAGATTTTGTAGTTCAAGGTTACTGCCATCCACAACCTTATCAGTTTCTAATATATCCATATCAACCTGGTGCGAGTCTAACTATATCGGTACAGGATTTTTGTCAACTACAGTGCTAGTATCATTTTATTGAGTTGTAGTTTCCTTGTATTCCTATTAAAGTTTCTCCATATTAGCTTGTTCCACAAGCAAATTTTCGTATCAAATCTGTAGTTTTTTTTCAAGTTCTTTTTGCTGCCTGACTGATTATTGCAAGCTTTCAATTCTGGTAAAAGCTGTCAATTCCTCTTGCTTGTGTAATGCTAAGAAACATTCCAGTTTAGTACTAGCAGTATCTTCTTGTTTGAAAGTTGTCTCCATTTGTGTCTACAATTTACCTACCCTCACTCTGCTTCTACTCAGGAAAAAATATCATAGTATTTTTTTCTTTTATTCATCATATAGATATCAAAAGATCCCTAAGATTGAACATGCTCTGATACCATGTTAGTGAAATAGGATCTATAACTTGTAATAGCACTTGTAGAATTTATGTGTCTTTCAAGTTACTATTCCAATGAATATATATATACGATATAAAGAGGCATGCCTCTTGAAGATACATGTCTCTTTAATATATTAACTTACATTAGTTATAGTTATAACACAATTAATATACTCTCAATATATTATAATGATATATATATATATATATATATATATATATATATATATATATATATCACTCTTAATATAAGATAATTATTCCATATAACATTGTCATATATTATATATCTCATATATATATAATATAATTTATCCGATAGAATTATAACATTAACACTATGTCAACAAAGCCAATGAATTGAGAGCACTACTTAAGGATTGTGGTAATCCCATGAAGGATAATAGATTGATTCATCACATCTTAAAGAGGCTACCTTCAAAGTATGCATCTTTTGTTTCGAGTTACAAATGCATCTTTTGTTTTGAGTTACAACACTTACAGGTTGACCATGGGAAGTGCCTTCACTAAGCCTTCATTTGATGCATTTGTAAAAATGTTGATGTTAGAACAATCCAAGTTGATAGATATGGGAATTCTCAAGGCATCCAAGTCTATGACATTGGTGGCTAGTAATGAGAACCAAACAAGTCAAAGTGGAAAAAGTTTTACCAATAGTAAGAAAAAGAAGTGGAAGCCAAAATCACAATCAGAGACAAAACAATCTTCCTCCTCACAAAAAGAAAATTCTTCTTCCAACAAGAAGGAAAACAAAAAGAAGAAGGATAAAATATTTTGTAAATATTGCAAGAAATCAAATCATGATGAGCATCATCACAAGACTAAGAGAATATATGAGTTGGAAAACATACTTAGGAAGAACAAAATCAATGTGTCAAATGCTTCAAAGGACTCAAATCCATCCATTTCAAAAGAAAAAGGGCAAGCATTTATGGCAAGTTCAAGTTCTTCAGGGGAATGGATTCTTGACTCCGGTGCCTCATATCATATGGGTTCTTCAAAAGCACACTTTTCTTCATTGAAGCAGTCTAAGGTACCTCACATCTTTGTAGGGAATGATACACATGTTAAAGTTGAAGGGAAAGGACAAAACTAAGATGGAAAATGGAGAGTTAAAAGATGTTCTCTATGTTCCTAACCTTAGCTCTAATCTCCTTTAAATCTACCAAATCACTCACTATGGAGGTGGCAATAAAGTTGAGTTCCTTCATGATTTAGTAATGGTGTAAAATCTTAAGGATGATTCATTGGTTGCAATGGGGAAAGTTAATCATGACACAAGGCTTTATTCTTTCTCCCACTTTGTGCCTAAGTCTCCTTCACATGCTTTATTGACATACCACAATCACAAAGAAAATTATGGCATGAGCAGTATGGACATCTTTCCTTCTGCTATCTTCATCAACTTAGCTCAAAAGTTATGACCAAAGGTCTGCCTACAATCAACTTATCTAAGGGTGAATATTCAATGGATATGCATCTAAAAGAGAAGTTTGACAAAGGGAAGTCTTGGAGAGCATTAGTTGTTCTTGAGTTCGTTCACACTATTCTAGTAGGCCCTTTTTCAGTAACATCAATTATCAAGCATCGCTATATCCTCACTTTCATTGATGACTTTTCACACTATGCATGGGTCTACTTTCTTGATCACAAGAATGAAGTGCTTGATAAATTTCTAGCCTTCAAGAGTCATATTGAGAAGTAATCAAGTAAATCCATCAAGGTTCTTTGTATGGACAATGAAAG
Source organism: Cupressus sempervirens (assembly GCA_028749045.1). Lineage (NCBI taxonomy): Eukaryota > Viridiplantae > Streptophyta > Pinopsida > Cupressales > Cupressaceae > Cupressus > Cupressus sempervirens. The sequence continues at coordinate 392,403,499 of CM053791.1, read as the reverse complement.
TAGATATGTGAACTCAAGACTTAAAGACTTTTGTAAACTTGAGGGTATTGATCTTCATAATCCTATACCATTCAGTCCACAAAAAGACAAGTGTTGCAAAAATGAGGATTAGAACTCTTACGTCAATGGCAAGTTACATGATTCAAGCTAAGTCTCTTGATCCATCACTTGAGGTAGAAGCTATAAGTAGTGCCAATCACATCCTTAATAGGTCTCTTCATAATGTATTAGATGGAATGACTCCTTTTGAGGCATGATGTGGAAGAAAACTAGCTATGAAACACTTTAGATTTTTTGGTTGTCCAGCATGGGCACACATATCTTCAAGGGAATACAAGGCACCACCACCAAGGCCTTGTACTTTCATTGGATATGAAGAAAGTGTTAAGGTATATAGACTTATGGATCCTAAGACTCATGAGATATTCATAGAGAAGAATGTTCACTTTGAGGAAAGTTCACCTAGCTTATCCTCTAATCCTCTTCATACTTCATACATTATGGAGACTGATGGTGACAACACTAATAGTGATTCAAAAGGTTCAGATGTGGAGAATCCTTTTGATAGTCAAAGAACAAGGTCACAAAATCAGTACATTCCATATGCATACATTGCTACAGTGATAGATCCATGTAATTCAGCACTATCAGGTACACCTTGTCTTCTAGTTCCAACATCAAGGGATGACTACTTGATAGACATTTCAAGTTTGTTTGTGGAGTCCTACATAGAAGATTTGGGAGACATTATTGATGATATACATATTCTCTTTGATGAAGAAAATCCTTCTTTAGTTTTTGCAAGGGAACATTCTGACCCTCTTGTCCATTCTCTACATGATCAGTCTTTCAAGGTTGATATGATTATGGATCCTTATGTATAGCATTTTTAGGAGGTCTCTTTATCATTTGAGGAGATATTTGGTTCTTTCAAATATGTTCTACAACCATCCTTGCTAGTTCTGAACTTGTTCTTTTTAGCAATGTTGGAAGTGGCAACTGTCAGTATCGACATAGGGACAGTTGAGCAGTTTTAAAAGAAACCATTCATCTTCAAGATTATTTTTACACATTAGGGAAGCATCTCATATGTACCTATGACATTGTTTCTTCCTAAAGGGAAGAACATTATCTATTAGTAATGGATCAACTTCTAAATTCATCTTGGAATAGCTATCACTAATTGACATTCTACATATTGGGGGCAGGGGGGTGGCTGGGTGTGGGGACTACCTTGTCTCCCTTCTTCTTCTATTTCTTCTCTCATGATGTATGTTGCAATGGGGGGTCTTGATTACACCATCCATCTATGCATCTTGTTTTTTTCATCTCTCTTTTTGGGGGAGGGTTTTTCCCATGAGGTTTTCCCTCTTTCTCCATTTTTAGAGAGATTACATTGTATTTTATACATGGGTACCTAAAATGGCCTAGTAGTTGAGACCCATCATGCATTTTCATCTAGCTTTTTTGAGCTTAAGTACATTCCCCTAGGTTGCACTTAAGGGGGGGTGTTGGTGTAATTAAGCATTTACTAATTACACTTTACTTAAGTTTACTTAGGTAAATGCATTATTTCATTATTTATCATATAGACACCTAGAAGTATGCATAGTTAGATGAGTTGTCTTGTTGACAATACATGAGTTAAGCAACTTATTTAAGAACATGGTGTCTACAACATCTCTATACAAGATACACCTTGTCATACTTATCCTCTCATTTTTGTACGTACATTCATGCACAATGGAGAATAATCCACTTCTGGTGGATGTGTGCTTAGTTCTTGAACTTATCTCTTCACTAATTTCTAGTCATTCTAGATGCCTTTATATACAGGCACTTCTAGTGTTTATGTACATCAATTCATGTTCATATTTTTATTCTAATCATACTTTATTAGTCCATTTTTTGCTTGTGCTTGAGCTTCTTAATCTTGGGTATTTTTTCCCTAAGGAAAATCCATACATTGTCATTAAGACTGCTTTGTTAACTGAGTTATAGAAAGAAATAAGTTTTAACCAAGCTAGATAAACAATTGCATTATTAGTGAAAAGTTTGATTTGACATCTAGGGATAGGGAATTATTTTTGGAGTAATTGATTCACCCCTCCTCTCTTAGTTACTCTCTTCATTTCTAATAGTATAGTAAATTTAATATTTTCTATGAGTTATTGGAACAAATATGTGTTTCAATATATTCCATGTGTACTAATATGTTACAAGAACAAGTCAAAGAAAATCATAAGGAAGAGCACAAGCAAGTGAAGTAATGGAATAATCATGCAGTCACCTTATACCAATGGTCAAATGAAGATCAAATCAACACAACTGATAACTATTAACTACTTACGTAAATCTAGATACCATGGCACTCTATATTTGTTGAAGACCTGTTTAGACAAGAAAAATGTTTTTCACATTCATGTATTTTAATTTATGATGCTGCTAAATCCTTGATTATTGAGGCTAGATTTAGGAAGCTAGTTTCCTTCAAACGTTATAAATAAAGTTGTAAACTAACATCTCATATAGTAAAGGAGAGATTGTAACATGTAAGAATAATCAATATAGTTGTTATTTCTAGTTTTTATTGTTAATGATTTTATATCAATAAAGATGACACTATTATTTTTTAGCACTTCATTCTAAGATCATAGCCATTCACTCATTCAAGTGGGGGCCACTTGGGGGAGTGAATTTAGTTAGTATGATTATTTTTCTTTGTTCTTAAGGTTAAATAGAACTATGTTTCTCCTATAACCATTGGCAATAGAACCATAAGTTGTTCTTGCAACAAAGATGAACAATGTAGAATCTTATTTGTAATTTCATTTATGTATTCTAGATTAAGTTCATTTAAACCTGCACTTAAGAATAGAATCTCTATTCAAGCATTATTGTCTCTATAGATTAGAAATGACAATTAATAAGGTTTAGAGCATATAGTTTGCAAACATCATTTCAAGTATATGCCCCTAGTTGATAATTAAATGAGTTCAATGAAATATTTGGATGCTACTTTGGATGCCCAATCCATAAGCATGAAGCTCTAGTTTGTAGTCCAATCATTTGACCAAGCAATTTTCATATGGAAGTGGGGGCAAAGTGTGAAGCTTTGGACATGTTAGATCCTCAGAAAATCACCTCGATTATCCACAAATTTAAAGGGGAATATCCAAACATTAGTTTGGTTGAAGGTCAATAATGTCCAGATGTTGGAAACTAAAAAATATGGACTTAGAAAAATTATGTCACTTTTGGAAATTGTGGACTTAGAAAAATCCTATTAGTTTTGGTCCTTTCACCGAGGTGCACTTTTCAAAAAGGTGTGCTTTTCATAAGGTGCACCAAACACTAAGGTGTGCCAAACACTAAGGTGCACCAACATGTTTTGATCAGTTGTGGTGGTGCCAATAGTTAAAGGCTAGTTCTATTTTTTGAGTGTTTCATGCACCAAATTTGTTTTTTGACAACATTTTAACTAATAGAGACACAAAGTGGAGCCCAAGTTTGCATATAAACAAGTACTAGTGTAGTGCCCACCTATAGTTTACTTTTCCATTATAATTACCAAATTCTTTTAAGCCTATTTCATAGATGTGTTAGTTTCAAAGATATTATTTCATAACTTAGACTAGAGATATATCAATGATGATTACTTAGTTGACTATATTTCATGTGTTGTTTAATAATTATGGCCACTGGTGCATTAATGATGCTTTAATGATTCATAGTTAATAAATGGGATTCATAATGATGCATTATTTTATTTGAGCATTTGATGTTTGACTTATAATTGTTATGTACTTACCTCAAACTTACATGTGTATGGTGTGTGTGTATGTTTTATCTTTATGTTTGTCATGTTTGATGTGGTTAAGGGAGGGAGTCGTAGTCAACTACTAGTTGAGATCTACATGATGTACCACTCCCTGTCATTGCTTGTTTAGTTTAGATATATTTATATACATGTACATGCTTGTTTTTTATGCAGAATTTAAGTATCAGACATCAACTTCCCTAAATTGCCAGGATGAGTGTACCCTATCACAATAACTCAATGGTAAGAATGGGGAGATAATGTTCACATTCAATCCCAACCATAGCCTAAATACTTGTCTTGCAAGGAGGACTCATAACTAACTTTTCACCCCTTTTGAAACCCGTCAGTTTGTTTTTGTCGATGTTGTTTCATTTTGAGCTTTGGTCTGTTTTGGTAATGTTGTTTTTATGTGGATTTCGCTATGTAATTTATTTGATAAATAATTTAATTATAATATTTGGGTTAATCATATAGTTAAATATTATTTGATTAAAAATAAAATATTAAAGTATGAGAATATTTATTTTTAAAAAAAAAAAATTATGTGCTTTAATTTAAAAGTATTAGTTTTAATTTAGAAGCCTCAATTTAGAATATTGGTTAAAGAGAAATTAGAATAGGATGATATTTAATTAATTAAATGTGTACTTCAGTTTAAAATATTTAATTTAAAAGTCTAATTTTTAAGAAGTTGGACAAAAAGAGAATTAAAATATTAAAAATTTAATATTCATTTATTATAATTATTCATTTGATAATAATTAAATTAGAGTTGCATTTAAACAATGAGCTTTGATTATTATTATTAATTTAAATAATAAACTATGCTTTAATTAGTGCTTGTACTAATTAATAAACATGAGGAAAATAAAATATAAAAGAATAAAATTTAAAGATAAAGTTATAGTTCTAGTTCTGACGTAGTTATATTTATTTAATTTAATGATAATTATTTAGGAGTTTTATTTTAATAATAAACTCTAAATAATGTTATTAATTAAATTTTTAAATATATTATTGAAAACATTTCAAAAATTTAATTAAAGAGAGAAAGCTAATTATTTAAGTTAAGATATTTTGTAATTAAATATCTAAAATGGTTGTGCATGAAAAGGTAAAAGGCAATAAAGTAATAAATAGTAATTGATTAGTGAGCTCCCTCTCGTGATTGCACAATCCAAACCCCAATTTAGGGGTGAACTCTTTATCAAAGATCTAGAGCTCATTTTGCAATTACACAGGTTTCAGGGAGCAAAATTCAAAATTGGATCAAAAGAATTGTTGAAAGTTTTAGAGGGTTTGGATTTGCATGCATTCATAGATTATCTTAGATTTTAGCTGTGGTTTTGAGGTTTTGGGAGCGAAAATTCAGAATTAGATCAAAAAAAATTGTTGAAAGTTTCAAAAGGTTTGGATTTGCATGCATTCAAAAATTGTCTTAGATTTTAGCTATGGTTTTGAGGTAGAGTTTGAAAACCCTTTGTGAAATTTTTGAAAGATCTATCTACTTTGTGTCTTCCTAGGTGTTTGCATATTGCTTATTAATTTATTGTATTGATTGTTGAATAAAGAATTATGTTGTAGATTTTGAAAAAGGAAAACTTATTAATCAAGAAAACTTGACTAAGAAAAATTATAGATAAATTATAGAAAATTATTATGCCTGTATTTTTTTAAACCCCTTTAGATAATATAGGGAATATTTGATTATAGAAATTTGGAAGAAAATAATAAATTGAATAGTTAAGGTTTCAACTATAAATTTTTCATTAGAACTATGTGATTATCATGAAATTTCTAAATACAGATAAACATTATTCTTATATCTAAAATAATTTAATTGCAATATTTATTTGAAAAACGAAAGATTAATTGAGAGGAAAACACGTTGTAACTAAACATATACATGCATGTGAAAACAATATGCTAAAAATAGAAAGCTAAGTATAGTATGGTTACATGTATGCAAAAATAAATATGCTAAAATAAAAAGCTAAGTATAGTATGGTTACATGCATGTGAAAACAAATATGCTAAATATAAAAAGCTAAGCATAGTATGGTTGCATGTGAAAACAAATATGCTAAAAATAAAAAACTAAGTATAATATGCTTGCATGATTTGAGAGATCAAAGATATGCAAAAATACTAATTGTATGTTTATTTTTATTTTATAAAAATATAATATAATTTTCAAATTTATTTATTTAAAAAATTATTATTATTATTAATTAATTTCAAAAAATAAAATAATGCTACTCATTTAGTTATAAAGTGAATGCTAGTATTAGTGATTATTTAAGTCTAATTAAACTCTTAGTTGCATATAAATGATTTTATAATTATTAATGGAAAGGGAGGATAATAAATAACATATTAGATTTATTTCTCTTGGATTCCTGAGTGGGGCATTACAACTAGAAACTCTCGGATCATCTACAATCATCTCTCTTCTTATCTTGTTCTTTTTTTATATAGATTTTTGAGTCACGTAAAGGTCAATACACCATTTAATAAATAAAACAAAGAGTGCAAGCCTACTTAGCACTTGATTAGTAGTTTGTTTGTGCATAATTTTCTTAAAATTACTGATTTTAGCATGCTTTTACAAGGAAAAACTCTAGATCCAAAAATTGCATTAGGGATGGGGTTTCCTATAAATACAAAGATGTAATATGTATTCAAGGTCAATATTTTGATGCAATAAAGTATGCTATTGGTGCTTACATTCTATGTGTGTGTTTCTTGCTAGAATGTGTGTTTTCTTTATGAATTTTATGTTTACGAATAGTGATGGATCCAATGATTTTATTGTATACTAATGCTTGTGTGTTCAACTAGTTTTAGTGTTTTTCATTTGCTAACAAACTCCTTTTTTGTGATGAATTGGAGAAGGGATCACCTTCGAGTTCTTGCATAACAATTTGTCTTGTGTGTGTGCACTTTTTGTGGTTATACAATTTGATGAATTGTGAAATATCTTACAATTTTCATTGTTCCCTTTGACAATTGCACCAGTGGAGTTGAGTTCATGTTGATCCTAATTTCATTGGTTTTTTACTTGATACATTTGAAGATTTAATTCATAGAAGTGTTGTTACTCTGATTTATGTTCATTAGGAATTTCATTTTCAACAATTTCCTCTAGTTTCTTGTTATCCTAACTCTATTATTTGCTTTTGAACATGTGGTTAGAATATGAATTCATAGTAGTTGCATTGTTAGAATTTTCATTCATCATGAAAAATAGAAAATAGAAAAACACATGGGTCTATGGATTGTACTTCTTTAGAAGCCTTATAGATTAAAGTACCAACAAAGGCCTCCTTATGAACATTCACATTTATCTTCAATTACACTACCTAGTAGGTTTAGAGATAACAACCTCAAACCTTTGAGTTGGCCAATTTGATCAGCTTTTGAAGAGAGAAATTCATAAGGATTTCTATCATTGGCATCATGCAAAACTACCACTCAACACCACTAAGAAGTCCATGACTCTCCTTGCATTCTCCTCCTAATAAGCCCTTATTTCTTCTTTGAGTTTCCACATTCTTTAACAATTTGCATTTTATAAGTTTGTAGGTCATTTCACTTGGGCCACCATTAAGAAAAAAAAAACCCATCAAATTCCCTTCATCATTATTGAAGCATTCACTATAATTAAATCTATAGCATGGGAAAGCACATTCTAACAACAAGTCCAAACCAACAATTAAATTCTCTAAGAACAAAGAAATTGTCACCTATTTCACCTCCTATAGGTCCTCCTTCAACTCCAACCCCATGCCATAATTATTGCAATGATATCTACATTTATCTTCTAGTGGTGTTTAGCCTCCTAGAGAAAACTCCCCAATGACCTTTGAATGTTTCTTATCAAATCTTGGGAAGGATATTTGAAAAGTAGTTTTAGGTGATGATCAACCACCACCCCAAAAAGTGTCTTCTACTACTTCTGCATCCTAAAGGTAAAGATAGGTTCTATTCTCCCAAAATCCTCCTTCCTACACCTATTCTTCAAAATGGCTTCCTTCAACTTTGAAACCTCACCTACAACCACCACTTCATCAAATTTAGAAAATAAATTTCCCAAATCAATCTTACATAATGCTTTAAAAGACTTTTAAATTCTTGATCTAATAGTCCTTTTAAGTGTCACATAAATAAAACCAACTCATTTCTAATCGATATAGTCATCCCTCCTTCCCATACAAAGAAATCATATCTTTTGATGATGACACAATCATTAATAAAAACCCCTTTTAACTAACAACTTTGGGTAGAAATACAAATTGGAATTATAAAAAATTCATCATTTTCTTTTAGGAGAGAGAATTATTCTTATTCATCCAACATCCCTATCCAACAGTCACAAACTTCAAATTTAAATATGTCAAGCTCATGAAACCTTATCGCCAATTTTGATAAAGAATGTTCCATATAATTGCCCTCCCTTTTGATATGACTTATAAAAAATTCCTCAAAACCATGTGAATTATCTCTGATATGGAGAACATAGTTCTTTAAGTAATGATGTAGTAGACTTATTATGGTTATGATCCCCATCATTTTTTTTACCCAATTTGGGTTTCCACAATAAAAATCATTGTATTTTCTTATATAAAGGTAACCAAAACAAGGGGGTTAGCCCTATATAATAGTGGTGAAACTAACAGCAAAATACTAGCAGAAAACCAAACAAACACCTTAACAAATTACATCAAAAATAGAAGTAAAATAAAGGTACTAGAGTTCATGTTCTTAAATCCAACAAAGTTTAACAAATTAACAAAAGACATGTAGGTGGCTAGCGCATCGTACTATCCATAGCCCAAACCCAAGTTCTATAAAAAAACCAAAACCATCTAAACTAGATGGAAAGAAACAACTAACAAATAACCAAAAAACAGTAGCCACTAGAAGGGCCACTAAGTGACATCTTTCTTCTTGCCTTTCCTAGCTAGCAAAACCTTAACCCTTTCCTCTACAAGAAAATTGTAGAGCAGTTTTGAATCATCTTTACCAAGGCCTTCCTCCTCCTTCTCATAAGCTAGTAGCTAGAGGGTGGTTTTCACTTCATGGATCACCTTCAGGATGAGTTTAGAGAAGAGGGTGAACCCTTGATCCATTGCATGCCATCGATCCTTTAGTTCCTAGAGTTCTTTGGGAATAATAGTCACCTCCTTTGAAGTACCTATCTTTAGTTCTTTTTTGTAATTCACATGAGAATTCCTCTTATCTTGCACATCTAGAGTGTTAGTGGGAGCCCTTAAGATTTCCAAACCATCAGGCATTACACAAGAATAAATAGTGTTGGGGGAGGCTTTGAAAGACTTGGGGTCTATCTGGTTAGTAGCAGATAATAAGGTGAAAGTAGCAGAAATATGAGTGGGGTCTCCAGAAGGGTCCTTGGTAGGGTTTTCTACCTCAAAATCTAAGGTGCCATCAATAGTGTCATCCCACTTCTCCTCCTCTTTTTTATTAGTGTCCTCCTTCAACTTCTCCTTATCATCCCCCAAAGTCTTAGCACTCTCCTCTGAATTAGTGTCTTCCTCCTCCTCCTCAGAGCATCTATCAATTTGTTTAAATCTACCCTTGTTCTTAGCAAGACTATCAGATCTTCTTATGTTCTCACGATGTAATATCCCCATCTTTTTAGCATCTTAGTGGAGTTCTTAGCCTTTACCTTCTCCAAAGGCTACGTGGAGAAATAAGGAGAAATTGATTAAATTAATTTCTTATAAAGTCATTAAATAAATTAAAATTAAAAGGTGACTTTAGGGTAAGTGCACCAAGTTGTGGTGCCAAAAAGGCGACACCCTTTTTTTTCTAACTTTTAATAGCACGTACACGCTATGGCTTGGGTATCTTAAGCCATAGTGTGTATGCACTTTTAAAAAACCCAAATTATTATAAATGGGTTGCAAACTCGCAACCCATTCATTTTTTCTTCATTTTCCAACTTCCCCTCCTCACAGCGCATACGCAGATTGAGCAAATTGAAAGTTTTTGACACCCGCCTTGTCAATATGCCTCCTTGTTGTCAAAGTTTGAGATCACAAGCATGTCGTATGTTGTCTAACCTTCTTTTTGAATTGTTTTATATGTTTTTTGTATTGTTTTGTAAGTTTTTTTCAGTTTTTCTTTAAATTTTTTTATTTATTTAGATTTCAATTGATTTCTTCTTAGGAAATGTGAATAATGAACCGGTAAATCCTCAAGAAGATCAAAATCAAAACCCTCAACAAGATCCAAACCAAAACCCTCAACAAGATGAGAATCAAAACCCTCCACAACAAGAACAACAAATTTTGCAACCTACACTAATTAGAAGACCTCCTCCTGGCCCACAAGAAAACATAATAAATGAAAAAGAAAGAGGCAAAAATAAATTAGAAGCACTCATTGGTGGGTTGAAATCTTGTGGACAAACCAATTCAATAAGAGCTTAATTGGCATCCTCCCTCGAGTCCATTAAGATCCACATAGCTTCTATTAGTGATCAGTTAGATATTTGGCGGGTTAAGAGGGATGAACAAAAAAGATATTATGAAATAAATTATCATATCAAGATGTTAAAAAAAAAGATATACCAAAAGGTAGGATTTGTGAATTATTTAGAAAGCTTGGTGAAAAAGATACTGTTAGAGAGAAAATGAAATGGTTCCTCATCCATTGGTCCATACACAATGGTATTAGAAACAATTTTTGGGATAGATGGTGGATGGTTTTTGATGCCCCTCCTTGAAATAATCATGAGGTCTAAATGTATTTCTTATGGAAATTGTATTCTGAGTTTGTCCTTGGGGAGATCCCCAATTATTTTGATATATTAAAATCTCAAGGTAGAGGTGGGGAGTCATCATTTGAGAGGCTGGGGGCATGCCATGACACTAATATAGTTAGGGCACCTGTACTCAAGCCACAGGGTCAGCATGTGACTATTCCTTCAATTGTGAAGGAACATGTAGAGGCTAGCACTCTAGGGACAATTAATGCTTTGACATAGACCCTCATTCATTGCATGAGTCTATTTCTTGAGGAGTAGCCTTTACGTGTTGCAGTCACATGTGCACATCATGCAGGTCCTTATGCACATTTGGCAATCATGTTGGAGCTGGTACAGATGATGGGCTAGTCATTGATCAGTTCTTGAATGAGACATTTGGCATTGACACATAGGTAAATTACAATTATAATAAACTAATTTGATCACATTTCATATGTATAGTGAATGACTAATTAATTAGCATGTATTGACATTGTTCAAAATTCAGGGTTAGAGTGTGGGTGACCCTAGTAGCAATCACCCAATCCCATTTTTTGTCCTGTCAACGAGTCCAGAGGTATGTATTGATTTAATAATTTAAATTAATACATATATTTATTAATTAGTCATATGGGGGATTGACAAAAAAAATTATGGATGTGCATCAATTCTCCACAAGACTGTCGACATTCACTACGGACTCTGAGCCTAGATGTGATACGAGCTTCGTAGAGGTACATTTGTTTTATGTTAATTCAATTCATTTGATTATATTTGTTTCATGTTTCATGTTACATGTAACGTGTATTGTATGACATGCCACTCTTGACATTTAAGACTCTTCCTCATCTTTGGTAGTCCATCGATCATGGAGTGGCTATAGCTATGGCTAGTTCACAGCCATTAACTGAGGTGTGAAAGAAATTTCTTAGTTTTAATTGTTGTTTATAATAGTTAGTATCAAAATTTCTAATGTTATTGATAAGTGATTATATTAATTGAATTTTTGTAGGTTCTTATTGCACTCAATCATCCATGAGCCTTCGAGGTCAACTTGCAGAGTGACCATATGATGATGGTAAAAAAATAATTAATTTTGTGTGTACATATATTTGATTTCAATGTATAATAATTATTGGTTCATATCTACTTTGTTTGTATCAACTCAAATTAAAGAAGAGCCTCAACAAGAGGATGACTGAGCATGTGAGGAAGACCCCATCATCACCATCATCTCCCTCCATATGACAACCGAAGACTTCTAGAGATTTGTTTCCTTTCACTCATGGGAAGGAGAAGATATAGTTGATAGACATACATGTATAGGCATCAGTGGACATATATGTTGGATTTTATGTTAGTGGACATATTCAATATACATTTGATGTCTTTATGACATTTTATATTTGATGTATGACATTTATTTGATGCATGAAATTATTGGTTAATATATGATATGTTTGTTCATGTAGAACATTATTGATTATCATAATATATTATGTGTTTGTTAATGTATGACATTATTGGTTATCATTTTATATTATATGTTTGTTCATGTATGACATTATTGGTTATCATAATATATTATATGTTCCTTCATGTATGACAACCCTGGTACTCGTACCCATGTACCCAAGTACCAGGTACACATATCCCAATTACCAGGTACTCAGTGGAGAGCATCATAGCTAAGGATCTTGATTGAGATTTCAGATTTTTTTTTCGGTTTTTTGTTTGTGTATTAGCCCGTTGTTTATCAAGCTTAATTCAATACCTAATCAATTCAAAACTTTGATGGAATATTGATTAATAATAAACTTTATCACTTTTTAGGCACAAGTTTATCATTTCCAATATGTCATCGTCATATGATTTATGATCATGTTCATGTTTAAAGTTTTCTTTCTATGTTATTTGTTTATCAAGCTTAATTCAATACCTAATCAGTTTGAAACTTTGATACAATATTGATCAACAATAAACTTTATCAGTGTTAAAGCTAGAAATTTATCATTTGCAATATGTCATTATCATATGATTTATGATCTTCTTGTTCATTTTTAAACCTGCCTTCTATGTTATGCATCTAAACATTTATCATAAATTATTATTGCAAACATATAACAAATATGAAACTGAAAACAATACATTACATTTGCAAATTTTATCACTATTCTTGATTTGAAAAGTCATTGTCATGACTCATAAATTTAGATTTTCTATAAATATAAAAGCATAATTAAAAATAAGGTTTGACATACCCAAGTACCCCCGTCCCCTATTATAAAAAATAGTTGTATCTGTACCCATACCCTAAGTACCCCAAGTATCCCCATCCCCATGCAGCCTTGTATATTATATGTGGATCTTGGTGTTTTTTGTACACCTATGTGGTCTATAGGATCTCTTGCTACTTAGAACATCCCCTTACCTTGCCCAACCTTCTCACTAGGTTAACTGATCCAAACTTGCAGCATCACTCCCTTACTCTTCTTGGAACAGTATCCCGCCAAAGGTTTTATAGGTCTACTAGGGTACCATAGCACTCCCCAATCCAACCAAGGTTTCCATTATGTCCTAAGGTGTTATTGGAACACTTTTACTATGCTTTAATGGATAACAACAATGGGTTTGTACCCAATTTCAAGATTTCTTCACAAAAAGGCTACAAGGAGAGCCCATAATTAGGCCTCCACCTGGGTTTCTAGGGCCAATAGCTCCTTTGTCTTAGAGTGTCAACACCTCTAGCCTTAAGAAAAATTGATACATAGGACCCATGCTCAAGTATTTTTAGGGTCTTAGGGTGCATACAGGTTGTACAAAAAAGATAGCAAAATTGAGGATTTGGTAGGGTTTTCTTGACTTCTTGCTATCCCCACTTTAAAGAAACCTTCCAAACTTCATCAAGACTCCTCCTCCACAAGTTAGAACCTCCTCATACCCCTCTTCAATCCATCAAAAAGGAAATTCTTCATTCTTCAAGCTTTGCTCTCGAGAGCTCTTTCTTTGTTGCCAGTACCTAGTTGGGCATTGCCTAGCTCGCCTAGGGCTTGGTCAAAGAATTCTTTGCACTCACTTTTAGGGCCCTTTCTTGAATAATATAATACATTAGGGTTTGTAGCCTTGAAATCTAGAAGACCATGGAATTTTTTCAATGGAGACAAGACTTACAACCCTTTCATGATAAACAACTCCAAAACTGGCAGCAGACAGGTATCTTTGAAGAAATTTACAAAACCTTTCAAAACTTGGTCACAAACTATAACTAATGCATGGTGAATATAGAGGCTGCAAGTATCTAATGTTTTTTATCTATTATAGAGAACTTTCATATATCTATTGCTTGACCTCATTCAATCCATGTCTCCTAGCTTAAGGCTCTACTTTCATGGCATTAATATCCTTAAAAGTGTATTATGCCAGTGCTTTAAGATAATGGGATGTATGTCCCATGTTCATCTATGAAAAACTACTTTCCTAAACCTTTTTGTTCTTTAACTTCTTGAATTTGACACTTTTTCTACTATAAAAATCATCTTTTACATCACCAACAAGACAACCATGCACTTCATTATTTTGACATCTTTTGGAATCCCTCTGCTCATTTAGACTGTGAATTTTGGAGCACTTATTGTCATCTTCTTTAACACTACTATTGCCATAATGCTATAACTGTCACATTCTCCAAAGGGAAAACCTCACTATTTCAATGTCTTATCCTTAATGCTATAACAATTGCACATCTTTGGACCTCTAGATTTGTTAGGTTCTGATTCATTAGATCACCATTCGTCATAACAATATAATAATATATTGATATAGTGTAGCCTCAAAATTACAATATATATCACTTGTACACTAACATGTATGCAAACATATTTGAAAGCCTTTGTTGAATTCTCAATTCATGTTAGGTGAAACTTGTAAATTTAATCTAATAGAGTTCAACATTGAAAAAATAGGAGTAGATAATAAGTTTCCTCAAACTACCAACCTACCACCACCTAAATCGCATTCAGAGCTCCTCTTCATAGCTTTAGAATTGTGATTTTTCCTTTGTGGTTATCCCTTTATGAACTAACTCACAACTTTACACCTCATTTTAGTATTTGATTGTGAGTCATCTTACACATACAAAACTAGGTGTTTTGTTAAAAGATCCTTGAAACATTTTAATTTATTACTCCTACTATAAATAGTACTAAATGTCTTCTATTTTATTACACATCATTACTAGATTTATTAAGATTGTTGTCTCACTATGTCTTATTATTTATTAAATTCGCTATCATATGATCCATTAAATTAGTTCTTATATACCTCTACCATAAAGGTTCTCCATGCTTTTTACCACATGACTATAATCTATGTGATATAGCAGTAAACTAACTTTTAAGAGGTTTTTCATTATACTTTAATCAGTCATTGATCTCAATTGGACATCTTTATTCCATTTGCACATAACTACTACATAGGCTTCTCACATGTACCTTTTCACTTGTTTGGACTGAGAAGTATTGTTGTACTTTGTTGAAAGAAAAGTCAGAATGATTTTAAAGATTTTTATGATCATACTTTTCCACTTGACATTCTTTTACTTATTCCATCTACACAGGAAACAATTCCACTTTCTTTAACCCTACCACAAAACCCTAGAAATGAACACGAATATTAAGTTTAATACCATGTCATTGTTTTCATGGACATTAGCATTTTGATAAAGATTTAAGAGTTTTTCTAGAGATGTTGATAGTTACACTACTACAAAGGTTTAAAAAATTGTTCATCACACTCACTATTGTTGCCTTGAATATTTTCCTTTGATCTCATTCCTTTGTGATGCATTTACCTTATGCATTGATTATCATTAACATTGTTTTGACAATTATAGTAGCCTTTTATCTGAAACCCTTCACAAATATCATCTCCTGTAGTCTATGACGTACATCCCAACTAATCATTACTTAGAATGTAACACTTCACATAGTCTTTCTTAGGGACATTTCAGTTTGGCATGCTCAAGAACATTCAAGCACTCAAAGGGATGGGATAAGGTTGGGGCTAGTGTTTACCTAGCCACCTAGAGCTAACAAAATAGACAGTTTGATCCCATGACAAAAGGTGTGAGAGATTTTGCAGTTGGCAACTTTGTACTGGCTAACACTACAAGTTTTAGCATCACACGAGATGATGTCATAAAATTAAAATAGAGTAAGATCTCCAAAAAGAGAGAGAGATTATTGTAGGTCTCTACAACACGGTCTTATAGGAACTAGAATCACATCCATACCTTGCACGAGCTTTGAGATATGCCCCGTCAAAGATCGCTGCCCTATGGCATTTAGTGACCCTTTGAGATATTTTGGTTTGGTGTGCTCGAGAACATTCAAGCACTCAATGGAATAGGATGATCTTGGGGATAAGGTTTGCCTAGCCACTTGAAGTTAACAAAATAGATAGTTTGATCCCACGATAAAAGGTGAGAGAGATTTGGTAGTTGGCAACTTTGTACTGGCCAACACTACAAGTTTTAGTATCACTTGAGATGGCATTGCAAAATCAAAATGGAGTAAGATCTCCAAAAAATGAGAGAGGTTATTGTAAGTCTTTGCAACATGGTCCTATAAGAACTAGAATTACATCCATACCTTACACGAGCTCTAAGATATGTCTCGCCAAAGATTGTTGCCCTATGGCATTTAGTGACCCTTAGGGACGTTTTGGTTTGGTGTGCTCAAGAATGTTTGAGTACTCAATAGGATAGGATGAGCTTAGGGATAGGGTTTACTTGGCCACCTAGGGCTAACAGGATAGACAATTTGATCCCACGACGAAAGGTGAAAGAGATTTGGCAGTTGACAACTTTGTACTAGCCAACACTATAAGTTTTAGCATCACCTGAGATGGCATTACAAAATTAAAATAGAGTAATATCTCCAAAAAATGAGAGAGGTTATTGTAGGTCTCCACAACATGGTCCTATAGAAATTAGAATCGCATCCATATCTCACACGAGCTCTAAGATATACTCAGTAAAATATCATTGCCCTATGGCATTTAGTGAACCTTAGGGATGTTTTGGTTCAGCATGCCTAAGAATGTTTGAGAGCTCAACAGGATGGGAAAAACTTGGGGATAGGGTTTACCCAGCCACCCAGAGCTAACAGAACAAATAGTTTGATCCCATGATGAAAGGTGAGAGAGATTTGGCAGTTGGCAACTTTGTATTGGCCAACACTATAAGTTTCAGCATCACCAAAGATGGCATCGCAAAATTAAAATAGAGTAAGATCTCTAGAAAGTGAGAGAGGTTATCGTAGGTCTCCACAACATGGTTTTATAGGAACTAGAATCACATTCATACCTCACACAAGCTCTGAGATATGCCCCATCAAAGATTGTTTCCCTATGACATTTAGTGACCCTTAGGGATGTTTCAATTCGACGTGCCTGAGAATGTTTGATCGCTCAACAGGATGGGATGAGCTTTGGTATAGGGTTTACCCAACCACTCGAAGCTAAGGAATAGATAGTTTAATCCCATGATGAAAGGTGAGAGAGATTTGGTAGTTGGCAACTTTGTATTGGTCAACACTACAAGCTTTAGCATCACCCAAGATGGCATCACCAAATAAAAACAAAGTAATATCTCCAAAAAATGAGAGAGGTTGTTGAAGGTCTCTACAACACAATCCTATAGGAACTAGAATCACATTCATACTTATCATGAGCTTCAAGATATGCCCTATCAAAGATCGCTACCCTATGGCATTTAGTGACCTTTAGGGACGTTTTGGTTTGGCACACCTGAGAATGTTCGAGCACTCAACATGATGGGAAGAGCTTGGGGATAGGTTTTACTTAGCCATTCAGAACTAATAGAATAGATAGTTTTATTCCACGATGAAAGGTGAGAGAGATTTGGTATTTGATAACCTTGTACTAGCCAACACTACAAGTTTTAACATCACCCGAGATGGAATTGTAAAATCAAAATGGAGTAAGATCTCTAAAAAGTGGGAGAGGTTATTGTAAGTCTCTACAACATGGTCCTATAGGAACTAGAATTGCATCCATATCTTGCACAAGCTCTGAGATATGCCCCATCAAAGATTGCTACCCTAAGTGACCCTTAGGAAAATTTTGGTTCAGCGTGCCTGAGAATGTTTGAGCACTCAATGAGATGGAACAAGCTTGGGGATAGGATTTACTTGGCCACCCAGAGCTACCAGAATAAATAGTTTGATCTCACGACAAAAGGTGAGAAAGATTTGGTAGTTGGTAACTTTGTACTGGCGAACACTACAAGTTTTAGAATCACCCGAGATGGCATCGCAAAATTAAAATAGAGTAAGATCTCCATAAAGAGAGAGATTATTATTGGTTTCCACAACACAGTCCTATAGAAATTGGAATTGCATCCATACTTGCACGAGCTCTAAGATATGACCCATCAAAGATTGTTTCCCTATGGCATTTAGTGACTCTTAGGGACCTTTTGGTTCAGTATGCCTGAGAAAATTTAAGCATTCAACGGGATGGGACAAGCTTGGGGCTAGGGTTTATCCAGCCACCCAGAGTTAACAGAATAGAAAGTTCAAACCCACGACAAAAGGTGAGAGAGATTTGGCAGTTGGTAACTTTGTACTGGCCAACACTACAAGTTTCAACATCACCTAAGATGGCGTCAAAAAATTAAAACAGAGTAAGATCTCCAAAAAGTGAGAGAGGTTATTATAGGTCTCTACAAGACAGTTCTATAGGACCTAGAATCGCATCCATACCTCACACGAGCTTCGATACATGCCCCATCAAAGATCGCTGCCCTATGTCATTTAGTGACCCTTAGGGATGTTTCGGTTTGGCATGCCCGAGAATGTTTGAGTGCTCAATGAGATGGGAAAAGTTTGCAGCTAGGGTTTACCTAGCCACTCAAAGCTAATAGAATAAACAATTTGATCCCATGACCCTTTTTCTACTAAGTTGCAAATTTGAGCAACTTTTACAACTTTTAACAATGCAACTTTGCACAAAAAGTGCAATTTTTAGTTTTTTTAATTGATTCCACTTCTATGACTTGGAAAATGTTCAGAAACACTAAAATAACTTATTTCCAAATGCTCAACCCTTCACCAATTCCCAAACTTCTACAAAGTTGTTAGCATTTTTGCAATTTTGCTTTGACAACTTTTGCAATTTTTTGCAATTTTTGACATCTTAACTCCTAAATTCCTAAAACTTAATCTAATGACCCTAAGGACCTTTATAACCTTATAAGAAACATAAAAAATATTTTTTACCTTGAAAAATCACCTATATTGCTCATTTTTGCCCAATTGGTTCAATTTGGCACTCTACCTTTTAATGGCACCTAGAGCTCAATTGACCTTACATCTTGGGTCTTATTACATAATTTTCCAACCTTGTTCCTAATTCACAACTAGGATGACACATATCTATTTCCCTTGGTGCCCTGCACCAATGATCATCCAACTGGACAAGTTTAGAGTGCTTGGGTGCATGAAAATGCATTAAATTTGATGCCATAGGTATAGTAGCGAGATATATTCTTAAAGGAGGCCATGATTTTATGTAAAACAGTCAAATTAATCATAATAAACATAGTGTAGGATCAACTAATAGGTCCTAGAATTGATTTCTTGGTCAGATTTGAAGAGGCCCTAGTTTTTGGCCTTGTTTGGTGAGGGTTTCATAAAAAGCACATATAGAGAGTTGATGAGTTCAATATAATTGAATATTTCTCACTTTAGGATCATATTAAGATACTCTATAAATTTTTATGGTTGGGGGATAATTATTCCATATAGTTCCTTTGTAAATGGAGGGGTTTTTATGCCTAAAAAGTGGTCCATAGTGTAACAGTAGAGACTTGGTCCAAAACAACCATACCTAATATTTTTATATGTTATAGAGAAGTGAAATGGGTATCTTAATCTTTAATTTATTTTCTTAATGTTATGGAAAAATGTGAAAAAAATGCAAGAGGACAATATTTTATGCATTTTTTCTCTTTTTACATCATCACTTTGGAAAAGTGAAAATATTATTAACCTATTTTGAAAATAAAGTCTATTCTACTTATCCTATTAAATTATTGTATCTCCTTTTATACCATTTAGAATTAGATATAAGATTTGCCAAGGAAAGTGACCTAAGGCTATATGGAAGAAGCATAACAATTTTCTCAAGGATTTACTAATTAAATTTTTAGACATTGTTCACTTTCACCCCAAAAGTCAAAACATACTAGACATGGTTCACAAGATAATGATCTAGATCCAATAATCACTAGGGAAGAGATATTACAATTTCAACAAGATAAATATTAACAAAAGCTCATGAAATTGAACTTGGATCAACAAAAAGATAAATGCTTCATGCACTTCTTGAGTAAATTTTTCATACAATCTCAATGTTGACAACTTGATTCAAAAGGAGGAACTTTCACCTTTAGAAGTTGTTGTGAAACAAACAGAACAAATGAGGAAGGAGCCTAATGTGATCAACTTGACCAATGACATCAAATTGACCAATGACCAATGACATTCAAACTACAAAACAATATGATTCTCCAATTGAATATTGACTCAAACAAATCTAATGACTCTAGTAGATGTAAACCATCATTGGTTTCCAAATCTAAGCACACATGTACACCTCTAGGAGACTCACTTGAACTAGTGTTGAATACTTTGATACGAATAAGATTATTACACTACCATATAACTATAAACCTTATGAAGACAAGGTTAAGCCTAAATTTTGGAATGACACTCACTATTGCATTTATGATAGGAATAAGGGTCATAAAACTAAAAATTATGGTGTAGAACACCTAACTTTCATTCATCAATATATTTGTAATAAGGTCAGGGGATAGATCTCATGATCTCCCTGTGACCCATCAATTTTGTTAAGGACACAAGACCCCTTGGTGTGTTTATAAACCTTGGGCATCATTTGGTCCTAATGGATGATATGTTAGTCATTTCATATTTTTCTAAGTGTGTCTTAGGGGTTTGGAAGCCTAACAAGATTACTAAGTGTTAATCAAGTTTAAATACAACATTTCTTGCTATAGCGACAAAAGTTGCTTAAAAGTTGTCAGTAACTTTTACAATTTGCTAAACAACTTTTAGGTTTAGGAGTCCCAACAGCTCAAGCCATTTGATGGTTGAGTGGAATAGTTGGAAACAACCTATTTAAGCTTGAGACATTCAAAAATCGATAAAGAGGGAAGATCCAATTGTAAATTTGCTTTCAAGTCAATAAAATATACCTATTTCTGTGCAATTTCTTGACATTTTGCAAGTACAGTATAGAAGAATAAGGGGTGGATGATGACCTTTCTAATATGAAAGTTGATGCTAAGTGTCTGAAGACTTTTGGCAATGGTTTGAAATTTTTATCCTTTTTCTTTCAAAAGTAATCAAATTTATAAGCTTATTGGTTTGAGAAACCCTCAATTTCAGGGTTTTGGCATTCAAGTGGCCCTAACTTGTTGATCCACTAGTGGAATTTCTTCTCCACTTGTATGAAGCAAGTCAGGGATGTGTACTATAAGGCTTTTTCAATTTTGGGAGGAAGCCCTAGGTCAAATATCACCATGTATTTGACCAATTTTAAGGAGACCAAATTAGATAAAGAGATGGAGAGACTTTAAGGACTTGGTGATCAAACAAATTGTCCTTTTTTGAGTTAGTAGAACACCCTAGAGTGGAGTTTTGATTCTATGGACCCATTCTAAACCTCTTGCTTTGAAACCCATGCCCAAGGTTTATAAACACACCAAGGGGTCTTGTATCCTTAACAAAATTGATGGGTCATAGGGAGATCATGAGATCTATCCCTTGGCCTTATTACAAACATATTGATGAATAAAAGTTAGGTTCTTTACACCATAATTTTTAGTCTTCTGACCCTTATTCCTATCATAGATGCAATAGCAATTGTCATTCCAAAATTTAGACTTAACCTCGGGTTCATAAGATTTATAGTTATATGGTAGTGTAATGATCTCATTTGATATCAAAGTATTCAACACTAGTTCAAGTGAGTCTCCTAGAGGTGTACAGGTGTGCTTAGGTTTGGGAACCCATGATGGTTTACCTCTACTAGAGTCATTAGATTTGTTTGAGTCAATATTCAAGTGGAGAAGCATATTGTTTTGTAGTTTGAATGTAATTGGTCATTGGTCAAGTTGATCACATTAGGCTCCTTCCTCATTTGTTCCATTTGTTTCATAACAACTTCTAAAGGTGAAGTTTCCTCCTTTTGAATCAAGTTATCAACATTGAGGTTGTGTGAAAATTTTACTCCTTGAGAGAATATGTTTGTAATAAGGTCAGGGGATAGATCTCATGATCTCCCTATGACCCATCAATTTTGTTAAGGACACAAGACCCCTTGGTGTGTTTATAGCCTATGGACTTAGTCAGGGTTATGATATGCTGGAGTAGAGTCAATCTTTGCAACTTTGGGGTTTGAGAGAACTTTAAAAAGATTATTCAAAGGTGTAATTTGTTCCTTAAGTCTTTTGGGAAGTTTTGAAGTTAGTGGCAAAAATCAAAGATTGGAGACCTAATAGGATTCTAGGTCCTCCCTTGTAATTTGTGTTGTGGGTTGTTGGGAGTGCAACTAGTGGTGGATTTTTCTTACTTGGGTTGTGACTAAGTAGTTTCTAGCCTTTTTTGGAAGTTGTAAGGCCTATAACCATAAAATCCCTATTTTACCCAAATTAAGGGAACTTGTCCTTAAAAGCTTGATTTGGGTGAAATTTCTTTGTGTCATACTTGTGTATGGTGAGTCTTAAAACCCACATAGGGGCTCCTTGTAAAGGTATACACTTGTTGAAGTGAAACAAACCAATTGTTCAATCCTTTGAACATCTTAAGTGTTAGTTTTGGAGTTGGGTCTTAAGGTTGTGCTTCCATTGTTGCACTCTGCACCAAACTATATGAAACTTAAATACCTCATTCAAGATCTCATTGATGATAAGAAATTTTGGGTGGATGGACTCATGACTAATACTAATCATAAGGTTTTGAATGAACCTAGGTACCCAAGCATGAATAAGAAGAAAGTTCTAGGAAGAAAAATAGGATGCAAAGATCAACTACATATGATTGAGCCAACTTTTGAGAACATAAACATGATTAGGTCTAAAGGGAAAAAGGAAGACTACAAATCAAACATTGATGAACCAGCTATGATTATCCTTAACGGTGTGGATTCTTCCACACAATCACAACCTTGCAATCTTGAGACTAAGAGTGAACAAACATAACAACCTATGGTCATCCTTAAAGGATTTGACCCCTGAACCCATACATATGCTAAAAACTTGAATCTTGTGACTAGGAGTCAACCAAAGATCAGACACTTTGGCCTTAATGCTTCCAAATAGACATCTAAAAAATTTATAAGATGGGTTTAATAAGTTTATGATTTGGATATAAATTTGTTTTAGAGTTTATCTAAAATAATTACAGATGAGAAAACAAATAAAAGATAAAAGCATGTTAGTCATAATATCATTATTGGTAACAATGTTCTAAATGCAAAGAATTATTTGTTTGAGCTTCTAGCAATGATCAAGCGACTTACTAAATGGCTTGATGAGTCTTAGAAATTTCTCCCATTGTATCCTTGATTTCACCAATTTGAAGTTTTTGGTTACATGCACACAATCATGACTTTACATCACAAAGCATTCACATTCTAACAATTTTCATGTTCTTTCATTACATTTTGATCTAAACAACAAATTCTAGACTTTCACTTATTCAAATGACTGATCTGAAAATGGGTCCTATTAAAGAATATAATATAAATTCAAATAATATATCTAGATTCTAAACAAATCAAAACATAAATTTGTGATTTAAACTTATCTCATAACTTAGACATAATAGCAATACCCACCTTGTCATGTGGATAGTCTTGGGGGAGAGGTTGCAACATTGTATTTGGATCCAACTGATCACTCTCTCTCTCTCTCTCTCTCTCTCTCTCTCTCTCTCTCTCTCTCTCTCTCCCTATTCAATCTAATGAACCAACTAGATCTACTCTACATTTTAATGTCCCAAGTATTGCCTTGTGGTCTGACTTGCGAACTTTCCAAAGAATCTTATTATGTGGTTTTTCACCATATTTTATCAAGTGGACATTTGATGCAACAATAAGGTTTGAATAATGAATAATCTTCCTCTCTATTTTCCAATCCTCAAATAACCACAAGTTAGGGTTCTTCATAGAATATTGTCTAAGCCATATGTTAGTTACAACCACCACACCAATATGGTACTCTAAACCTTCACCATCTATAACTGAGTGATCCAGTTTTTGTTTGACTTGGATACAACAACACAAATAATAATATGTCCCTTCTTCACTATCTTCAGGTGCAATAACAACAAAAACATGGCCTACAGTGATAAATGTACAAAATGAGGTCATTAATTTAGAAAATACTTAGGTAAAAGCTATAAAGTTACATATTGAAATTACAAAGATAAACAAATATATATATTACTAGGTTGCACTAGATCAGACAAGCGATCAAAGTTAATAGATGAATCCATCTCTACCATTTCCAATACTTGTGGGGGACAATAGGTGTCAATTGGGTCCAAAACCCATATATCCCATTTGTCTACCCATTTAGTTGACTCACAGTCATCCTAATTTTCCTTTGCACATAATGGAAAATAGCATGCCATTTTTTGTGTGTGGACACTCCATGAACTTACATCAGAGCTTCTAAAAGAATGCAACTCACTAGATCCTGTTTGTGTGCAACAATTCTCATATGGTGCAATGTTAGTATTATCTAGCAACCAAAAAAATCTATGAACCGTAGACTCACCTTCCTTACCTGGACCCATTGTAGCATTACACCACTGGACGATGGATTTTGCATATGTTAATGTTGCTCCATCTTTTTACTTTAGTTCTTCATGAGCTAAGGCTCTTTTGATGCATGCACCTGTACCATCGTGCTCTCCCTTTCCATGACCAACCTTTGTGAAATTCCACATATATTGAATTCTACACAACCTGTACATCCTTCTCAACCAATAGAACATCTGTGCATTCTTGAATTGAGATGCGCAATTGTTTGACCAAATAATGTTCTGACAATATGTTATGCCCCTATTAGCCTAATCTCCATAAAATAGTTGAAAACAACTATGTACAAACTCCATAGAATGTGATCAATCATCGCTAATGTAAAAATGGTACTCCCTCAAAATCTTCCTGTCAACCTCCTGTACTTGTAGGTGAATGCATGAATGTTATATGAACAAATATGGAAACCTATTGAGAAGTATAATACTTTGCTTGCACCTTATTTTGTGGTTGTAGTGTGTAGTTCTCTACGAAGTCTACAATTAAAACAATGGTATCCAGTGGAAATGTATTCTTTCACAACTGGAATTGCAAATCCAGCCATCAAGCTCTATGTGTATGCTTTACATACTCGTAAATAATCTTTCCATGAAAAATAGTCATGAACTCATACATTGAAATATTTTCAATGACTAAATCACATCTTTTACCCTGTTCCCCATCTTTTAGAGCATATGCCACTATCTTAAACTTTTTGTAATCTACTATTTCATTTCCAATTGCATGTGTACTATCCATATGTTGACAAGTTGGTAAAAGTTGGAAAGAATCACAAAATAAGCATGTACAATCCAAGCATGATGTCTTGTAAAATTGTTGGCCATCCCCTATTTCACATAAAAAGCTGGATGTGGCTTATTCATGTCACAATCCTGCAAAACAAACTCAAAATGCAAAAACACAAATATATGCCAAAAAACATCAAAATGGTTAGAAAATTCAATATGTATCTTACAACAAAAAATTGTGTGCATGTGATCTATCTTCACATAGAAAGGTTTACCCATCTCAAAAAATCTTTGACTTATTCGAATTTGAGGATGCATACTAATAAATTTTGCAAAAAATTGTGTATGAGTTGAGTCCAAAAATTGTTTCGCATGTGGGTCGTGATTTTGGCTACCAATCCTCCTTCTTACAACATCTCTTTGATTAGGAGAAACACGTGTGTTATTTTGCTAAAAATCTTTGATCAATGATTTCAAAGCTTCACTAATTTCTTTATCCTTTCATGGTATTCTACCGCTAAATGTATCTTACTCCTTTTTTTGTTGGATCTTCCAATCTCTCATGCCTTAGCATGGCTCTCCTTAGAGTACCTCTACCAATTTTAAATATTTTTCTTATCTTCCTCATGAGTCAAGCTTTCTTATTTTGGGTACTTACTATTGTCGATGTATGTACTTGTCTTGTGATATTACTATCTTTGGTGCATGATTTAAAACCCACTTTGTCATAAGCACTCATTAGATTCTTTACAATGTGTTTTTCATTTGAATAATCTATTGTTCTTAGCTCAAGAATCTTTATGATAGGCCTAAATTTCAAATTCCTCATCATTTTAACAAATAATTGGCATTGATCTATAATATTTAATTATTAAAAAAAAATCTCCACATATGATTAACTTTTCTTTGACAAGTATGCTTGCTAATCTTGTCAAGCATTGATTTCAAAATGTTAGTATCAATATCAATCAAATAGTTTGGTCTTCTAAAAAAAATTCTAGAAGGTGTTATAATCTCTTCCATTCCCTCAACATTTTAAACATCAACATAAGGTTGAGTGTATTGCATACCTTGAATCAAAGATGATGTGCCTTGGAAATAAGATGCAAAAGATAGAATATCACCTACTTGATATGTTGATATTGTGCCTTCAACATGACATGATGGAGTGTTCACATTTTCAGATCTACAAATTAATGTCTCTTCAACATGAGAGGATGATATGACTCTAACATTGGAAGATGGTGTAGCTTCACAATTCAATTGTCTTCTTGAGCATAACAGTCTTATTCATTCTCTGTCTTTCTAATTCTTCCTCTTTGTTTTTTGTATCGGTGGTTCTTGATCCTTTTTGAAAGTCAATTCTTCATTATTGTTTTGCAATTTTTTTTTTTCATGTAGTAATTTTATTTTATCTCTTTTAATTGCCAAATCTCTCTCCCTATCTTCATTTGTTTGAGTTTTTGGTTTCTTCCTTGGCATGATGATGATTTCTACATGTGAAATTATTCAAACATCTGAATTACTTACAATTTGTAAATTACAAATCATTCAAATACATACAAAATTACAATTTTTTCAATGAATACACAATATATATCAAACAACTTGCCAAATTTCTAACCATTTCAAAATAAAATTTCATTCAAACATACAAATTTCAATGAATTCACTATATATTAAACAACATGTCAAATTATAATCAAATTTGTCTCTATATATCAACAAATAATATTTTAAAAGGATTGCACTAACCTTTTCTATAGAAAGAATATCCAAAAAGCTTTCAAAACATATCCACTGATTGAATTTGGTGTTTTCTAGCTTCAAAAAGTCTTCAAATAGTGTTTGCTAACTTCTAATAGCTTGAAACCCATGTTTTCTATTAGAACAATAGAATGCACAATAGACAAAAAGCAAAATATGGATCAAAAGGGACCCACACTTACTTTGTGACCATTTTTTGGTGATTTTACATAGTGTGTACGCACTATAGAGTGCATACGCACTATAGTGCATACTATGTCAAAACATGTCTCTCCTTATCCCACTATCCCCCATCCCCTACTCTCTCTCCTCTCCATTCCCCTACTCTCTCTCAGTCTCTCTCCCCTCTCCCATCCCCTACTCTCTCTCTCACTCTCCCTCTCCTCCCTCTCCCATTGCCTACTCTCTCTCACTCTCTCTCTCTCATCCCCTATTCTCTCACTCTCTATCCTCTCCCATCCCCTACTCTCTCTCGCTCTCTCTCTCCTCTCCCATCCCCTACTCTCTCTCTCTCGCTCTCTCTCCTCTTCCATCCCCTACTCTCTCTCTCTCTCTCTCTCTCTCTCTCTCTCTCTCTCCCTCTCCCACTACCTACTCTCTCTCACCCTCTCTCCTCTCCCATCCCTTACTCTCTCTGTCTCACACACTCCCATGCCTCCTCTCTCTTAGGCTACTCTCTCTCCCATCCCCTACTCTCTCTCACTCTCTCTCTCCCACTGCCTACTCTCTCTCTCCCATCCCCTACTCTCTCACCCTCTCTCCTCTCCCATCCCCTACTCTCTCTCTCTCTCACTCCCATCCCCCCCTCTCCCACCACCTACTCTTTCTCTCCCATCCCCTACTCTCTCTCTCCCATTCCCTACTCCCTCTCACTCTCCCTCTCTTACTCCCTCTCACACCGCCTACTCTATCTCTCACTCTCTCTCATATCCCCTACTCTCTCTCAACCTCTTAGGTCTCCCATCCCCTACTCTCTCACTCTCTCTCTCCTCTCACATCCCCTACTCTATATCTCTCTCACACACTCCCATCCCCCTCTCTCTCTCCCTCTCCCACTGGCTACTATCTCTCTCACTCTCTCTCTCTCTCCCATCCCCTATGCTCTCTCTCCCATCCCCCTACTCTCTCTCAAACTCTCTCCCATCCCCTACTCTCTCTCTCTCCTATCCTATTCTCTCTCTCTCTCTACTACCCCCTACTCTCTCTCACTCTCTCACACTCTCTCTCATCCCCTACTCTCTCTCTCTCTTACACACACTCCCATCCCCCCTCTCTCCCTGTCCCACTCCCTCTTCCACTACCTACTATATCTCTCTCTCACTCTCTCCCTCTCTACTCTCTCTCTCCCATCCCCTACTCTCACCCTCTCTCTACCACCCCTACTCTCTCTCACACTCTCTCCCATCCCATACTCTCTCTCTTACACACACTCCCATCCCCCTCTCTCTCCCTCTCCCACTCCCTCTCCCATTGCCTACTCTGTCTCTCTCCCATACCCTACTCTCTCTCTATATCTCTCCCCTCTCCCATCTTCTACTCTCTCTCTCTCTTTCACACACACACATCCCCCCCTCTCTCTCACCTCTCCCATCCCCTACTCTATCTCTCACTCGCGCTCCCTCACCCACTCCCTCTTCCACCACCTACTCTCTCTCTCACTCTCACTCTCACTCTCTCCCTCTCTACTCCCTCTTTGCCACCCCCTACTCTCTCACACATTTTCACACACTCTCCCATCCCCTGCTCTCTCTCTCTCTCTCTCTCTCTCTCTCTCTCTCTCTCTTTCTTACACACATTTCCATCCCCCCTCTCTCTCCCTCTTCCTCTCCCTCTCCCACCACCTACTCTCTCTCTCCCATCCCCTACTCTCTCTTGAGCTACTCTCTCTCTCTCCCCCTTCTCCCATTCCCTACTCTCTCTCTTTCACACACATGCACTCCCATCCTCCTCTCTCTCTCTCGCTCTCCCTCTCCCACTCTATCTCCTACCACCTACTCTCTCTCTCCCCCATCCACTACTCTCAATCTCTCTTCCATCTTATAATCTCTCTCTCTCCCCATCCCTACTCTCAATCTCTCTCTCTCTCTCTCTCCCATCCTGTACTCTCTCTCTCTCTCTCTCTCTCTCTCACACACACACACACATTCCCATTCCCACCCTCTATCTCCCTCTCCCACTACCTACTCTCTCCCTCCCATCCCATACTCTCTCTCTCTCCCCTCTCCCATCTCCTATACTCTCTCTTTCACACACCCACAAACTCCCATCCCCCCCCTCTCTCTCTCTCTCTCTCTCTCTCTCTCTCTCTCTCTCTCTCACTCACTCCCTCTTCCACCACCTACTGTCTTTCTCTCACTTGCTCCCTCTCTACTCTCTCTCCCCTATCCCCTACTCTCTCTCTCCCCTCTCCCATCCCCTACTTTCTCTCTCCACCACCCCTACTCTCTCTCACACTTACACTCTCTACTATGCCCTACTCTCTCTCACAGATACTACCATCCTCCTCCTCCTCTCTCTCCCTCTCTCACCTCTTCTCCCATCGCCTACTCTCTCTCTGCCATCCCCTACTCTCAATCTCTCCCTCCCATCTCATGCTCTCTCTACCACCCCTACTCACTCTCTCACACTTCCTCTCTCTCCCATCCCTACTCTCAATCTCTCTCTCTCCCATCCCGTACTCTCTCTACCACTCCTACTCACTCTCTCACACTTCCTCTCTCCCCCATCCCCTACTCTCAATCTCTCTCTCCCATCTTGTACTCTCTCTTTGCCACCCCTACTCTCTCTCACACTTTCTCTTTCTCCCATCCCATACTCTCTCTGCCACCCTACTCTCTCTCACTTCCTCTCTCTCCCATCCCCTACTCTCTCTCTCACACACAACCATCCCCCCCTCTCTCTCTCTTGTTCTTTATTTGCATCTCTTCTTCCCTCTCTATGCACTATTTAGGTCTCAATAATGTGTGCACACGCTATTAAGACCCAAATTTAAAAAGATTTAAATAGCGCATGCATGCTATAGCATGCTCGCGCTATAGGGCGTATGCGCTATTCAAATCTCTGCATTTCTACCAAGCCTAAGGCTTGGTTTTGTATTAGAGATCCAACCCAAAGTTTTGGAGTCTATAAACTGGTCTAAGACATGTTTTGTTCCAAACATACAAA